>CM036552.1:22655845-23213345 GCA_020745685.1 Tautogolabrus adspersus
AGATGTCGAAATTTCACGAAATTGACATTTTGACTTTAAGAAGTTCATGTTGACGTTTCAGCGCCTTCTGCTGGACCCCAGGGCAAACTCCAAAGATTCTGTTGCGCTATTGATTTGAAATTGACTTGACAGGCAGCAGAGTGTGCAGAGAATACAGAGGCATTATGGAATTAAATGGCGGACATTACTTTGAGGCGAGACTCTAAACAGGTCGTTGGACCTTCACCTGCATTGGAGAAAAATGAAGGTGTGGCATCACCTTGCAGGTTAGTTTTGCACAAACGTTTCCTTCTAGAGTGTGCAGGCGAGCAAATATTAAAAAGGTAGATGTCGAACATGAGCAAACAAAGGTTATCAGCAGTGAAGCATGAGTGCACCAGAGTGGTGGTTTGTGTGTGTACGTTTTTGGCAAGTGTTTGGATTGATATTTTAGGAGAGCGGCGAGCCACAAGAGGGAGGAAGCAGGAAGTATTGACTGAGATTTGAAGCTGCTATTTTTGACCTCTCTGGCTGCTGTGAAGGGTTTGAACTCCGGTCACACGACGACAGAGGTGTTAGAGAGGATCAATGAACGGTGGTATTGTTAATGTGTTAATAGGTTGTACTCTGTGCGTGTGCATGCAGGTGTTGCTCTTTATTCTGTGCATGCTGACGTGGTGGGCTACACATTTCCACTGCAGTCAGCCAGCTCAGCACGGATGACCTCATTGTTTATATTATCAGCATCCACTCTTTCTTCTCCTCCTCTCACTCCCACTCATCCCTCCATCCCTCTCTTTTGTTCTCTCCTAGCTCCTCCCTGCCTTTTCTGACCCTCTTTTATTTATTTATTTATTTCATTTATTGACCGTCGCTGTGGATATTACACAACACCATTACGGCCTCATGTCAACTGGCCCAGCATTGATCTGCCTATCATCTTACTGCTCTCCCCCTCGCTGCTGCTATTAATACTGCAGATGCCAGCACAGGATTTCCTGTAGCATTTGTGCTAATCCTGTGCTACCTCTATTTACTTTCCTGTAGCATCCACCTTCAACTTATGTACGGCCTTTGATAGAAAGCGAGCACCTGTGTAAGTGTGGGGCTCCTCGCTAACGCAACATGTGCTGCTGTGATGCAACCATGTCAGGCTGCAGATTATTTGTGTTTTAATGTAAGTGTGTGTGCATGTGTGTGTGTGCACACTGCCAGATGGAACAGATGCCCTCAGTATAGGGGTATTAACCCTTTGCAGTGTTCACCAAAGGTTCAGGTCAAAACATGGTATGGTGCCTCTCAACAGGGACAAACCGAGCTGCAACCTCCGGTGTTGAAAAATGACGGCATTGCGGAAGTGCACAATCCTGCAGTTCGTTGAGTGTCCACTTGAGGCTGGCTCCAAGAGTCACAAACACACCCCATTCAAAAAAAGACAGTTTTAACAGCAAAAAATTAACACGTTTACACTACAGCCTGGTTGAAAAAATCCAATAGGTCTGATTAGCTCAAGTCTCGATCAGCAGACACTCAATGTGGAGTGGATGTTTTGATAACTCATCCGTTTAGGTTTTAAGAAAGAAAAGCGTTATTCACAATGAGGCGTGTAGCTGACCTGATTGACAGGTGGGCGCAATGTAATGGTTTGTGAAGAGGCTTAAAACCCGCCTGAGCTCCAGCTCTCAGCCTGTCATTAGCTGGTTGACTGTAAGTAAGGTTGAGACAGGATTTCCAGCATGGCGGCTTCAACCAACGAGCCTCCAGACCCCCCTGCCGTAACAGACGGCTGACGTCACTCAGGCTCTGTTTATTCATATTTAGAGAACCTAATGAACCAAACTGAACCTGATGACTTTTCTTATTGTTTCCATGTTTTCTTCCTCTTTTTTTGTTGTTATGATTTATCTCTATATAAAGACAGTTTTTGTCCCGTGTCAATAGTTGTTTTGAATATTTATCAGTGTTTGTACCGCCCTCCCAGCGCAAAACACACACTGAATCCTTTTCCTGCTCTTCCTTTTAAAAATGATGAATAGAGGAGGAAGCTCTTGTATTAGATGTGTCAGAGGGATAACAGGAGCTTCACTGGTAAAGACGGAGATCATTACTTTAAGTCGTGAGGGATAAAGATTACAAGGCTTTGCTGCTCTACTTGATCTTTGTTCTTGATGAGGCTCTGAGTTGTTCTGCCAGCTTGAAACTGAACTTATTGTTTCTTTTCTCTTATTACATTCTTTAAACCCTCTCATGGATTCTCCCTCTGACCGCCCCAGGCTGAGTCCATTCTGAAGCACCATGATGGGATGTTTGAGGATTGCACTGAGACGTGCTGGACGTCCATCTGCAGCACTGATGCATATTACAAATTCCTTTTCTCTCTCCTTTCCACCCCTCCTCTGTTCTGTAGCGGCCTGTCAGTCACAGCTCTTACAGCAGGTGTTTGTGGAGGGCAAAACCAGAAAGTGATAAGACGAATAGGACAGTGGAAAGGACAGCGTGAAGGTGGGCAGATGGAGAAGCCGAGTGGAAAGAAGGTGTGTCGCAGGAGCAGACTGTTCGTCTATGGAAAAAAAAAAAGATAATGAACAGGAAATTACCTGTTGAATGAATAAGTCAGCCCTACCCGCCAAAATATAGCAGCAACAGGACAGAGTTTCAGACTAATGAAAAACGGAGGGAGACATTCCTGTCTCTGCACTGACAGATTTGGGTGCCTGCCTGCAGACATGTCTGGACCCTCTCTCACAAACACATCGTGTAGCAACTGTTGCACCCTGAAGAACAACCCCTTCAGGCTGCCATGAACTTAAAGTCCTACATCAGTGCATGTGTATAGACCGAATATAGAGGTGTATACATCCCTGAGTTCAAGCTGGCTTTGTGTATTTTTGCTCTCTAAAATCTTCTCTCTAAGAATGGACGTCTATTTTACTCTTATAAATAACAAGGAGGAAAGCACTTTAAAGGAGCAAAATGTCTCTGACACCTAGTGTTCATAATGGGTACTGCAGTCCAAAGTCAAAACATTACACACTGCTCTAAAGCCCCGCCCCCTCCTTCCTAGAATCTATGTGCACGCAGCTCGCCATGTCGCTGACACTGAAGCTTCAGTGTTTAGCCAGCTCTGCATCGGTCTGTGTTCTAACCTCTCTCCATTTTTCAAAAGCATCTCCAATATTGATCCTAGTTTGAGCACGTTTCTGCTCGTGGAGCTTATTAGAAACATGCAGAGGCTTTTTAGGTCGGGTACAATCACTTCTATCTGAACCAGTTCTCTTGCCCGCTTCAATCGCTGCAACACCTGTTGGTTTGCTGTTTGCCTGGCAAACCGAGGGGCGTCCAAAACGGCCGTGTGGGGGAGCCTTAAAACCGCCTACCTTCTCTGGTCCAAACAAATCCAGACCATTCAGGACCAGAATCTAAACTCAGGAGGAGGACATACTGGCTGCTGCATTGTTGTCAGAGAAGCCAGCACTTCAACACAGCATGTTTCCTTAATGTCTGATCATATAGTAAGGTCACTTTATGACTTCATTCAGGAGATATCTGACAGATTGCTGCTTTAGGCGGCTTTATTAATGGCTGATAATGAACTTTAAAGTGTTTGTAATGCATCAATAGAGAGTTTTTACTACTATTTGTATTCATTCTTATAATTAAAATGTTGACACAATCTACTTTTGTACAATTGATTTGTGACAAGGTTGTAATTAAGTAGACAAACAACCCTGTGGAGTCCACATTATGTTGAGCAAACAACCAGACGCAAAAATAGGATGTAATACAGAACCTTTACACGGGATTACAGATCTGAAGGATTCTGTGATTGATGAATAAATCATTCAGAATATGAATCAATTGATCATGCATTGAAGATTCAGTCCTTTTTCATTAAGAAATGTTAAACATTTCGTTAATTGGTTTTGATGATTTGCAAAAGAAGCATTTTTGTAAACACAGTTTTTTACATTAAGAGCCTAACCAATGATCATTCATTGATCTGTCAGATTGATGGATAATCAGTTAGTTATCGAGTAAGCCGAGTGTTATTGTTTATAAAAGCATGTGAGCTGTTTTTTTTTCTCTTTTCATTTCATTTACTTTCCCTCTAAAGTTCTTATTAAGCATTCACAAAGTTAGTTTTAGTCCAAGTTGTGCCGTGTGTGTGTGCGTGTGTGTGTGTGTGTGTGTGTGTGTGTGTGTGTGTGTGTGTGCGCGCTCCCAAAGACAAACTCCTCGTACAGGATATTCGTTTGGGCAGTAATGAGACTGAACCATGGTTGGTTATGTGGATGTTTGGACTGCTCTGTCTCCCTTCATAAACACGCACCTTTTCTTCTGGCTCCCACTCTGGACTTCCTCTTTCCTCTCCCCTACTCCTCCTCCTCCTCCTCCTTTCTGTTCTTAAAGTCTGAGCTATCATGAAGTCGTGCAGGTACTGCTGCTCAGTTTTCTAGAAAAGAGGAGCAACTACAGATTAGAGACATGAATACTGCGACTATCTAACTAACTGACATCGTGTTGGATCTTTATTTCAGCTTTTGATACCACCTTTTCAGTCTCTCTGCCAACAACTTTCTGTCTTTTCTTCTTCTTCTGTGGTACGCCTTATTGTCATATGGAACATGTCAGGACTCCGGTGTGCCGTAGGAGGCATACACTAACAATGTGAACATGCCCTTACTTGGCTAAAGCTCCTGCCTTTATTTGCACATGTTCACTGTCCTGGCTGCAGACCTGCACTGGCCCCTTGTGTTTATCTGAGAGCATTACACCATGTCAGTCTCTGACAGGAGGAAGGCCTGTAAGAAAGACACAGGTGCTTGTACTTCAAACAACTTAATTTTCCCCCTGTTTTGAAGTTGAATGAATGTAATTTCAAGTGCCTCGTCACTTAAAGTTCATTGCACAGGAGAAATATTCAGAATTGAGCCAGAGGGGACTTCAAAGAATCATGCAAACGTCAAACAGAAGTCTCATTATTCTTAAGAATCTCTCATTCTTGTCAAGCATGCATCAGAATGGATTTCCTCCTCTTCTCTGTAAGTCTTGCGGCTGCCAGCAGAGGCTTGTGCAATCACAGAGAGTGCCTCATCATGCAAAGTGAATCTGTTTTGATCAATCTCACACCAAAGTTTGTAAAAGCAGTAGATCAGGCGTCTTTGTCTTCCTGCATTTGCTTGGATTCTCCCAATGAGAAGGCACTTCCTTAGGGGCGCCGGATAACCTAGCGAGTCCTTGTTGCAGCAGCTGTTGGTTTCGAATATGACCTCAGCCCTTTGCTGCATGTCATCCCCCACTCTCTCCTCCTAGCATTTCCTGTCTCTCTTCACCCGTCCTATCCAAGGAAGGCAAAAATGGCCCAAAAAAAAAGAGAACGAGAAAAAGAAGACACTTCCTTAATGGCACTTCCTGAACCATTTATGTCCCCAACAAGTCTGTCTGCAACCCACATTCACTTTTATAACCTTACTTCCCATTTCAACATGAGCGTGTGTGTGTGTGTGTGTGTGTATATGCAGATTGTATCTCTGTCATTGCGGTGTTGCATACAGAAAATGTTGGCCAACTCTGACACAGACATTTGTAAGTCGGAAAGTGACAAAGCGATTCACTGACACTAGTGACATGAAAATATCTGGACCCAGACATGTGGAGGCTCTTATTCCGCACCAAAATACGCACACGAGAGGCAAGTGGATGTTTGTTTTCATGTTGACCTGCAGCTGATGTGGTGTGATCGCGTCTGTCGGTGTGGGTGGTGAGGGGGGGGGTGATGGATGTGATGGGAACTGGGGGCTTGAGGAAGGTGTGTGTGTGTGGTGTAGTATTCTGGTAAGAGGAAAGGGTTTTCTTTGTGTGGGTTTTCTTCTCAGTTGTTAATTACAAGGAAACGCAGGAGGACAGGTTTGTCTTGCACCTCTTTTCACCCTTAAAGACACATTTCCACCTTATTCTTTATACGTTACCTCGTCATACTTTTAGTTTTACTGCTACATTTAAAGTAAATAAAGTGAATTGGTAAAAATGTAATCAAACTATCTTGATGTTTTCCAATTATTTATCTTGAAGAATTAAATTAAATTGGTGAAACATGTTTGTGAAGCTCAGTCCGTAAGGAACCGGAGGGTCGCCCAATGCAGACCATAATATGGAAGTTGGTCTTGTAGCTGATGAGGTGCCAGGGCACTTACCGAGTACTGCTGTGGTGCAAGGCAGTGGACCTCCAATCGCTCTGGTACGCTCCCTGCGTTGCAGTGTGTAGCAGCCCCACTCTGACATCTCTCCATTAATGCATCCTGTTTATGCATGTGTGTGTGATTCGGGCCTATGTGTGTGAGAAGCATGTCTCAGTGTAAAACCAGAATCTCCCTCAGGGATTAATAAAGTTTAAAAAGTGATAATAATAATTTAGAGATCAGGTGCACTACATTCAAGCAACTTGTGTATTTTCTACCCTCGCTCATTTCTTGAAATCTAAGATTCTAACTATCGTCACTATCTTCATGTGCGATCATCAGTCAGACAAATTCAAAGTAATTCGACATTTTTCTAAGCAGCTGTTAAACTGGGAACCACAGCTCCCCGCAGCGAGCAGAAACATGTTTAAATCATCGAGCAGGAAGGATGCGAGATCAGTTCAAGAAAAGAGGAAGTGAAAACTCTGAGGGTAGAGGTTTCCTGTCACCAAATGTGGCAATCCCCCCTTTGTCACCCCCTCAACCCTCTTCTGTGTGTTTGTGCGTTTGACCTGCAATTATACTTACATTTGTGTCCATCTTTGTTCATATAAGCTTGAGGAAACTTTTGTGTTGACGTTCATGTTCTGCATCAAAAATCATGTTCTCTGCAACCTGTAATAACTTCTCCATTCCAACACAACCATCCTCCCCCCATAGAACGAGTCTGGCATCTCCTGGATAGAGAAGGAATTTGCAAATATTAGAGCCCAGGTAAGGTGCAACCACTTCCCTTGTGCATTTGCTTCTTCTCTGAACAATCTACAGCTCTTCTTCGTCTATGCAAACTAGCCTACTGTTGTTTTCCCCTTCTCTGCAGTTTAGTCACTTCACATATTTTTTTGCATATTTTTCCTCTGCCCCTCTGCAAAACTTTTAAAGTAGTCAACCTTTCTCCGAGTGTGATGCGCACTGCAGTGTAATCACATGCTTGTGAGAAGTAGGTCCGCTGACGGCTGGATCATGATGCTGTTAGTTCAAGAGAGAAGTTGACTCACGCGCTGCACTTATATTGGCGTGAAATGAACTATTCTCTCGTTGTTCAAGAGATGTATGAACTGTTTAAAGAGCAGGAAAAAGAGAGATGGAGGAATGAAAAAGAATGAGAGGCCGTTTAAGGAGCGGTGAGAGCTGTTTAAAGAGGCAGGATGAACAGGAATAGACTATTATGATGGGGACATGCCTGACTAAAGACAGGAAAATCTCTGTCATCTGCAAGTGAGTCGTCTGACTCGTCCCTACCTCATCCTCCACTGCCTGTCTGCCCCCTTTCCTCTAGCTTCATCCTGTTGGATTGTGGGTACAGGGAAGTGGCTTAAATCCTGCTTCTAGAGTCGACAGAAGACAGTGTTGGCACAGAAACAGATTTTTAGATCTGCCATTTGTGTGCTTCGGTGGTTTTGTCGTCCAATATGGACTTATGACAGATATATATCGGTGTCAGCAAAGATATGTTTTCTGATGTGCTGATATGATTTGTATTTTTCAGAACAAAAGCAGAGTCTTTTGATCAACACCATGAAGCCTCAGGCGACGTTAAAAAATACAGGTTATCTAGGTCTCTTCCTCTACCTATATGAGCTGGCCTGGTTAGCTGAACAGGTTATTAATTATTATTAGCGTTTATAATGAGGTGTCAACATTACTATGACAGTAATTCATAATAATACTTGATTTAAGGCTGCAGAATAGCTCAGCTTTTCTTAACCTACCGCTGTTTCTTTTTTGTGCCGTTCAAGTTTCTCTCTCTCTCTCTCTTAGCCACAGATGTGTGTGTGTGTTTGCGGTAGTGTGTGTGTGTGTGTGTGTGTGTGTGCGTGGGACTTGTAGGGTGCAGGACTGTGAGAATAAGTGCAGGCTCTTCCTTCCTGCCCGCTTCGGTTCCAGTTCACTTCAGCGGTAGTCGGTCACTGAGGACACACAGGGTGAGGAGGAACACAGAGTGGGAGGACAGGAGAGATAATGCAAGAGAAAATGAAGATGAAGAGTTGATATAAATTACAGCAGAGGGTCTCTGCAGAGTGAATAGATAGATAGAGGGCAGAGGCTGAGAGAGATTTTTCCATATTTACCTGCCGTCCACAGAACTGATCCTGACATGAGTGCACAGATGAGTTTAAAGTGTGCTTGTGGTGAGAGGAAGAGACGATTGTTGAGATGAGGTAGTGTGGTGTTTGCCTAGTTATGGACACTGTTATGATTATGAAGCAGAAGTTTGATAAGTGCTGAGATGGAGAAGGACAAGAGAAAGTTCAACCTGAGCCGCTTCCTGACCTTCTACCTGTCCAAAAAGAACAGAGTGTTGGTCGGCACGGGCACCGCTGCTCACTGTAACAGCCTCAAATCAACATCTGCAAAGGAAAACAGCTGTGACACTTTACCTGCAACGAGGAACCACTGGACGGTAAAGTGATTCCTCTTTGTGTAGATGAAGTTCGAGTAGAGAGTTGTTACTGTTATTTCATTGTTGTTTAAATGAATAAGCAGAAAAGTGACATTCATTATCGCTGCAGTGTGCAGACTGTTGGATGTTATTGGTGTTTGTGTAGAAACTAGATGCAGCTGAAAGCATGCACATTCAACCAAACTCTGGTTTCCTGTTGTCATGTAAAGCACCGAGCTGCAGTGGCCTGTGGTGATCTGTTAGTGATGTATTGTTGGAGCTTCAGATAAACTGATAAAACTGTCTGTCTGCTGCTTAATAAGCAGATTGTTCACTTCAGGATTGAATAATGACTACTTTCAATAACAGTTAATCTGATGTTTGTTTTTGTAAGTGACAGTATGAGAAAGATTTGTATCTTTAAATGGTCCAAGCATTGTGAAAAATTGGGTTCTCAAAACTGTTGTTTCATGTCACCTTAGGGCCAAAACTCTGGAGCTAAATCAGGGCCAAAAGTTTAAAACTGAAAGTTCAAGTTTGAGCTTGAACTTCGAAAAATACATCAATGTATTCAAAATAAAAATAAGTATACGAAAAGTGTTTTCAAGTTAAATATAATTTTGATTCAATCCTGGAATTCTTTTGAATAAATTATTTATTTTCATTTTTCACTTTCATATATTTTAATATTTGAGGTCTTATTTTTTTCAGTTGCAGATTTTATGTTTCCGCTTCAGATCCAGATTTTTTACAGTTTTAAAATCTTTCCTTTTTTTTTTGCTTTCAGATCTTTTATTCACTTTCAGATTGTATTTTTTCCAGGTTCAGACTTTTGGCCCCTGATCTGGCGTGGGGGGCGTGGCATCAACTGAGAGGGGCGTGGGATCATGAGTGACAGCATAACAAAGAAGGCTTACAACCCTCCTCAATCACGTTGTCTTCATCACGTTCTATTAGGACTGGGTTTTAAAAATCGATTAACTATATTTAACTTGAAAACACTTTTCGTATACTTATTTCAATTTTGAATACATTGATGTATTTTTCAAAGTTCAAGCTCAAAACTTGAACTTTCAGTTTTACATTTTTTTTTTCAAATAATCAAAACTTTTGGCCGTGATTTAGCTCCATACAAAACAGCTGTAGCATGCTGTCAGACCAGATCAGAAGGTTATGGACCAGGTGGACGAACGCTGTCTTCTCCAATTATCTGCACTTTTCTTTGAGCAGTCAAAAGACCTGCAAGCAGTAAATTCTTCTTCTAGTTCTTTTGGCCACTTAAGGCATTTCACAGTACATGTCAGCATTCGCCCTTTAACTCACACACTGACCGCAGATGCTATGCAAAGTGCCCAGCTGCCCATCAGGAACATATTCAATCTTATTTATGGTCACACACATCGATGACCATGCCTTCAACATGTGGACTGCAGGAGCCCGGATATTAAACTGTCAATCTCTCTATTTGAAGACAATTTGTCTGCTCCTGAGCCACAGTTATCGATTCTTTCATTCATTCTTTTGGCTGACTAATCACTCAAATAACAGGTTTTTATCATTATATTGAAGCTGAGCAGGTCTTACATATGTCCAGTTGTATGGAGCATGAGCCACATAAATTACCTGTTTTGTCTATTATTTCTCTCGTGATTGTGGCGTGCATTGCGGCAGACATCTGCAGAGTACATATTCCGAAATAAACTTTGCCACAGAGCAGATGTCCTACTTTAATTCCAAATTTTAAAATATAACTTTTTATGTAGTTGTTAACCTCCTGGGTGTCAGTGTAAAAAAAAAAAACACAACGCAATTGTCCCTGCAGGTAACTGTAGTGCTGTGCTTCATTCTTGGCTTGGGGCATGAGACGCAGGGGATTAAGAGTACAGAGAAGTGAAAAAACTGCCTCTAAAAACAGAATTGTTGTTGTTGATTCTTTCTCGTCGATGCTTTTTTTCTCTCTCGCTGTTCTCTTGGGTGTTGTCAGTTGATGTTGACACAAGGTCAGCACAAATGTGGTGGAGTTGTCAGCTGTACCAGTGCTCCACCCGGCAAAGAACGTAGAGACGCTCCCTTTACAGTCACTTGTGGTTACAAAGCTTGTGCCCCAAAACGCAAAGTTGAACCACTGGATGCTTTTTTAAATTGCTTTGTGTGAAGTGACAGTTTTCTGCTGCTTGCTTGTAATGTGGCAGTTACACTGTTCAGGACTCTTCACTTCAAACACTCACTGACAAGCTGCAGAGTGTGCAAAAACTCATTCTTACACACACACACACACACCAAGGATCTCATTGTTTCAGGCATTTGTTCTGTGATAACTGACTGATTTCTTATACTGTCCTCCTTTGTTTGTCACTATTCAGGACGATGGAGAAATCAAGGAGATCAACATCACCCATGTGGTCAAGGAAGGCTCAGAGAAGGCTGATGCTTCTCAGTTTGAACTGCTCAAAGTTTTGGGGCAGGGGTCATTTGGCAAGGTATCACACATACTCAGAACTGCTTTTTCACTCTTATCACCCTTGAAGACTATCCCTCCCTGATCGTGGTTTTGTGCTGATCTCTGTTCTGATTTTGTAGGTGTTCTTGGTGCGAAAGGTGACCGCTCCTGATGCCAACCAGCTCTACGCTATGAAGGTCCTCAAGAAGGCCACACTCAAAGGTACATTGGCACTTTGATGGACTTGAATGGTGTCACAGTGCGATGGTACTAAATGTTGTCTTTGTGGTCAGAAAGAGCCTCTATGACAGAAAAAGTTTAAATATCCTGCTCCCAACTTTGTAAACCTTCCCTTTGATGGAACCATAAAATGCAGGACAGATGCTGAGCAGCTGATCTGACACATTAAGTGCTGGGAGCAGATGAAATGTGTTTCCTATCACTACAGTAATTAGGAAGAATTTCATGTTGATTCCGTGTTGCAAAGATAAGTAGACAGTCAGAAAGAAAAATCATCTGCAACAACCTTGACAACAAACCTTCACTGGTTCCAGCTTCTCAAACAAAAAGACACTTTTTCATAAAGGATCATTTCAAAAAGATCCTTTTTTTTTTTTTTGCTTTCAGGTCGTTTTCAATGTTTACTTTCAAGTGGCAGGTACCCTCAGTTTCTTGTAAGTGGGTGTATGGTTTCCTGTAACTAAGTAACCACATAGAGTACAGTGGATGTAAGCCCACCCCAGCTTGCAGGCTTTTTTTTTTCTGCTTTTTTTCTTCATCTTTGAGAACAAACAATTTAATTTGCTTGGCAAACGTCAGGGCCTAAAATCTGGTTCCCCCAAATAGGATGTTGTTGGTTCAAACAGAGCAGATGTACAGGCTTTTATTTGGCTTTCTGTTTGCATAAGAAGTAAGCATGCTGCACTGTGTTTACTAATGGATACAATTTACAGCTAGAGCAGAGAGCACTCTGCAAAAGGATATTTTAAAGATAACTCATCCATAGCTGCATTAACACCAGTATATCACTGTATGCCTTTTTGTGTGCAGTGAGAGACCGTGTGAGAACCAAGATGGAGAGAGACATCCTGGCAGACGTCAACCACCCATTTGTTGTCAAACTGCATTATGGTGAGCAACCATGAAGCTCTATTCAGCTTCAATGTCCAGAATTTGATTATTTTCTTTTTGGATCAACGGATTTCCCCTGAAGTGTGTAATTCATTTAAACTCCGGAAATGTTTGTTTTAGTTACTGGTACTTTTCCAAATTTACCGCCGATTCTGATTTGATTTACTCGTGTGTTTATCTGTAGCATTCCAGACTGAAGGGAAGCTGTACTTGATCCTGGATTTTCTCCGAGGAGGAGATCTCTTCACGAGACTCTCCAAAGAGGTCAGAGTGATTTCTAGATTTCAGCACTTGTTGTTAATCATTTTCATTGGAATTTTCTTGTGCTGTTTACATTTTGTCATTGTTTCCTTCTCTGATCTCGTCCTGCTCAGGTGATGTTCACGGAGGAGGATGTGAAGTTTTATCTAGCAGAGCTGGCACTTGGACTGGACCACCTCCACAGCCTGGGCATCATTTACAGGGACCTCAAACCTGAAAAGTAAGAGCAAGAAAACAATCTGAACACACAGAAATCACATCGTTATTAAAACTCTTGCAATTAGTAAGACAGTTCATTAAACTTAGCGCAGGTTTATAACTGTGAAGCCAAATCTTTAGAGAATGAATCAATAACTGTGGAATAACGCGTAGACGTGCTCTTTGTACTTGTGTAGAAAAGCTGCAGTGCTCACTGAAGAGCCTTTTTTGGAATAATCTTAAGAACTTTGCATTGCCCAAAAAAATACAAACATTGATTATTCCTCAATATAAACGACCAACAGGGTACCCCGTGCACAGTCAACCTTTTGTTCTCAGGTGCCGTTCGGTAGCAAAAACAAACATACACTAAACATGACACACTAAACTTTAGTGTCAGTTTCCTGCTGGGCGAACCTGAGGAAGCTGAAGGCGAAATGCGTTGTTCGCTCACAATAAAGTGACAGTAAAGTAATTTTCAGAGTGCCACGGGTTATTGATTTATTTTGTCATTGAGTATTCCTTCTAATGGAAGAATTCAAAACAACCTTTTATCTATTCTGATAAATTATTCTGCTGTTTTGCACTTTTAGTGTGTGATTTGTAATTTGCACTTTAAACACTCTAAATTATCTTTCCTCAGCGTACTTTTGTTTATTTCCCTCAGGCAGAAAAAAACAGTATGAACGCAAACCTGCCTAATTAAACATTTTCAAATCCTTTTAATGTGTTGAGCTCTGTGTTTTTTTATATTAGCTTGTGGTCTTCCTCTCTACATGAATCGGTGTATTGCTACTTTTAGTTTTACAGTGTGCCATACATTTTTATTATGAATTCCTCAACCCCCTACATTCATTTGGCACACAAACACACAACTTAGAAACACAGTGCTGCTAGTGAGCAAAAGCCTATAGGGTACCTATTTAAGTTTAAGTTGTCACTTTTATATTGCAGGAGATAACCCAGGCTAAAAAAGGGCAAGGCCAAAGAAAGGAGGTAGTTAAGTCCGTAGTGGTACCTCAACGTGCAGAGTGTGATGTCTGGATGATTAAAATGTTTGCAACTTTTAAGACATATGTGATTAATTTTTTACAGCATTCTCCTGGATGAAGAGGGACATATCAAACTAACAGGTGAGTCTCCAGCTCCCCTCTTCTACCCAGTCTTCTGCTGTATTTGCAATAAGTCCACAGAAGAAAGAACGTCCTCTTAACAATGGTGTTTATCAAAGATTGGTCCTCACAAGTACATATAGACAAACACACACACACACACACACACACACACACACTTTCCTCCCCTCTACTATGACCTTCATTACTCACCGTGAAGAAGAAGCCTTATCTCTCTGACTCCAGATATCTGCACACACGCCTGTGCATGTTCTAAAGGTTAATTATTGCACTTTATCTTTTTTTGTCAATCTCTTTAATCACCACAAATTATTTACCCCCGGGCCCCGCCGCCTCCGACTCAAAGGTGACTGCAAGAGATTACAGAGAGGCATTATTACAAGTCACACTGATGAAGCATTAAAGCAATTGATGTCGACACAGATGAGACCCTGCTGCTACTTTAAGAGTAAAAAACAAGCTTACAACCTTTAAAAAAGATGCTTCTAAAACATGAATAATCTAGAACAGCAGATAGTGACGCATGTAAAGAGTGAGCTGCTGTGGTAATGTTCTGACTGACTCCTGTGGTGTGTTCTCCAGATTTTGGCTTGTGTAAAGAAGCCATCGATCATGAGAAGAAAGCGTATTCCTTCTGCGGTACTGTGGAGTACATGGCACCAGAGGTGGTGAACAGACAGGGACACACCCACAGCGCCGACTGGTGGTCATTTGGAGTGCTGATGGTAAGCTGGAAAAGCAAACACTCAAGCGGTAATGTAAATGAATATACAGAGGTGTTTGATACATGCAGGTACAAATCACAGTTATTTTATGTGTCTCCCAGTTTGAGATGTTGACTGGGTCACTGCCGTTTCAAGGGAAGGACCGCAAAGAAACTATGGGCCTGATTCTGAAGTGAGTATTCTTTATATTAAGATGTTAAAATGATTCAACACAGAATCCAGCTGTCACATACTTCTCTTGAGATCAGATGAAAATAATTCAAGCTGTCTGTTGCGTCTGCAGGGCGCGGCTCGGCATGCCTCAGTTCCTGAGTACGGAGGCTCAGTCTCTGCTCAGGGCCTTGTTTAAGAGGAACCCTACCAACAGACTGGGTCAGTATCAACTCGGGACCACGATATTTAGAAATGGGACATAAACTCTTTGTATCAAAGGCAAAGAGTCTCAAACTGCCAACTGTGGATTTTACTTTTCTCATAGGATCGAATGCTGATGGTGCAGAGGAGATCAAAAGACATGGTTTCTTCTCCACCATCGACTGGAATGTGAGTGTCAATCATTCGAAGATATTTTCATTATTTTCATTGATAATTACAACAAATTGCGACCAATAGAAAAATATTCTTTTACTCCTTTCAGAAACTCTTCAGACGAGAGATTAAACCTCCATTCAGACCAGCGGTGGCACGTCCAGATGACACCTTCTATTTTGACTCTGAGTTCACCTCCCGCACCCCTAAAGGTGAGAGATCATGTTTAATGTTCCTCTGGGTCTGTTCTGTCAGTTTAATGCATGTCTGTTTCCTCCCTGACAGCACTCACGTTCAATATCCTTATTCAGCTAAAAACAAAAACAAATCAACACTGTGTGTTATATGTATAGAAGAGACACAGCTGTGGTGACAGCACCATTAGTATTCATTATATAACAGAGGTTCTTGTACTAAACATTAGAGCCCGACCGATTAATCGTCCGGCCGATAATATCCGCCGATATTAGCAATCCAGCGACAATCGGTATTGGCTAATTTTATCGCCGATATCACTAGATTTATTCACCAGTCGGATAGCGTTTCATTTGAGCATCATTGTATTACACTAGCAGCTTTTTCACCAGCAGAGGGCGCTATATGAATTACAACAAGCATCATCAACCTCAAGAGTGTCAGGCGGTGACGCACGAAACATGCACAGTTACTTTCCAGTTGAGTGACCATCTTGTCTTTATTAAATATCTTTTCCACAAGTGTTTGATGACTGCATTTGAGGGTATAATGTGTATCTCTAAACAGATCAAACATAGATCTAAGAAAGATATCAGCTGATATATCCGTATCTGATTTTTTCTCTCCCTTCTATCGGTATCAGCCCCAAAAATCCCACATCGGTCGGGCCCTAGAATACATTGATATAGACTTACTTAAAATGACTTCCCTTTTTATCGCTCAGACTCCCCTGGAGTTCCCCCAAGTGCCGGAGCTCACCAGCTCTTCAGAGGCTTCAGCTTCATCGCGTCGACTCTGTTGGATGAGGAAGGTTTAGTGGAGCCAGTCCAACCCCCACCACACCCAGTGGTTCAGGTAAGATTACGTTGATGAGTCAGTTTTTCTTAACTAGATGCAATTGAAAACTTTAATTTTAGTCTTAGATATTGAGTGATTTCCTTTAGCACAGTTGATATGTATTTAAAGACAGCATACTGTATGTATAGTTACTACAGCTGTTTTCACAATGTGTAAGAGAGAGACACAGAAGTGTTTCTAAAAATAGATTAAAGTCTTACCTCCACTCTCATCCATCTTCCTCATTAGTACTGTCAGTTCTCCGCCCCTTCACTAACCTTTCCTCTCTTTTATAACTCTTCTTCTGCAGCAATTACACGGGAAGAACCTGCTGTTCAGCGACGGATACGTACTGAAGGAAGACATCGGCATGGGCTCCTTCTCTGTCTGTAAACGATGTGTCCACAAAGCCACCAACACAGAATACGCTGTCAAGGTATGATAAACACACACAACCCCAGCTATACCAACAGGGCCCCAAGTCTCTAACTAGACTCTTCTCCTCTGTCGCTCCTCTGTTCGTTTGCACTTACTGACGTTGTTTCCTCCTCTCTAGATCCTTGCTTGTGTTGAACTTACTCTCTGATGTACGTCACTTTGGATAAAAGCGTCTGTAGAATTGTAGATCTCAATGAGGGAAAATAATTAATTTAGCAAACAATTTAAGGCAAATTTTATGTATGAGTGATCCCTTCTGGTTTATCAAATTCAAAGAAAGTGTAGACACAAAATGAATTTAAAACGTGAGCTTTTTGTCAACATTGCTTTTGCGATTGACAGATGATTGACAAAACCAGTACAGACCCAGCTGAGGAGATAGAGATTCTGCTTCGATATGGACAGCACCCAAACATCATCACCCTGAAGGATGTAAGTGAACTCTCTTAGCATTACTATTAGGTGTTCTGAAGTCCACAGCTGTTGATCTGACCGTGTGTGTGTGTTTCTGTGTCAGGTGTACGACAACAATAAGCAGGTGTTCCTGGTGACGGAGCTGATGCGTGGAGGAGAGCTGCTGGATCGGATCCTCAAGCAGAAGTCCTTCTCGGAGAGAGAGGCCAGCGCTGTGCTTCACACCATCACCAAGACAGTGGATTACCTGCACTCACAGGGGGTGAGCACACTGTTTACTATAATACAGTTTAAAACCTTTTAGTTTCTTTTTCCTGTTTATAGACTTTATGTTTTATTTAACTCATTTTTGAATCAGAGGATTAGAGTTCCAAATTCACATCGTTTCAGTTATTGGTCATTGATAAATCTTGTTTTGAAATGTACCGGTTATAAAAACGTATTTTATGTTATTACTTATGAAGCACAGACACATTTTTCACTGCATCATACCTGGCTCGATGTGATCTGTTGTGTAATCAGTCAAAGTCTAGTTCAGACAGAAGAATCTAATCTAAATGCATTTAAAAAAAAAAACAAGTTTCACTTTTATAATCAGTACAAACACAATCTGTCGAGCGTCATTTATTGTATTCATCAGAATGTAACTTTGTGTTGCTTTATCATTCCTCCTTTTTCACATTCCATCATCCTCCAGGTGGTGCACAGAGACCTGAAGCCCAGTAACATCCTCTATGTCGACGATTCAGGGAATCCTGACTCCATCAGGATCTGTGACTTTGGCTTCGCTAAGCAACTACGTGCCAACAACGGCCTGCTGATGACCCCGTGCTACACCGCTAACTTTGTAGCTCCTGAGGTGAGCAGAAGGATTTACAGAAGCTGTTCAGAAATTGATTAAATGTTGTGTAACCCAGATTGAACTGGATAATCTGGTAACGATGAATTGAAACATTAAAGTAAATTGTGTTTCTCCATCATCTTTATTGTAGGTGTTGAAGCGTCAGGGTTATGATGAAGGATGCGACATCTGGAGTCTGGGAGTCCTGCTGTACACCATGCTGGCCGGGTGAATACCAACACTTCAAATATTTACTTGAACTGTTTTTTCCTTCCCACTGCCCTGGAAGTTCACTCTCTTATCTGTCTCCTCTACTTCCTACAGTTTTACTCCATTCGCAAACGGACCTGAGGACACCCCCAATGAGATCCTGAACAGGATAGGCAACGGTCACTTCAGTCTGACTGGAGGAAACTGGGATCCTGTGTCTGATTCTGCCAAGGTAGAGGCTCAAATCTGAAGGACATCTTAATGTTCCTCAGAGTTAACAAGTCTCCTTCTATCTTAAAATCACTTTTACATCAACCATGTGCTTCTTCTAGGACCTTGTGTCCAAGATGCTTCATGTGGACCCCCATCAGAGACTGACAGCTCAGCAGGTCCTCAAACATCCCTGGATCGTCCAGAGGGACAAACTACCCAACAACCAGCTCCCGCACCATGACCCCAAACTGGTCAAGGTAACGCAGTGTTCTCTTCAAACATACCTCCTCACCAGGATTGCTGTGTTTAAGTTGGGCTTCTGGGCACTTTAACATGTATTAACTGATTCATACAGAATCCTGATCACATATTTATGTTCCTATTAGATACAGTTACAGTGTTTGATTTTCAGGATTAAAGGTGCTAAAGATAACGTATTTTGACCAGTAGTACAGGGGTCCAGTTTTTTCATCCTTGGCCAATCAAATCCCTCACATATGTATTTTTGACAGTAAGTTCTTTGGTCTTAATCACCACTACGTTGTGTGTGTTCAGGGTGCGATGGCAGCCACCTACTCTGCTCTGAAAAACTCCCAACCGCCTCCAGAACTCAAGCCCATCGAGAGCTCCTTCCTGGCCCAGCGGCGTGTCAAGAAGCTCCCGTCCACCTCCCTGTAGAGACTCTTAAAAACATAGCCAATCAGCTCATTGGAGACTGACCAAAACTGCACCCCTTGGCTCCAACCACGCAGTCAGCTTGCATCGGGGACTCGGCGTCCACGCACCTCTACCAGCCAAGGAACACTGACTGTGGTCCTGCCCCCATCTCGTGACATCACTCCCGCTCTTGCTACTGTATCATCCTCCCTTTTTCGGGCTGCTGTGAGCCAATCTTTGGACTAGCAAGGAAAAATAGATGGGGGCTATAAGGGCAAAATAAGAAGGGTGCAGGTTTTTGGCAGATGTATAACTGATGTGTGTGAGTGTGTGTGTGTGTGTGTGTGTGTGTGT
This sequence comes from Tautogolabrus adspersus, assembly GCA_020745685.1. Lineage (NCBI taxonomy): Eukaryota > Metazoa > Chordata > Actinopteri > Labriformes > Labridae > Tautogolabrus > Tautogolabrus adspersus. Next base: position 22,675,022 of record CM036552.1, read on the forward strand.
GTGTGTGTGTGTGTGTGTGTGTGTGTGTGTGTGTGTGTGAGTGCGATGGTGCATGACCTGCCTCGGAGTCGATGCAGCCATGTTTTTCGATTGTGACAATGACCGTTTTCTCTCCTCATCACTGCTGTAATCAGATGTCATTCGGCTTGCTGCACGCCTGTTTGTCTGCCTGTTCTGTCGTGTTTTGTCTTCTTTTTGTAAAGTTGACGAGCTTTATATTACCGGTTGTGCTGCCAAAAATCAAACTGTGCCGACAGCACGGAACCAGACTACTGTCCAACTGCTGTTAAATGTTTTTGAAAGAGCATTATTAATATGAATATGAAAACATTTCTACCATAAATGCCTCTTTGGCTCGGTACAGCCAGAACAAGTGGATTCTGGGAAATGTCAATGCTGATGTTTTTGTTAATGTCAATCTGTGCTTGTTTTTGTTTTACAGAGAGAGTGTGTGTGTGTGTATGTTTGGTGTGTGTGCTAGTTGCATGACTTGCAGTGTGTGTGGGTGTGTGTGTGTAGTGTCTTGCTGGACGCTGCAGGGTCATGTGCATGGTCCGGTGATGTGATGATGTCATGTGGCTTCCTCGTTTCTCTCCCTCTTCTCTGCTTGGTCAATATGCTGGCAACCATTTTGAGATGTCTCTTATTTTTATTACTACAAAATTAGTAACATAGGTGGCTTTCTGTGAAAGAAAACGTGCCCAAAGGAACAATGTGGCATGTTAAAAAAAAAAAAAATCTCTAATTGCTCTGTTTTCTTGTTTTGTTTTTCCCCCACTGTGTTTCTTTGATAATGCCTATTGAATGCTGTTTCCTATGTTGGCTGCTTTGGTTGTTGACTGTTTTTCTTTTTTGTCCAAAGAAAGTGGTGAATAAAAGTAGTGAAAGATACGCTGAGCACATCACCGTCTGTGAACTCAATGCCCCACAGGTCTTTCCTTCTGCTTTAAAATAGAAGTTTTGTAGTAGATCACTCAGAAACTGCCTCCCTCCACCGTAAAAGACAACAACCTGTGAAATCCTTCAGCTCCGCCCTCAGCTTGGAGTTACAGTCTTGTGTCAACTCTTCCATCCATGATATTTGAATTTCCTTTGACAGGCCTCATAGGGTAGGCCGTGCTTTCAGTTCAGTGCCTGGGCCTACAGGTGAGGTTAAATGTCGCGAATAAAACATGAGAAATAAAAAGAGCCTGTACTCGTGGGGAAGGAGAGACCTGTGTGGCCACATGTTATATGAACCAGCTTGTCTTACCTCAAAAGGGATCAAAGTGATGTTATCATTCTTGTTTGGTGGCAAAGCTCCCTCCTTTCACTAGATTTATGGTAAGATGTTATTGTATGATAAAGATGAAGATTTTTATATCTTACAATATTAAAAAAATGCAGTTGCTATGAAAAGCTGTCTCTTGTTTTGTTTTAGTAAAGCTTTAAATGGGCACGACGACGTTGTATTGCATTTTATTTCAGTTTCATCATAAAAAGTTCTGTTTTGATCACAACAGGCCAGCTTCCATCAAACTCCTTGATGTTAGCTTTTTGAAAGAAATGTGTATCTATAGCCTTGCAGACACGGAGGTGCTCACTTAATGCTAATATCAGCATGCTAACATGGTGGAAATGATCATGCTAGCATGTTGATGTTTAGCATTTCAATTTTTTAACCTAGTTTTAGCATGGTAGCATGCAAATATTAGCTTTAAGCCTAGTTGAGGCTAATTTAAATTAGCTATACAATGTAAGTTAAGTTAACTTTTTTTATTAGAAAAGTCAGGAGATAAATCAGTTTGTGCCTGATGCACTATTCATACAATCCATCCAACAGATGCAGGTCAACAGACTTGGCCACATGTTCAACATGACATGTATTTTTAGCAGTGCCACTTTTTACTGTACTCTGGTTTTAAATTCTCGCTGGTAAAATCTGATGGATATCCTCCTGCAGCCAGCAAAGCTATAGCAGCCTACCAGGGGAGAATAGTTGAACCAGTGCTTCCCCTGTTGTACCTGTTTTCTACCCTTTAGCTCCTGCCTTTTAAAGCATCCAGTGGTTCCACATCTGGTCACTAGAGGGAGATAAAGGGCAACCTTTGTATGTAAATGTCTCTCTGCCTCAGCTCCTCTCCACCTGCCTCTTCTTGCCTGCAGCATTTAAACTGCCCTCATATTCTCTCTGCGTCTCCTCCTCTTCATGCTCTTTTTCTCCTCCAGCCGTCATTTCAGGAGATTCTGCTATTCAGTGTCAACTAGCTTCACCCCACACTTTTACCCGCTGTTGCCTTCCTCTGTATGCAAAGCAGCCCTCTACAAGACAGTCACACAGTAGCTGCTGCTCCTGCTCCATATGGCTAATGGTCTCTGTCACTTGTCAGCATCTACTTGTTTAAAGCTGGAGAGATGTACTGCACTCAATCATTCCTAACGTAAATTGTTCAAAATGGTGACAAATGTTGACCTAAAATATTCTTCCGAAAACTCTTAGTTACATTTTTGATGAAAATTTTTGTCAAAAAGTCCCAAAAAAAATTCATTTCATTTTCAGTATAAAGATTTCTGTTCACATTTTGGATGATTTTTCATGAAAATATCTTATGAAAATTCCTGCAAATCCAAATTCCTGATGAAACTATTTAATGAAAATTACGGAATAAAAGTCCTGTTGTTTCATAACACATTTGCAGACAAATTTCCAGACGAAAAAATCCTGTAAATTTCAGATTAAAATTTCGTAAAGAAATTTCAGATGAAAATTCGTGAAAATTCCTTATGAAAATGTCCACACATTCATGTTTAGTCATTCCTTGTTGGGTCCTTGGTCTTCGTACCTTGTCATCATAGAACCCATAGTTCACACTGTTATGAATGACTTTGTGTCCCTTTATACATACGCACACACACACAACCACACGCATGCACGCACAAACACACACTAATGCACGTACACACACACACACACACACACAACCACACACACACACGCATGCACGCACAAACGCACACTAATGCACGTACACGTACACACACACACACACTTTCAAACTATCTCACTCAGCCTGCAGCAGCAGAACATTATTGATTACAGAACAGCAGTATACCAACAGCATCATCACCATCGACTGTGTCCGGTCTCTGAAGAGAGGAAAGCGATGCATTATTTTCTATTCACTTGACTGCAGCTGAGAATGAGTTTTCTTAAGCGTGGGATTGTGCACGAGTGTATGTGCGGAGTAGTGACATTCCCTTTTCTGACCTGAGCCGTAAAAGAGATGCTGAAACTGAATATTTTAGAGATTTCTTTATTCATGTTTTTGTTTTGCTCTGGCTGATGTGAGTTATAGTAGTAATGTGCAGTTTATAGCTTCCCCTGTGGTTCTGTGAAACTGCACATGCAAGGAAAAATAGACCCTGATTGACACTCAATGTCAGTCTCCCTTTCTCGGCAGCATGTCTTCAAGCTAATCAATCATTGTCATGGTATTAAAATGGTCTCCCATAAAACATTGCATGCATACACAATGCTAGCTAAACGTTGCAAAATTCATGTTGGGGGGGGAATTATTCTATGTGCCTGACATCCAGTTACTAGATGCATGTGATATATGACATGGCAGCTGTAATATATATGATAATAGCTGCTCAAGCTAGTTAGAGTTCACAACACTGATCAAAGCACTGCTGCGAGAGTCCCAGAAGTCATCTCGTAGTTCTTGTTGCTTATACAGTGACAAAGAGAAAGACATATGGAGTGTGAAACATAAGACTAACACATCTTATTGTCTGGCCTGTAGTTTTTTTAAATTCAATCTTGACCGTAATGTAAGTTAAGGTACTTTCTTTCAGTTCAGTGTTTGGTCTCTACCAACTACAGAGTACATTTTGGGGGTTATTTAGATGATTGTTACCCCATTTTGAGCGGTGACAAAGTACTTTACAGCAGTACATTTTTAAATTCAGAAGCTACAATCGGGTACCTAAATACGTGGCTGTCGAATCACTTACATATCTGTCGACATATTTTTGATAAATGTATCTTAGTCAGACAACTCACATTTGTGTTTGTTTAAAATGTTTATTGCAGCAGCAGAACGTAGTTTGTGTTTGGCGTCTAAGCTCCGACCTCATCACGCCTCACAGTTTTCATTGACTTGCAGAAATGTAAGGATTGATGGGATGTTATCTTAAACCCCCTTGTCGTAGCCTAATGGCGGATGCTGGGGTCGTTGTGGGGCTCAGCTAGAGTGCAGTATTGGTGCAGGTCAGAGCAGGGAATGAAAGAGCAAAGACGAGGGAGAGACCAGAAATCTTGCAGTTTAAATAGACAGCTAATTGGAAGGAGGTGTTGTCAGGTGATTGTGGATAATGACAAATGTGAAGTGTGAAATCAGTGCAGCTCGAGTTGACTACCTGAACAAGCTCGCAGGTGTCGCTTCATGTGTGGAACACTGACAGTCTTTGCAGGCTCTAAAACATGCACTGTCATCCTCATATCAGCAAGCTGGAGAGTTCAAAGAGTAAGGATGTTTTATTCTTTCAATCCATTTTTTTGGCCTTTCAGTTGAACAATTCATATAACGAATTTGAATTTAGTTTGTGTCATTTGACTATAGATTAGCTTGATAGTGACATTTACGTTCTCTGTGACTCCAAATAATCACCTGTGTCCTGACTCTCATTAGAATCTTTTTTTTCTTCTTCTTTGGTAAAAGACAAAAATCCACCAGTGTTTCTTCTTCGGCTACGTGAGCTCCAGCTGTTTGTCCACCTTCACCTCTGCAGGTAAGTTTTGATTCACTGAAAACAAACTTGCTGATGTAATCAGTACAATTACTGCCAATCTGCAACTGCTGCACACACACACACACACACACACACACACACACACACACACACACACACACACCACACACACACACACCACACACACACACACACACACACACACACACACACACACACACACACACACACACACACACACAAACAACCCAGATTACAGTAATCTGGAACAGTGACTGGGGTTGGAGAGACTGAGAGCAAACTTTAATCCCATTTTTAGCTATAAAAAGAGAGGAGAGAAAAATAGCATTACATATGCTTGGATGATACGGATAGTTATATTTTTAAAGGATAAAACACTTGAATTAATAAATTATACTCAACTACAAAGTCAAAGAATACTTTGTCTTGTGTGAGTTGGTGTTTTCTTTTGGCTTTTATAAACAATGTGTCCAAGGAGTTAAACGTGATTGCATTGTCGTAAGAGAACAGATCTTCTTTTTGGTAACGCCTGCCTGTATTTGCATTCAGGCCAAATGCTGCTCAAGATGTTTGCCAGTGATGCTGACAATCTGTGTGTGCAGCTCTGCAGTCAGCATGTGGGATTAGTTAAGAGCGAGGGGTTTTTAACAGCGGGATGTTGTGCAATCACTTGAATCTTCCAAAAATGGGCATAATGTGAAAGAAATTCCACTGAAGCATCTTTTCTGATCCCCTCAAATCTTCACAGAATAAAGCTTCGATGTTTCTATTTCACAAGTGTGTAGAACGAGGGTGATTGTGCAACACCATGCCAACATCATTAGACTTCAATTTATACCCTTATAGACAGTGGATCTACTAAAGATTGTTGAGAGGATCTTTCCCATTGAGATTAAGAACCTCTTTTCCAAGGGAGACCTGTCCAAGACAGTCAGCAGCAGAAAACACAAAGTTACAGACGGAGACACAAAGAGAGACAAAATACAAAACTCTAAGATATGGATTTAAAGAGAACCATCTATGAGTTCATTCTGGGAGTCGGAAGTTCAAGAAGTCGCGCTAAAAACATCCACATCCTGTATAGAATCTACTTCCAAGTCTCTCATTTTAGATTTAAAAACATTTAAGGTCAGCAGCTCCTTGAGTCAAGTCATTCTGCAACAGATTCCAGGCTGAGGGTGCAGAATGCCCAAAAGCCCTTTTCCCAGTTTCTGTTCGAGTATTTGGGTGTCCATATCATTTGTGTGTCTCTTGAAGTTGTTCTCAACTTTCCATTGTTCATTGTTCATACAAATACACAATAAAAGCTTCTTCATGAGTTTTGTGATATGTCTAAACTGTTCTTTAAACCCACTTACATGCTTCAGTTATTTAACTTTACATTGTTCCATTATCCTCTGAATCATCCAAGTTATCTTCTTTATTATTCTTACCCTGTTTGCAGACGTCTGAACACCATTTTTGTTCATTTTAAACAGCGGTATAAAGACTTATAGAGCATATTTAGGGGTTTCTGTCATTCAGTTCTCCTATAGGCACATGCAGGCCAACTTTTCCTTTTGCTACCGTCTTTATCATTCGTTCTCTCTCTTCTCCCCAGAGATCAGGAGGCTTGTAAAGCTGAAAGCAGGACGAGAACAGTCTGTGCTGCTGCTAATGCAAAGCCAATCCTGAGTTAAAAGCAAAAGGCTAAGTGAACAATCAAATATGCATGCACATGGACACTCACATGCACGCACACAAACACCTCTGACCTGCTAAAAGCTTTTTTAGTTTTGAGTCACTCACGCTCAGTTATTAAAACATCACTTCGTATAGCAAGCATGAGCCTTTTGAACTGCATATGAGTGTCTGTAGGTTGTGAGAGAACATATCCTGTGTCTTACTTCATACTCACATCAGTTCTCCCACACTGCTGCAGAACCAGTCAATATTTGTCTAGACGGAGAGGGGAAACTTTGCTGCTAATGGAGGGGAAATAAAGGATGCGGGGGAAGAGGAAAAATCAAGGTATGATATCAGGATGTTGAAACTATAAAATTCAGTCAAGTCAACGTCCATCATGAAGTGTTGCTGTAAAGATGGAGTGGCACCTCTTCCCCTTCATTAGGCCATAAAACAGATCGAGGATTAACATTTCAGGTATTAATATTAAGGATTATACACAACATGGCAAACTCCAGGCTCCGAGATTCGCTCAGTCCTTTTTTTTTCGTCTTTTAAACCGCATAAATAGAACATTAAATTTGGGAACAACAGCAGTATCTATTATATGAAATTGAAATATGGATTTACACGCACAGGACAGGATGACACAGAAGCACACAGAAGATTACACATGGCAGTATTTGCAGCTGGATGTTTTTTTTTAGCCATGTATGATTTCTCAGTCACACATTTAAATGATTTTGTGGGTTGTGCAAGAGAGAGTAGCACGAATTTGACATAGCTGATCAAATGTTCAAAATCAATTTTCATCTAAATCCACTAAATCTGCAACAAACGGGTAGTCGACACTGCATGCTTTCAAAAATATGCCCACACAGTAACAGCTGTTTTTTGCTACTAGAGATATTCTAATGGTGCATGTGTGCTGTTTATTTCAATGTCCTTGTCTGTGTGCAATGTGACTGAAAGAAGAAGATATCGTTTTTCGGGGAAAGGCTGTGAGCTGTCAAATAGGTCAAAAGAGGGAGGGAATGTGGGGGAAACGAGTACCGGGAAAGGCTGACAATGCCGAACAGCAAGGTGATAAAGGGGGGAGAGAAATCAGAGCATCACCCCTCCCTTCTGCTTGTGCCATCTGACGAAAGAGACGGCGTTGCTAGGGGCAACCATTTGAGTAAGAGGAAAAAAGGAAACAGAAGAACATTTCGGGACCAGATGGTGCGAGAGAGGAGAGAAACCTGCTACATCTGCATAACCTGCCTCTCTCTGCCTGGCCTGACTGAGCTCCAGATGACGACGATGGAACAAAAAAACAGTAAAGCAGAGGACACGACATCCTGCCAGCATCAGCAGCAACGATGCAGGCTGCCCAATCATCAGCTGACGTGCAGCCAATGAGCTGCCAGGAGGCTCCTCCCCAGCACAACCACTCAGATGCAGAGACAGCACTCGCCCGGTGCAAATCTCTTATTAATGAATGGAGCAGCTCCCAGGCTGGATCACTGCACGTCTCCACGCTCTGCTGCTCTCTGCTCTCACACTGGACCAAAACATCAACATTGACTACAAATAAATCAGCAATTGAAGAAGAGTTAAGCAGCAGCCATGAAGCGACGACAAAGAAACAGAGACTTGCATGATGAGGACACGACTGAGGACATGGCTGCAGCTATTAAAAACAATGATCCACATCCTGAAATCCAACCACCAGACTCACCTTCTCCATCATCTTCTTCTCCTCCTCTTCCTCCATTAGCCATGCCACCTTCTACGTCTGCCTCCGCTCTCCTGGCACTGGCCTCCCCAGCCACCCGACGCTCCATTTCCATGGGAGACTTCAGGAGGGTGACAGGGGCTCTGCTAGCAGGTTCTGATCCTCCTTCCACATCGGCCACAGCCCCCTCCTCCAAACTGGTCACCCCCAGCTCCAGCATGGAGTTTGAAGCGGCTCGACGGCGCCTCCTGGAGGTAGAAGAGCGTCAACGTGTTATCAGAGAGATGGAGCGTCGGCTTGAGGAGCTCAGGGAGGTGTTTGTGCGTTCAGAAGAGGAGGTGGTGGTTCACGGGGAGCTGGTGTCGCGGATTACCACTGCAGCCCAGCAGGGGGAGCTGTACGTGGCGGAGAACGGACAACGCCTGAAGAAAGGCCTCAAGTTTAAGAAGCATCGACCCACCATCGTGTTCTCCTCCATGCTGGGACTCCGCACGTGCCTCCCCTGGCCTGTGAAGCTCAAATAGGACAAAGAAGACTCTTTTTAACCTTTGCTAAAGAAATTCGCTTTGAATTAACTGGAAGATAGACTTCCATTCTTAAGCTATCACTACACAGCTGCTCTAAAGTTTCCACCTGTCTGCTCTTGTATCCTGAGGCTGGTCCTCCAGGTCTTTAGAGTGCCTACAATTATCACAAATGCTAGTAAGGAGCTTCCTGTTCTGTGCAATTCTGAGGAAATTCTTGCTAGAGAATCAATCAAGCTAGTACCAGTGCAATGTGTACGGGATGTCATTACTGTATGTCTTCATTACCTTCAGAGCTACTTTGCTGCTTGCAGTTTGAGGTTTGGAATTGCACGGAAGAGATAGTTTGTTGATACAGAATCGGTGGTGCTCTGATGAGTCATTTTTCAGGTGATGTGGGAGGAGAGGTTCAGACTGGCTTTGCTGCACTCCTTTAAACTGATCAAAAAGCTAACGAGGATTATGTAAAGCAAAACTTCCAAGAAGGAGATGTGTAGGTGTAAAAAGAAAAGAGACGATGAGGCAGAGGACCACGCTGCAAAGAGAAAAGTGAAGGGCAGTGAGAGAATCAGAGGTGAGGCTATGATAGGGATTGCTGCACTGTTACATAAAACCACGAGTGCAGTAAGAGCAGCAGCGCAACAAAAAAAGAGAGAACACGCAAAGTGTGGTAACAAGATTGCATATGCAGAATACGTGCCTTGGCTTCTGTGTGTCAACAAGTCCTTGTTTTTGGCAGTATAACCTAGAGAAAGCAAAGGAGGCTGGAGATGAGTTGGTGCTGTGGTGATTCCCACCTGTGGCCTCTTTTAATCCAGTCACCTAGCAACCACTCATCTCTCATCCATCCTAAATCCACTTGCACTAAAATACAGAATGTATTTATCAGAGCACTGTAACCACAACACAACTAGACAGCTGTACCCAGAAGGATTCAGGAGCTGATTTATCGTCTGCTTTCTTTAAATTGACGTGGGGACTGACTATGAATAGTATTGTTACAAGGTGCTTATTTATTAGATGATTAGAGGATGCACTTTAGCTGAGCAGTGCATGCATTCACAAGGAAAGCTAAGGCAGGCCGTCACCGTTTGCTGAATGTGTTTGTTGTTACGTAGGCAAGATAGTAAGAGATTTTAGAATACACAAGTATAATCTTCAGAACATAGGTAACATAAGTCCAATCAGCTCATAGGGAATGTTATAGGCAATAGTTAGGTAATATATCTTTACTAAGCGATTGTATGTTGAAGCCTAAACAGTACGTTATGGGTCATATTGATAGATTGATTAGAAACTGTGTCATCATATGCAGACAATGACCTGATTTCTATATATACAAATCTTGGCCCAATTGTTCCTCTTTTGTCTCCTCTCTTTAGATTAGCGATGACTAAGTATCTCCTATAGCCTATTTGTCTACTACACCGATCCCTTTCTTCAGCTGCATGTGTGCTCGTAGAAAGCACAGCCAATACACCGGGGATGTCTATTTTTGGCACTTGAGGGTTATGGCAGAGAGGCAGGCATTCAATCTTGGCACTGCGTTTGTTGTATGGTGGTTTCTGTTAAAGTGTGCTACTCTCTAAAAGAATGAGAGGGTTTTTCTGCAGATGAAGGATCCCTGACGCTGCTTTGTTTGCTCTCTAGTTATTAATGACCACGCTAAAGAACAAAGAGGGGCACGTGGTTTGACTGTCTCCTTTCTTAGGTTTCCAGAAAATCCTCATATGCATTTAAATATTCAAAATGTAACTGCACGCTTGCAAACATTAGCATGATTGGGGTATGCTAATGCAAAATTTGAGATGCATTAAAACTGCTTTTTATCTCTGTCAAGTCAAGGGGTGGCAGGAAAAGGCAGGATGTTTCACTCTGACTGCAGGTTGCGTGTGTCAGGGATCCTGCAGGCAAAGTGAACGTTAAACATGATGCACGAGTGAAATGTTGTATGTTGATGCAAATCAAATAGAAAGAAGGCACAGGTTAGCTTTGGTTGTTTTCTATTCTTACCATAAGGGCTAAAATGATCGGTTTGTCAAAGATTCATGGGAGCACATTTAAAATCGCACTCCAACGATTATTGCACATGGTGGTCGGTTTAGTTGTCATAGAAACAACCAATAACACAGTGAGAAATGTTTTTAATGTTCTGTGTGGGGTCCTCAGGAGGGAGGATTTGAAAAATAATCAAATGAAGGTTTATTCTAAGATGATATCCAGGTGTATTATGGGAACTGTAGGATGTAGAGTTTCTGGAGCTTTACATTTGGGGGCTGTGGTTCAGTGGTAGAGTCGGCATCTCTCAACTGGAAGGTAGGGGATTCGATCCCCTGCTCCTGCAGCCACATGTTGATAATCCTTGGGCATGACAATTGACCCCAAGCTGCTCCTGCTGCTTCGTTGGCGGCAAGTGAATGTGTGTAAATGGGACTAGTTAATACTGACAAACACTTTAAAGCAGCCTCTGCCATCAGTGTGTGAATGTGTAGGTGTGACCTGCGTTGTAAAAAAGTGCTTCGAGTAGTCAGAGGAGTAGAAAAGCGCTATACAAGCTCAAGTCCATTTACAAATCCAGCACCATGCTGCTGCTCTTTAACATGTTTCTTACGGGTTCTCTAACTTCATAGAAGTCATAATATCTCGAGTAACCCTTTAAGCTACAAAGACGCTACAGATCAAATCCTCAGCTTTCAGATTTGTGATCGCCATGATGACCTTATCATTGAATGTTCACTTTCACTGCATTCCACATGGTCAAGGAAATACTGCTTGCCATCTTTGTGCTCATCTATACCAAACAATATTCAGCTAAGCTAGGTAAGCTAACAGAATGCTTGAGCAGAGTGAACGGGTCTTGTAGGCCTTAAACATGTATACATGGTCCTATGTACATAGCTGGAGTTAAACTGTATATACAGCTGGCCTATATATTGCTTCATTCATATGCCTTATGCAGAGTTTGTGCATTGGCAGGGATGGTAAAGCCGGTGATCATACTAAAGAAGAGAGCGATGGTAAACAGAAAAGCTCCAGACCATCACTGACCTCATCAGATACATCATTATCTGGGAAGAAGAAGAAACTCACGCACTGTTGTGGGACTGCACCTTTTGTGTTTTTCTATGAATAGAAAACTACTTTTCCCAAAGATCTCTGGGCCCACTTGCAGAATGAATGTAATGTTGATTTTTTAACTCAAGTGTTTCGTTTTCCCGTTTCAAAACGATTTATAGAGTGCATATATGTTTTTGTGAACCTCTGCTTGGAATAAGATTTTCCTTTTTTTCAATCATTCTTAGCCCAAATAAATGTTTGGAGATCTGACAACGACATGTTAAAAGCTTTCACAGCCCTTTACACATCGTGCTGAGCACAGGTCTCAAACATTTTCCTCATCCTGTTTTGATATTTCGTGTTTGCTTATGTGATGTAGGTTATTTGTTATAAGTTGGAATAACCTTTTGTTTTCCTTGATCCGGGTGATTTTCACAAATAACTGAAAGTATATGATGTTTATTAAGAGCTGTATATTCTACTTTATAATGCGTGTTTAGTCACACTTTATTTTTAAAATGGTAAAAGCTTCATGCAAACAGAAAGCTTTGGGGTCAATTTGCTTTAAGATTGTAACTTAACATGAAACAGCTATTTGCATTTAATGACATGACTTGATTGAGATTTATTTTGGGGCTTTTTGCCTTCATTTGATAGGACAGTGCAGAGAAGGAAATGGGAGAGAGTGGGAAATGAAATGTGGGAAACCTTGCTTGAAGGCCGCCCACTTGGAGGACTATAGCCTCCTAAATGGGGTGTGACCTAACCGCTAGGCCGTCTACGCCCCAATTTAACAAATTAAAGAAGACATATTGTGAAAAATCCACTTGTACAGTGTTTTTGAACATACATTTGGGTAACCTGAGAGTCTACCGACCCACAAAATTTGAAATAAACCCATCCAGTCCTTTGTTTGTGGTCTGTATTTTTTCTTGAATTTCCCTCGGGATCAATAAAGTATCTATCTATCTATCTATCTATCTATCTATCTATCTGTAGTCTTACAACACAGAGAAAAGTGTTCTGTTCCAAATTAGCTCTCCTTGTGACATCACAGTGGGATTCTGGTAAAAAAAAATACCCTCCCCTCCGCTGGTATCTCCACCCATGGACTCCACCTCCAGCCTACAGCAAAACTTTTGCGCAGGTCTGACATTTTTATTCTTGCTAGCGAAGAAGTGATGTCTACTGGGAAAACTCAGGGGGGGCTCATTGCATTTAAAGAGACACACACACCAAAACGGAGCGCTCTGAGAGAGCTGGTTTCTACAGGGTCACAAACCTCCTCTGGTGCTTGATTCATGTTATATTTTGACCAAAGCACAGCACAGATGTTTCATTTAGACCACAGGGGACTGTTTGAAAAGGTGGAAAAGGGGGATAATATGTCCCCTTTAATGGTTTATAGACTTAAAAAATGTGAAAAAACAGCTGTACTTACAGTGAGTTGTCCCCAATCCTTTCTGTTGTACCTGCACTGCTTCTGAAATAACTTTTGCTTTTTGATGCACATTTAAAGAATGAATGTCCTGCTATCTGTAATGCTTCAATTTGCCACCACTTATCTCAGTTTCTGGACACTATACCATTAACTTGAGCAAAGAGCTACAATGTATACACTGAGTTCATTTGAAGCATTATCAGGTTTTGTAAAAAGGCTGAATTATCAGAATAAAGACAGACAGAAATGTTGAAAAGAATTCTGTTTTTTGTGTGTGTCTGACAGTAGAGAGAAACTCCTCAACAGGCTGCAGCCTCTCTCTGGGATTCTGCTTGAAAGTGCTAACATGAGAGTGTTCCAGGTGGGATCTCTAAATATTGCATCCTTTCGCCGTTGCGTGGGAGCTCTTGGAAGTTAACAGGGTCACTTTGCGTCAGCAGCACAGCAGCACTGCATCCAGTGCCAGATCAGCAAGAAACTTTGACGTAGCAAGAAGCTGTGAAGACTAAATACAGGCATATAGAGTCACAGTGTTGTATGCGTGTCCGTCAAAGCCTCATCTCAAATGACTATTCTGTTTAATGGATGTTAGATAACCTTGAGTTCGGATGAAAAGGGCACGATTACCGGAAATATATCCCATTTCCAAGTGCTCATTATAGCAGGCGAGGATTTGTGAAGTTCCATTAAGCGGATGTTGCTGCTGCTGCTGCTCACTTAATGAAAGGCATTACCCGTATAGATGGATTTCAGACAGGCAGATCTGCATATCGAGGGTATTAGAAAGTAAGAACATCCTCTGTTATGTTTTATTTTTATAAAAACTTGACCTACTTATGCAATAAAAAACTGTTAATGATGGACCCAGGAATTATTCTCTTCCACTCAGGAGCTGTATAAATCCAGAGATTAGTTCAGGCTTTATGTATATCAAGGATTACTATTGTTTTTTACAGTGTGTAAAAACATTACATTATATACCCTGTGTATGAATAAATGAAATTAATGAATAAATAGTTCACACTCAGGCATTGCCCAGGCATTATTCTCCTGGCTGATAGGGAGATGGCCGGTTATATAAGTGGCAGGTTGGAATTTCATCATCCTGGCCTTGAGACAACAGAATCGGAGCGTGTAGCGTCCACATGCAGGCAAAATGAGGCTGGAGGAACGGAGAGCTGCAGGGAAAACTGCCAAGAAGGATGGATGGAGAGATTTAGCTTTAGGGAGGCGTCAAGGGGAGAAGGAGGAGGGGTGGGGTGAGGAAGGCCAAAACATTTTCGGCAGGAGAAAATGCAATTTTAAAATGTATAAGCATGAGGTACATAGGCTGCAATTTGGAACACAGAGCATCCTTTATTAACCCGGAGATGTGCCATGGAGGATGATGCAACTTTGTTTTTGTTTTTTAATGCTTTGCTCACACTCTCATATTTGTAATTGAATAGAAATACTGTGACTTTAAAAGTGACTTTTACTGTAAATCAAGACCTAAAGAGCTTATTTATGAGGTTACAGAGGAGCCATCCTCTGATTTCAATGCGCTACAGCATCCACATAAAATGAAACTTTGGATTATAATTGAGGGCACTCCCTTTTTCAACTCAGTGAGACTGGTGAGAGAGTCAGCTCACTGCAGTCAGGAGTGTGTGTGACTGCTTGGCTTTGATTCAGCCCAGGTGTGGGGAGCTTATATAAACTCTGGGTCTCCAACAAAGAACTTTCTGTGCATTTGTTTCCCATTGCCAGTCTCTCCGTGTATAACCTGGGGTGCTGGGTAGTTACTACTCCAGCCTTTAGGTTTAACTGTTAAGGCCTCCCTGCAGCCTTTGCTTTGTGTTGAGTGTTTTCCGGGTCTCCTGCACAGTTTAGATTAAAGTCAGCTGTTCGGCAGCAGTGATTGAGTTCATCGTTTTCGGTGCATTATTTAGTTTAGGATGCTTGTTTTGGCTCTATGCAATGTCTTTGCTTTTTCCCCTCTCTAATCTATCACTTGCACTTTTTGTTGTTATCTTTCTGGGATAACTTTAACACATCCCTAGGTCCGCACCTGCGTCCCACTCTTCTCCACTCCTGACAGTAATAAAGTAATCATCGGAGGTTTCAAGTTGGTATTAAACTCAGAGTTCATAAACGACTTTGAATCTTTGACAACAGAATACCAACATTTAAATCCAAAGACTGTGTGTATTTGGGGTTTGAACCCTTTTATCGTCATGCAAAGGTGACAACATTTGCATTTGTTAAAGCCCCTGTGAATAATGTAAAACCCCTTGCTAGGCTCTAGGATTAGTCCTGCCAGATATAAATCAGTATCACCTTATTTCACGATTGAAAAAGACACTTTATGAAATATGTTTTTTGTGTATGTTAGAAATATACTAACATTAGATAGATAGATAGATAGATAGATAGATAGATAGATAGATAGATAGATAGATAGATAGATAGATAGATAGATAGATAGATAGATAGATAGATAGATACTTTATTGATCCCGAGGGAAATTCAAGTCGACAGTTGCTTATAATTGTCATTTCCTGCTTGCCGTTGCACTCTAACGCAGTCATCTACTGTTTCCTGATGATCTAATAACACTGTCTTATGATTTGTTTGCTCATTGATCAACCGTGAGAGAAGAAGACAACATGAGGAGACACAGTCTCAAGCAAACAGACTGTTTGTTCAATCTCAGGGAAGATTGAAGGAAGTGAGCACCTGCTTCCTGCTGTGTACTCATTATTATCGGTGTTTGTTTTGTGATAGAGGATCCTTTGTGAACACTTATTAACTCGCTGTTCCTTTATATTCTCTCAGACAGCCTTTAGACGAGATAATGAAACAGAAAGATGAGAGGACATTAACATGAAGTTAAATGATTCAATCCTTTATAATGCATACAACAGCTAGGAAAACAGGTTATATATACTGTACAACTCTGGACATTTTTAGACAAGTATGTACAACAAATTGTGTGAAATGTGTTACATTGTGTAACTAGTATAAAAACGTGGAGCAGTTCCACCTCTCCTACTCCCAGCTCTTCACTAGGAACCTTCACTAAAGGTTCCTTAAATCTGGAAGCTACTTTGTGTGTTCAGTAAGTGCAAGAGTGCTTGTGTAATTCACACACACGCACACGCTGTCAGTGTATACAATACACTGAACAAATTACTGCAGCGGGGTGCTGTTTCTAACAAGCTCTTTCAGAGTGCCATTTCCTGGTAGAGCAGTCTTTTTTTTTTTTGACTCCTTGCCGTTTAGTCCAGGTTCTCCAGAGACAAGATGCTTGGAGCCAGAAGAAATTAGATCCTCCACTCTCTTTGCAGCCTGCATTCTGTGCCCAGATTCACGATGGTGAGCTAAAGTTTCAGATCCCTCCCCGGGTTTGCCCAGACGCCTGCCCATTTTGTTGGAGACAGACTGGCAGGCACAAAGCCATACGAGTCCCAGTGCAGGCTGCAACAGACACTAGACAGGTTTGGAGCTCAAATCCAAGTCTCTGTATACTATGATTCAACGAGACTCTGACATTTCTGTTCACAACATTAAGTAGCTACATCTTTGTACAGCTCTGCCAACTCTTCACGCCATTTCTTCTCCGTGAGTTTAAAGTGTCTTAAAGGGTTTTTTTCATTCTTAGGGAGGTTTTTTCCTCCAGGCACAGATCCCAGATCAGTATGGGTTACTTAAAAATCTAAAATCTAATCTGTCTAATGGTAAAATGGAAATTAGAGCAGTTTCCAAAAATGCATTTTAACCTATAAAAAGATGTTCATGGTTTTACACAACAGGCGAAACAAGATTCAGTTAAAACACTAAGCACATAACTCTGTGGTTACCAGAGAGGTTTCATGTGGCAAAGACAACCTTAAGTTCCCTTGTAGATTTCTAGAATGAGTATATGTTAAGGATATAATTCCCTAAAAGAGCATAAATCCTCAGGTGTCCTTTGGCCTCATGTGGGGAAAACCTTTCAGTTTCCATTACATCCGGGAGAATAACAGTGTCCTCTCCTGGGGATAAAATCCACTGTGTTGTTGCCACAAGTTCCAGAAAACATCCCACGCCGGTTAACTTGTTCTGCTATATTATCATGCACTATATATATATTCCCATGATGCTTCAGTCTGTCAGTTTGTGTACATAGTTGACAGGAAAGGTCCCATTCCTGCTCGTGTCCCCCTCTATGTGACCAACCTGTTTGTGATGAAAAATGATGGCATATTAAAGATGTGATCACTCGAATAGTCCAGGTTTCAAATTGCTTTACAACAACTGGAATAGTCCAGGCTTTTGCATGAAATCAAGAAGCTGTAGTTGCACTTACCCACCAGTGGGGGTCACTAGTGGCCGTGACCACAATGATCTCATCTTTGAAAAAGGCGAGCTGCTCAGAACTGACTGCTCTACAGTCCACTAAAGCCTTGACACGCTTGTGATGTGGCCTGCTGCCAGAAACCTGCAGGAGACATGAGATACTATTTCAGTGTGCCACCAACAGATTTATTAGACTGTGAAATCTCTGTGAAGTCTTTTCCGTTTCTCCACAGAAGAAGTCCAGTGGAACTAAAGATTTTGATAGTGAGGGCTCAAAACCAGGCTGGCTTAATTTAAAGAGGTTTTTAAAATCTGATTGTACCATAGCATTCTTGCGAGGTCGTGGGACACAGCCCACAGTGGGTGAGGATGACGGTGCTGGAGCAGGAGCTGGGGGACTATTCCCCACTAAGCTGCAGTACAGCTCCTCCTGGCTGCCCACACAAGTCGGAGACATCACACCACACTTCCCCTGACTGCCTCCTCCACTGCTGGTCCGACGATACGATGTGGTCTTCTCAGAACTGCAAGGTAGAGAATAACTATGAAGTAACCCTAATCGAAAAGAGCCGGATCATCATTTTCACCTTTGTAAAACTAAAGGTTTAAGGGTTAGTTTTTGGAAATGCATGATAATAAATGGATATTTCTCCCACCTGACAGGCCCCATGTGGTTCTGAGAGGACGTTGTTGATGCGACGCTGCTTTGAGAGCCACTAGCACCGGGTTGACCCTCCCAGGCCTGCCTCTGTCCCTTTAAGCCTCCCTGTGCGTGAGGAGACCTCGGTGGTCTCCCCCCTTGGCCTTGTGTTTCTGTGATGGCTGAATGTGTGCTGTGTCTCGCCTGTGTCTGCGGACTGGACGAGTTGGGGTTAGAGCAGCGTCGTGTGATGGGGTTGCCTTCCTGTGTTGTCACCGAAATCTGGGGGTCCGAGCGACCTGAGGTGGAGTGGATAAATGAAGTCCAACATGTAGAACAACATTGTGTACTGTAACTGTATAACAGTCTTAGTGATGAGTCAATAGCTGTGCGGTGTAATTCAGAGGTTAAGGTGGTTTATATATATTGCAGTTGAACACACTACAGCTGCTCACCTCTCTGGATAGATTTAACCGGCAGCGGTGGTGCTGTTGCTCCAGTGGGGGCGCTGTTGGTTGGAGGATTTTTGTATAAAAAGTCTATATTCTCATATGTCTGACATGGCCTGCTTGCTGAATTTCCATTGGCACCATTAACCAAACTCCAGCGAGAAAAGGCAGATCCACCACCTCCGTTCGTGGACAAAGGAGAGCGGTTTTTGGGTAACGGGCTCACCTGAAAAGGAGCGCCAAGTTAGCTTTTGGTTTTTCAAAGAGGATGCGATTCATTTTCTTGTTAGAAGAGATTTCTAGGGAGAAAGTCAGTAATGTGATTGGTGAGTATGTGTGTGTGTGTGTGTGTGTGTGTGTGTGTGTGTGAGTGTGAGTGTGAGTGTGAGTGTGAGTGTGAGTGTGTGTGTGTGTGTGTGTGTGTGTGTGTGTGTGTGTGTGTGTGTGTGTGTGTGAGTGTGAGTGTGAGTGCGTGTGTGTGTGTGTGTGTGTTGTTTACCCTCTCATCCAGGTCATCCTCACTGTCATAAAACTCCTGTGACTGTGTCTCCCACATGAACTCCACGTGGATCTGGGAGTTGAACTTCCCACTCTGGGCCAGCTCCAACTAAAACACACAGACACACACATCCATCCAGTTATACAAACTCAACAGGAAGGAGTCAGTTCTGATGCTTTAACATCTGAAAAGAACACGTTTTAATGTTTTGTTGATTTGCTTTTTCCCATTCTGAGACTCTTAAGGTACAATTAGAAAAAAAAGAGAGAGAAAAAGTCAGGATGGAAAATGATGTCAACACAAGCCATCATACATCTCTTTACATTTAAGGAAAATCTATTTAGACAAATCTCTTCATAAAAGCTAAAAGGCTAAATGAAATCAGGAGGAGAACAAAGCTAATCAAATTAATTCAGGCAACAAGGAGCCTTTTTTTCAATGGCTACACCACCGGTCTTGTAAAACAAGGTTGTGCAGGATCAAACAGGATATGATACAAAGCAGATCAGATTCAGCAGGGCAGATGGCCGGTAAGAAAATAGAACCGGTTTGTAAACGATTCACAATGGGACCTGATGAGGATAAGATTCCTGGTCCTGGGAGTGAGTTTTTAGCCGAGCTTTGCTGCACGGGGAGTTAGTTTAAGGTAGTGTTTCCAGCTGTGGAAGTTGTCTTGTTTTGTTTCTGGTGTTGGCTTACTGGTAGGCATTTTTATGTTGCAACTTGATTCCTCCTGACTGTGTGTGATCTCAGAATGTATGAATTAATAAAAAAAAGGGAGAAAGTTAGGTCTCACCAGCTCGACACATTGTGAGCGCTGCAGCCTCCGGGCAACATCCAGGGCCGTCTCTCCTGCTGAGTTAACTACAGAAGATGCAAAAAAGAGGGATGGATTCAGTGTTTACTGATTGCACTGGGTGACAGAGAATTTAACAAATGGTGTTTAAGGTACCTGTTTGAAGAGCTGCCTTTGCCTTGAGCAGTAACTTGAGAGACTCTGGCTTGTAATGCAGGACGCTGTAGTGAAGAGCCGTGTTTCCTTCTGCTGTTCTCTTCTCTAAACAGTTGCTGAACGGTGAACACGTAAAAGAAGACGGTGTTAGATGTTAACAACTTTCTAAGCAACATTACTGAACAAGTGCTTAATCTACATACAATGGCGGGGATTGAAATGCCTCAGTAAGCGTCTAACCTGTTCTGGCAGAGGAAATCCACCAGTGCCAACGAGCTTTTTTCCTCCAGACGAACAGCAAGATGGAGAGCTGTCTCTTTCATCCCCTTGAATGTGAAGAAAAAGGTCAATTGGATGTGGAGAAATGGTAATAGGTCAAATAGTTGGCCCTGAATAAAGAGATTTTTGCTAAACTTGTACTGTCAGTCATGCAGTTGCATTTTACGTCTCACAACCAGATCTACACGGACACCAGCTCTACTAGGACGCTAATGGAAGGAGTGCAACAACTAATCTGTGTTTGTGTGTCCTACATCTTTAAACACTAGCTGCTCATAGTGCAAATAGACGGGGCTGCAGGAACACAGTGCCTGCGTAATTCAATGAGCTTGTCTCACTTGTTCTCAAGAGACGTGAGCTATGACCTCAAAGCTGAAATAATAAACGACAGCCAACCAACACAAACAAACACTCACATTTACGCACACACAAGAGGAGTCAGCGTCGCTGCACACGCTACTTATGCCGAGCAGGAAGTGTATGACGGGAGGGTAGAACGTGATTAAAGACAAGATGAGGCGTTTTAGAGAGACAGCAGAGGCGGGGGAAACAAGATGAGAGGATTAGGAGGGAGCGATTGGATTAAAGGCCAGCAGAGAAGGGAGGGCCTCCGACTACCCACCCAGATGAAGCATGCACACAAGGGGACAATTAACAAATGCTTCACATACTGTATCTATCCACACCTCCTACTTATTGTATGTGGTGACATTCTTAACACTGTAGGGGATTTGATTCTATTTTTAGACATTTGAGTCTCATTTCTAGTGCAATGTTTTTGAAATATTAAACAAATGTCGATGTGGCTTTAAACAAGCTGGGTGGGCGGCCTCTTCAGGATGTAGCCGCCATTCAAACTAAATGCATGACATCTGTGGGAATGTTATACTTTAAATTTGTCACAACATGCTTTCCCATCCTAACAGGATACATTTCAGGAAGGGAAGCAGCTGTGGAGATCCACTGAATGATCCTAACCTGTCCATCGGGGAGTATGAGTGGTTTGGCGAGCTCCGCTCCTTCAGCGTAGAGCTGCAGAAGAGAGGCGAGGTCATGACTCCTCACAGCGTCATACAGCCGGCCAGGATCTGCTTCTTCTCGACGCTGGACGTACCGCCGCTCAGCGTACTTCGCCACTATGTACTCTTTCCTGGCATTCCTAGGGGTTACGTAAAAAGCATTTGATGAAAAAAAAAAATCAATCCGAATAAATGTTTAATAAACACAAATCAACATGTTGATTCTCTCTAAACAATCAGACTGTTGGTTTATTAAAATCAAGGACTCACATGTCACTCTGTGGCAACGGTTTGACAGAGTCGTTTGGAAGGCCCGCCTCCATGATGTCATTGAATCGAGTGTTGCCAATACTGACTGCCAACTGAAATGAAGATTAAAGGCAGGCGGTTACACAATGTCTGTAATTAGGAAATCCTGACGTTACAAAATCCACCCAAACTGTGTGTATCTGTTTCCATGCATGCTCTTCGTACCAGAAGCTCAGAGGTGCTCAGCAGGTCCAGTGTGAGGGACTGGATCCTGGAGTAGTGGACCCCCAGCTCCCTGTGGATGCCAGAGCACTCTATACACGTCAGGATGCCCAGATTGGTCGACAGCCATGTTGGATCTGGAAATGACAAAGTCAGCGGGACTGTTAGTAACACAGGACTCTCTAGAAACACAGCTGGAATAAGTAAGAGCTTGTAAAATAAAAGACAGTGTTTAGGAATGATGTTGTTTTTTGTTTGTATATTTCACTCTGCAAACATCATCCACAGCTATACTAGGCTGACCTGCAGCTCCACAGTCAGCGCAGGCCTCGTTGCCGGGCATGTGTCGGAGCTCAGCGATGATGGATCTGGAAAGTTCTTGAAGCCCGCTGTCCTGGAGGTGGAGCTGGTCTCCTCCTAATGCTGTGTTCAGGGCCTCTTCTTTACTGTTCTGCAGAACTGACACCCAACTACAGAACACAAACACAGAAAACAGCTAATGAAAAAGACAAAAGTTAGTTTTTCCAGTTTTTTTTGTAACGGCTCATTTGGAGGGAACCCTTCAGTTTTGTGGCATCAAGTGAAACCAACAGATTGATCATTTTTTAAGTCGTTGGTGCGTCAGATCAATGGTAGTCTGGTCCCCCATGTGTTTTTGTTCAGTTTTTTTAATGATGAGTCATCATAACTCTCACTTTCTCGGTTTCATGAATTCTACCACCCAGACTCAAACCAAACCTCAAATCTTTCATTTTGAGCTCTGGTGCTTTCCCCTTCAAACCATTTCCATCTCCCCCGTCCCAAAGCTCACACAGCACATCACATCAAAGAATCTGCCCAGAGGCCCTTCACACAAGTGAAGGAAAGGGGACAGAAAAAAACCACACATGCACTCCCTTCAAGCCCCACATCACAAAACAAAGTTCCTTTGCTTGCTTCTTGAAAGAGAAGAAGTCCCACCCAACACCAGCTGGGCCATGGGGCAGCTCGAGGACAGCTTTTCTTTCTGCACCCTTCAGTTGCTCTCCTTTTATGTCGACTATCAGCTTTGCTTTTGCTTCACTGCTTACATCATCGATTTATACACACCCTCATATTACTTCACATCTGCATCTTTTTTCTTTTTTTTCCATCCCAGTACATGCGTCTTCAATAGAAGCAGTCTTAGCCATTCTGAAATGAGCATTGCTGTTTACCATACAGTCAGTAGCTCAAGCAACACAGCATGACATGTCACAACTTGCCCACACAAAGAGAAAATACAGGAGATAAGGAAGAGGAGCTGGTACGCCACCTACAGTCACATCAACACTTACATCATACATTCCTGCTCGTCTTCTGCCTGGAAATGGTACGTACGATTATCTGAGGAAGAGGGGGGGAAATGAGGGTTAGATACTGTCAATGCATATCTAAATAACTTACTGAATAAAGGATGACATGATGAGAGTTATAAAGTTAACAGGGTTGTGTAAACAGAGGTTGCACGACCATAAATGGTGTATCACAGGTAAAATGTCTTTAATTCACATTTCTTTTAATGCTGAAACCAAAGGGCTAGCTTGCACACAGCTGCACTGCAGATGACTTTAGAGAGTCTTTAATGTGGAGGGTGAAAAGTGTTCAGGGTCAAATGTTAGAAATGAACCTACGAGTGACCAGGTCAAAGGTCCTTCTGTCCTCGGGGTTTGGACGCACCTGACAGGTCAGGAGGTTCAATTTAGCTGGAGGTCGATTGATCTAAAGACACACACGTTTATTTCAGTATGCTTTGGACACGTTTCATTTGACAGATGCACTTTATTGTGAATCAAATCGCTTGTTGACAGTTTAACTCGTGTGTCCTCACCGTGCTGTGAGAAATTGTCAGGCAGCCAAATTTCACTCCACACTTCCTCTTCTGCCAAACCTTCCTGATCCTGCACGATCAAATCCCAAAACAAGAAAAAAAACACTTGAGACATAGAAATACAGACTGGCGTGACATCATCCACCTGGTTAGTTTCTGTACAGTGTGTTTAGAGCTTATAGTGTTAACATGTAACCCTGGAATTGAGTAATGATGATCTAAACACAGCGCTGGGCCGGCTTAAGTCTTGTTTTCATTATCTCGATTGAATCATGTAAAATGGCTGACAACATGCTCTGTTTTGTGTCAGTGGTCTGAGGAAAGTTTGCTCTCCTCCATCCCCCCTCTTTATCTCACTGAAGTCTACCTCTGTTTGTGTGTATGCATGTGCGTGACGCAAAAGTTGGATCCACTCATTTTGCAAGTCTGCCAATAAGTTCCAGAGGAGGGGCCCCGCTTGAGTCTTCCACTCATAATAATGAAGACCAGGTGGGGGAGGGGTACTTAGAGTCCCCCCTTCTCTTCGTTCTCGTCACCCGGCTCTGATCTCTACTCTCCTGGAACATGTTACTGACTAGCATGTGCACTTTTAATGAACACTTTCATAAACAGGTCGAATTTGAGTAAATCGAGGCATTTTGTTTCTGAGCCGATACACATTAAATGACATGATTATATACAGAGTGGTCATTTTGAGTCCCAGTTATATTATATTCTACTGCCAAACATGTCATAGGTGCATGCCATTTGATATTTGGACACTGCAACCAAAACGTTTACACACCCGTCACTCTTCTTGAGCAGGAAGCCAGACTTCTCCGTCCCATACTTCTTGTTGCCCTGTGGTTGGTGGATGCTATAACCGTTGCCAGAGTTCTTCCTGTTCAGGTACTCCTGGGATAATAGGAGATTTTCAGGACTTTATTTCAAAGGCCGAAGGTCATGAAAATGTAAAACCATTTCAAAGAATTGTGTGAAGAAAGTAATCTGAGTTAACTAGCAGTTCAAGACGTCTGCAGCTGGAGTTTTAGAGCCAAGTCCAGCTGCAGCCTAAAACATTTTTTTAACATTAAACTGAGGATTTGAAGTCATGCCATATCAAGACACATTTATCATGCAGTATTTGAAAGCTGACCTCTTTCCCCTCCACTTGCAGAAGTAATCTTAGAGAATCCCTCAACTGTGTGAGCTGTTTAACCTCCTCGTCCTGCTCCATACGCACCTACAAAACACACAAAAGGCTGTTAGTTCAGTTGCAGCTATGAATAATGTAGGGAGATGGTAGAGGAGTATGTTTTCCAATGTGCACATGTTTCTTCTTTATTTGTTCCAAGAACTGGGTGTGGAAGGACAGTACATCAGAGCTTTGAGTAATGGCCTGAATAATCTTAAACAGATCTCACATGCTGGGGTGTGCCGTCCTGGGAGGTCGTACGTTTTATATTAAATCAGCAGATTGACCATCCTTGCGTGCAACACGCGTCAGTTTAACTGAAAAGTTTTATCATTTTTCCTTGGAGCCATAACAGAGAATTTGTCAGGATGTCCTCCTTGATGCTTAGGTCTGTGGCATGTCTGAGCGGGTCTCTGTTCTGTATATGCAGAACCAGAAAAACCTCTAACGTTCTCAGTGTCGCCGTTCGTTTCC
Organism: Tautogolabrus adspersus; assembly: GCA_020745685.1. Lineage (NCBI taxonomy): Eukaryota > Metazoa > Chordata > Actinopteri > Labriformes > Labridae > Tautogolabrus > Tautogolabrus adspersus. Next base: position 22,700,307 of record CM036552.1, read on the forward strand.
AGTGTGTTATCCAGGAAGAGGGCAGAAGGCGAGTTTTGTGCTGACTGGAAACAGGTTAGAGTGGTTGGAAGAATAGGTGTGCAACAGGGAAAGAATGAAAATGAGGGATGCTTTGAGGGATGGTTTCATCTTTTGGAAATAGAGGCTAGCTTTTCTGGGAATGTATCCAATAACAGAGTCTGCCTGTGGGTTCTGCTGGGGGGAAGTTTCGGAGGAGGGGGGAGAGGCGGAGGTTTTGACCGCTGTGAAAAAGTAACAGAGAAAGATTTCTAAAGGAGGTAATGAATTACAACGCACTCATGTCTCCTTGACCCATTTTTACCTGCAGTGAGTGTGCATGTGTATCTATTGTTTTGATTGGGAGTAGGATAACATTGACAAGGGTGTCCTTTTTTTGCTAGCCCTACGTTCTCACTTCCTCCTCATGACCAATATCCCTCTGTTAAGAATCATAACAAGTGTGGATGACTTACATTTACCCCTCTGAACACAGATTGGATTAAAGCACGTAGGCAGACAGAGCAGAAGTAGCGTCTTTGTACTTACCGTGTGAACAGAAGCAGCAAGCTTCTCAACAAACGGAGCGAGATTCTCTGCAGCTTTCAGGCCGTCCTGAAAGAAACTGAGATCAGAAAAACCATAAACGCTGAGTCATGACAACGCTTGATTATAAATTACCTGGTTCAGACCAACCAAAACATCACATGCTGAAGCTGTATAAGCAACTTCGCCCCCACATAAAAACCTTGGCATGATCAAAACGGGTAAATGGTTAACAAGGTAATAATATCTCGTAAACGGAAAGTGGAAGCAAAGAACCTCAACTATGATGCTAGACCCCTGACTGAAACCATAGCGTGGAAATCAAATCCATATGTGTTTAGGGCCTGGAAAAGGTCCAAACTTGATTTTCTTGATCTCATTTTAAACATTGGAAAAAATGGAAGCAGAGCAGAATAATGAAAGGTAACACAGACTGAGATTTACCTGAGCTGGGCCTGAAAATATTTGATGAGGCTCTGGAGAAGATCCGGACCCTGACGCACCTTCAGCTCCTGGATCTTCAAAAGATACTGGAAGCATAAACACAGAACGTTAAGAGGCTTCTTTATGGAAGGGCTTAATGATTAACAAAAACAAGAGGCCCGCATTTTATATTAAGGCATAAGAGAAAGTCGTATTTTTTAAGCGCCCATAATCGTAGGCTCATAGCCCAGTGGTTCTCAACTGGTGGGTCGGGGAGCCGTTTTCAGTGGGTCGTCAAAAAGTCTATGAAACGCTTTTTAACACATTTGTTTCATTCTGTGTCTTTGTTCTGTCACGCTTTGTACTGCCTTGAGGTCCAAACTGCACGATTTTTCATGAAATAAAATCTGATTGATTGGAAAATATCAAATTTTTGTGATTTTTGCATGACTTATTGAGAACCACTGATACAGACAATACATCTTAAATATCTGTAAAAGCATTGTTTTTTTTCCTGTTTTATTTCTTCAGCTTTTTTTAGGTTATGAGCTTTACTAACAAACTATGTCATGTTACTTGTTTTGAAACTACAAAAAGCCTTGAATCCAAATATATGAAAAACACATGCATATAGAGAAGGCTTTATTGTGAACTTTCCATCCAGCCTCAAGTCTAATTCCATTTTTTAACAAGGGACAAAAAGGCTTTGGAGGGATATCTACGGTATAAGGATTGTCTACGCTTTGTGGAAGGAATGACGACATTGTCTTTGTTCCATAAAAACCTAAGTCTCAATCCATCTGTCTCCGAAGTAGCTGAAGCAGAAACGTCTCTGTTTTGTGTGTATATTTGTGTGAGGTTTTTGTGTGTCTCTCTGAGTGTTTGTATGCAGGAGGGGGGGGGGGGGGGGGGTGGGGGGGGAACAAAGTCAATCTGAGAGACAGAGGGGTGGAGCGGCATGCAACAAGTGGAGATTCCATTTTCACTGCCTCTCCTCTTCGGTCTCAACAGCTGGTCTCAGTCAAGAGGACTTTTTTTTTCTACATGTGAACTGACACACTTTGCTGAGACTTCACCACCTGTATTTGAAAGCGAGGCCATGGTCTTTTAGAAGGAATTTCCCCCAATTTGGCTTCCAGGTGCGAGTCAAAAAGCATTTTCATCTTGCCTTTAATCTGCTCTTTCTAATGTAAACGACCCAGCTGTGCAAGGCTCACGCAATTCAGCTGTTGTTGGACTTTAACACATTCAGAGGAATTAACAAAGAGACACAGAAGGGATCAAACCTTGCCATCCAGTTGATCTTGGATGGAATATGGTATCCACAAAGCAGACCACCCATGTGAATTAAATCTACCTCAGGTATGTGAAAGGTGTCTGGGTCGGCTATTTAGACTGGCACTGATCCCTCACCTCACACATTTGCAGCTGAAAGGTCCGTCTCTCTCTCTCTATGTCCTCCCCTCCGTCGGATCCCTCCGTCCTGATCAACCCCAGCTGCCTGCTCTTCCTCTCCTTCTCTAGCTTCCCTCTGAGAGGGGAGGGGGAGGGGAAAAAAGTAAAAATGAGGAAGAAAGAATATTATTCTTGAGTCTTTTTGGTGCACAATGTACTTCACAATTCTTTAATCTGCCAATTCCACTTTAATTCCTTTTTTTCATTAACTCTGACAAAGGGAGAGGAATTGGATGACAGACAGTAATGTAGATTATACCTCTTTTTTTATTTCATTATAAAAACACTTCAAATCATATTCAGAGTGAGATCAAATGGTAGCTGCAAAGTGCAATGACGCAGTTTTATTTCACAGTAATGTAATGGAGATGCCCAAGGGGAATGAACTATTATCCTATTAACCTCTGCTGTTACACCATCCTCAGTGACCCAGTAACAGAGCTGTAAATGTGCGACTTGATTCTCCTAAGGCAGTAACATCTGTCTCAGGCAGCCGGTGCTTTTCTTCATGTAGCACTTAGGCTTTAAGAGAATCCGCATGACTACAAAAAACATATAAATGTAAAGTAACAAGATCAGTGTATGGGCATGGGTAATTACATTTTGATGTCATACTCCTTCCAACTCTTCTCCATCTGCTTCTTGAGCTCCTGGGGAGAGGAGAGGAGAGCGAGAGAGAAGAGAGGAGAAGAGAGGGAGAGGAGAGGTGAGGTGAGGAGAGGAGAGGAGAGGAGAGGAGAGGAGAGGAGAGGAGAGGAGAGGAGAGGAGAGGAGAGGAGAGGAGAGGAGAGGAGAGGAGAGGAGAGGAGAGGAGAGGAGAGGAGAGGAGAGGAGAGGAGAGGAGAGGAGAGGAGAGGAGAGGAGAGGAGAGGAGAGGAGAGGAGAGGAGAGGAGATCTTCAATCTTAATGCATGGATGTTTATGGCTGGTTGCTAACTATAAACAATAAAACTCTTGTGCTTGTGTTTGAATGAAGACTCAACCCACCATAGTAAAGTTTCTGTGTATGTGTTCAGACAGACGGGAGTGTTTATAGTTAAACAGAAAGAGTAAATACAGTTTGTATTGTAATTATCTGCCATGATCTGGGTAGAGCCAGACAGCAAACGCACAGAGACATGATTACTCATGTTATACCAACCAGTCTGCTTTCTGGCTGAACAGGATTTCAGTAGCACTTTGCCTTTCTTCACAGTTACAGTGAAGCAATGTTCATCTGTCAGATCAGCTGTTTCAGCGACAGGAGCTTTCAGAAGCATTAGCCTGCCATTACTCACTATGTCTGTAGGCGTGGAAAATCAAAAGGCCCAGTACTAAGCAACAGAGATCTTACAGTATTGGAACAGAGCTTGGTCTTACTCAATAATCTGCATAAACAGCCTCATATTATCCAATGTCTCAAGAGGGCTCAGCTGGAGCTAAGGCACAGACAGACAGCATTATGTGCCTAAAGAGGAAATCCAACCTAAAACTGGGTTTACCCAGAGATATAGATTTTAGGCAGGAAAGCCAACATCAAGTATTTCAGAGCATCTAGAATAAATGATCGTCAGACTGTAGTTGGTTCGTAGAAGTTGAATGTAGTGACTGCATGACGACAGACCAAACATTCAGACTGAGTGTCACGAAACTCGGCGATATTAAATAAACAAAAGAAGATTGAAATTTCCTCATTAGCAGTTGTGGTGTCTCAGTTCTTAAAGAAGTCAAAGCAAACAAGTTCTCTTTTTCATTACAGTTAAGCCAGATATAAGCAGATAGGGAGGCTGTGGCTTAGTGGGAGAGTGGGTCATCTCTCGATCCCCAGCTCCTGCAGCAACATGTCTGATGTTTTCTTTAAGGGCAAGACACTTAACCCAGAGTTGCTCCCGCTGCTTCGTCAGCGGTGTGTGCATGTGTGTGAATGGGATTAGATACTTCTGATGGTCACTTCACATAGAAACCTCTGCATCAGTGAGTGAATGTGGTGGTGTGACATGCGGTGTAAAAGCGCTTTGAGTAGTCAGAAGTTCTATACAAGCTCAAGTCCATTCACCCTTTATTTATTTGAGTATTTCATGATTTTGTAATCAAATGTAGACTCACTAGTCTGCTGTCCCGGAGCTCCGACTTCAGCACATTTTCCAAAGGAAACGATATGATGTTGTTGAGGTTTTGCACCTGGAACATAATTTGCACAAAAACAGAAAGAATCATGTAAACGTATTACGCTGCAGGTGGTCCTTATCTCCCTCAGTATGAGCAAACAGTCACATGCACACACAGTGCTACACACTCCTGCGTCCCTATGGACTTCAATTTCTGGGAATGAGGCTGGATAACCCAAAAACATGATGATTCAGACACTTTGAACTGTTGACTCATTGAAAGAAAACACTTGTCGGTAATATCCACCATTGAGATGTTTTGATCCAACAGGGAGCGTGATGTGATTGTTTTTATGACTGTACAGTAAAGTGGGGGTTCACATTAAGTTCAGTTTTTGATGGAAATGAGATAGCCTGTGTCGTCCAGCACAACTGTTGGGCTTTACACTAATGCTCAATTTCCTCAGATCCCCAAAGGGAAACACATCTTCACTTCAGCATGCAGCGCTGCTACGCACATTATCCTTCATATCCTGAACACGAGTCTCCACTTGACCACTGCCAAAGTGTACATCGTCTTTTTATGAATGTCAGTGCAGTCTTTCCATGAGTCGTGCCGGATCCAACCAAGCAGCATCTGGATCTTAACATAAATAATATATAACCGTTTCCTTGAGCTAACCTTTATATATTGACACAGAGGCCTGGAGACGGCTTGGATTGTTGTTGTTGGCCTACAAAAGCTGAGGTAATTAATAGATAGTACATGGAGTTCTGACAGAGGGACATATCTCCTCCCGAAGCGTTAACAGACACACACACACGACACAGATCACTGCATGTATGACTGTGTACACACTGCCAAAGTGGAACAACACACATTTACACAAAACACACACTGGCAGCTCTGAGGTACAGGCTCAGGTTGATTTGTTGGTCGTTGGGACCTACTTTGTCTTCACCTCTGTAAGGTTAAGTCTCCCCTGTGACACCTTGATTGACACATAGGAGAGAGAGCATGCGTGTGTGTGTGTGTGTGTGTGTGTGTGTGTGTGTGTGTGTGTGTGTGTGTGTGTGTGTGTGTGTGTGTGTGTGTGTGTGTGTGTGTGTGTGTGTGTGTGTGTGTGTGTGTGTGTGTGTGTGTGTGAGAGAGAGAGAGACCGTTGAGTCACAAATGGAGGCCTGGGATGAATTATCATCGCCATAGAAACTATCAGGGGGAGGGTTTTCAGACTGCCCCAGATTTTGGGAGGCCAGAGGCGAGAGCATGCAGCTGTTGAAACCCCCTTCCTTCATGCATTCATTCATGCATGTATGTGGGTGCTCTCGTGCTTTTTAGTTGCACATACACTCGAGATCTTACAGGGAGAGACTAGACACATTCATCAGCAGATTTTTTCAGAAGTTTCCTTATCTACTTTCTTCCCTCTTAGACTTACAGATTGTTTCCTCATTTGAGCGTTTTATAGCCTTGTAGCGGACCAACATCTCTTTTAGTTTCGTCTTTATTTCCATCCCTTCCCCCTCTTCCCTCTTGGTTTTGTGAGTGTGGTTTGAACAGTTAAGACAGCTAATTTGTTGAAAACTCTCCTTCCCATCCTCTCCCCCCCCCCCCCCACGCTCTCCTCTTCTTTCCTCACCAGATTTTTGAAGAGGGCCGTGACCTCTCTGGTGAACACTGCCAGGTTGAGGAAGCCGGTTGAGACTTCGTTGTTGTCCTGCGTAAGGTGACTGTTCCCCAGGTTCTCCAGCACCTCAATGTACTGCTCTTTGTTGTCCGCATGAGCTGAAAAACAACACAAATGCAGACGGTTAATGATGACTCAGATTTTAGTCACATGTGCAGCAAATCTGAGAAAGACGGATTGACTTGCCTTGTTGCAGTGAGAGTATTTTAACAAGACAAGCATGTGGGATAAATTAGCACTGGTTTCCACCCATCCTGGAGCAGGAGCCAGGCAAACATATCGCGACCCGTGTTTCTCTAGGGGCTTTGAGGTCACTTTCCCAAGGGTCATAACCTTTGTGGGCTCTCAGACTCTCTGTTGGATTTATGTGGAAAAAGGCTGATGGAAAAGAATCTGAGCTCCAGACTGGCAGCACATTCGTTTACATGACGTTAAACGAGGTTTAACCCTACAGCTATTTTAAAATAAGGCTTGGATTAGGATGTCAAATAAACAAACGTTATAATTCAAGCCATGAAAATCATTCCTCGATCAAACAGTGAGTGTGTTGATAACAATGAACAATCAAAAGTAAAAGGAAAAATTGTCGCATGCTTTCGGGGGATTCCGATGTTGAGGTTGTAAGTAATCACGAGCAGGCTGTTATGAATTAAAGGTTTAGGAAGGTAGTAAAGGAACATATGGTTGGAGCAGACATCTGCAGAAGAGCCCAAACAGACGAAAGCACAAAGAGTACAGTTTGTTGATTTCTTCTGCTCCAATTCCCAGCTCAAGACAAATATTAAACTGTTCAGTGTCTGTATCTGGGAGACAGGCTGCTGACACAGTTCTACTGACTGGCTGAAAAGCGAAAGTGGAAGATTTTATGTGACAGGAAAACTAGTGAGTCTAAAGAAAGAATGCAGAAACACTGCAGGACAGAGGAGATCAAATCAAGGAAGAGCGTCAGAACTTTTTTCCACAGTGGCTGCACTCATTAAAAAGAATGAACAAACAACTTTTATGCATCCATCAAACAACACAGCTGGATCAGAGAAGAGCTGACCTTTAACAAGTAGATACCAGCAGAGCGACTCGACTCTTTCACTCCTCACCCAGAACACACACGGACTCGCAGGCCACAGCAGCTTGGCTGGTACTCAATGGTTTATGGGAATATAGAACGAAAGAGGAGAACATCTCACCGTGTGTGTGTGTGTGTGTGTGTGTGTGTGTGTGTGTGTGTGTGTGTGTGTGTGTGTGTGTGTGTGTGTGTGTGTGTGTGTGTGTGTGTTTTTGCATTTTTGATCCCGTAACGGACGATCTCACTGCATGTGGGAGGAGTGGGCGTAAGAGTGTGTGTGGTGAGTCAGGCTGTTGATTAACATCAGGACTGATTGAGGGGTTCAACAACATAATGGTAGAAGAGGGGGGGCCAATCTGTCATCTTACTGGAACTTACCCATATGATTCTACTTAGACATAGAGGAAATAAAGTAGAGCGGACTCGTATGGAGAATATAAATGGAGCACTTCTCTGCAGCCGGTACTTTCTGACCGTAACTGGTTGCCTAACTCTGTGCAGCTGAATTTGTGACTCACTTTTACTAAAAACTACAAGTTGAAATGGGAAGCAGGCTCGTTAGCAAGCACAGAAAAACAACTTCAGGATATGTGAGGCATGTTCTTCTGTTTCTCCCGCGCAATTTTGAGGTGAACACTCACATCTTGTGCATTTTTCACTTCTGATAGATTTGTGATGACGTACTGTGGGCCTGCATGACTCATACACACTCACACAACATCCACTTAGAGGCCCAGAGGATCTGCTGGGTCACTATATAGCACCCTGTTGTTGCCGAAACCACGCATACACTTTGCTTTTACACACCACAAAACCATGCACTCTGTACGGGTATAAACACAATCACCCATCATCCCACGCACCCATAACAAGGGGCCTCACTCATAAACACCACTACCCACATGGGCTCAATGAGGTCATCCTAACCAGGCTGGGACAATGAATTATGGAGAGGCTCCCCTTTGCACTCACCACCCTGCTGTAATAGAGGCTGCCCTTTACTTAGATGCTGAGTCGACATCCGTCATGTGAGGGAACAGAAAAACTTCTCAATGGATTTGAATGAATTGTAAAAAGTTAAACATTTTATGTGTTTTTCTTGATTGAAAGGGGCTGCTGTGGCTCAGTAGGTAGAGTTGGTCGTCTCTCAACTGGAAGGTTGAGGGTTCGATCCCCAGCTCTTGCAGCCACATGTCCGATGTGTCCTTGGGCAACACACTTAACCCCCTTAAGGGTTAAGTTGCTCCCGCTGCTTCCTCTGCGGTGGTGTAAAACGTGTATGAATGTGATTTGAGTGTGTGTGGGGTTGATGGACACTTTACATATCAGCCTCTACCATCAGTGTGTGAATGTGGAGGTGTGACATGCGGTGTAAAAGCACCTTGAGAAGTCTGAAGACTATACAAGCGCAAGCTCAAGTCCATTTACCATTCATCAATTAATTGGTAAAAAAAGAGATGGAATAATTGGAACTAAAGGTCGACGTGCCATATTTCTAGTGCTGCTTTCTTTGTATAATTGTTCCATGCAATAAAAAAAAAAACTCTGGAAGAGCTAGTGAATACATGTTGAGTTTAAATTGTATTGGGAAAATACTCCAAAGTCAACAGTAACATTGTTAGAATTCCCAACAGCATCATGGTGGAAATCATCCCAAGTACTGAGCAGACTGGGCATGTTTCATCTGCTGATGAAGACTTTGTGAAACCATCAAAACAATCCTGACAGCTAGTGTCTAAATTTAAAGTTGGAATTATTTCTTGAACAATTTGTGTGTTTTTTTTGTGGATGAAATTGATGTCTGAGCTGCATCGACACTCACCGAGTCCAGAGGTGTGTATAGTTTTGATCATCTTCTTCATTTTCTGTAGAGTCGTGAGGTCCGTCTCAAGACACTGGAATGAAACGAGGAAAAAGAAAGGTTGAAATTAAAAATGAAGAATATAAATAAGACGATAATGCCTCTACACCAGGTTTGGAAATCCAAACTTTAGTGTAAACGTAAATGAAATGTAAATCCCATATTGTGACATTTATAGTTTGCAGTGTTAAACATTCTCCGAAGTTTAACTGAGAAAGTGTTTTCTAAATTGTTGAGCTAAACAAGTACGTTTGAGCAAGAAACCTTAAATACAGCTCAGTCAGAGAACTCATGTTTGTATGGTTTAAAATAGTAACTACAGCAGAACATAGTTTGTGTTTGGCGTCTAAGCTCCGACCTCATCACTCCTCACAGTTTTAATTTACATACAGGACTTTAAGGAGTGATGGGATGATATCTTAAACCCCCCGGTCTGAGCCTAAAGGTGGATGCTGGGGCGGTGGTGTGGCTGAGTGAGAGTGCAGTACTGGTGCAGGTCAGAGCTGGAAATGAAAGAGCAAAGAGGGAGAGACCGGAAATCTTGTAGCTTAAATAGACCGCTAATTTGAAGGAGGTGTTGTCGTGTGATTTTGGAGAACGACACGTAGAGTGTGAAATCAGTGCAGCTCAAGTTGACTGCCTGAACTAGCTCGCATCTATACAGAGATAAAGAGTACAAGAGAATCTGTCAGGGTCAACAAGTGTCTTTAGTTTCACAGAATACATCTTTTTGTTTCCGATTTCATTCAACCAATACATTCTATCATTTTGGATTTGTATGCCAAAACCTCAACGACAGACGTTATCTCATGGCACTTTAATAATGGAGGAGATTTAAAGCATACTCTCTGTATCTGTAATAGTATTTACAGAGACACAAATATGATCTAGGGTGTGCAAGCACTTGGCAACAGTGGAAATGAATATCGTCCTACTAACAGGCCCAGACCTCGATCAACACTGGACTCCTAGGTGAACCAATCTTTCATAAAAACAGGACTGACTGCTGAATTTTTACTTGTGTTTCTTTGCTTTTCATGTTTACAAAAAATAAACGTGTCCCCTGTCCGTGTGTGCTTCATTTTCTCACGGTGTGTGTGTGTGTGTGTGTGTGTGACTAAGGCAAACAGGTGAGTAAGCACTGGCTGGCGATACAGTCGTCTGTGTTGCGTTGTCATGTACAGCCCTCCGATGATGTCACAGCGTTTATTCCACCTGTCTGACTGACTGTCACTTTTCAAGTTCAAACAACACTTCCTCACATTCACACCAGACAGAGAGCTTCTTTTTTTCTCTGCAGGAAAAAGTTCCTCCCAAAAACACGACACATTAAGAAGCCAAGAAGCAAACAGTCTTCTCTATAGCTGGACAATAAACGTCTTCAAAACCAAAGTTAAATAAAAAACTACACCCTGTTTATGCTGCACTCCACCTATTTGTCCCCAGGAATAGCTTTAATGAGCCGGTAATCTAATCTTAACAGAGACTCTGCAATGTAAGATGATGTTGTTTACGCGCCCCGGTCCTTCTTGGTTAAGTCCACTCCCAAAGTGTTGGTTCCTTAATTAAAAGGCGGAGAGGGTGTTGCGTTATTGGACTGTAAAGACAATGAATGGGAAAGTGATTTAAGTGGAGACTGGGAGTTGGGAGTTGCTCGTGCTACTTCTGCAGTTTTTTTTTCTGCTTGGTTTAAGTTGGCCGGCAGGAGAAGAGAATAAACAGTGGAAACAAGCTAGTGCAGGTCAAAGAAACAGGTTGCTTTGGTGGAATAAGTCAGGGAGGGCGCACATGGAAACGTACACACAGAGAGAGAAACATCAGCCAGTGTGCTGAGGTTGAGAAACTGGCTCCTGGCTGGTTTCACACAGACGTTTTGTACCCATGTGAAAAGTTGTATACACCTGCTGTCAGGGTGTGTGGCTGTAGAGATTAATATTTCATGACCAACAGACATTTAATCCTTGTTTTGACTACATCAACTATGCACACTAACACTTTGAGCTACAGGAATGCATTAGTAATGTTAACCAGTTAAAGATTTGAGAGAACTTAAGAGCTGTGTTTTGAGAAAATCTTTTCATGGAACCAGCTGACGTAAAGTCTAGTAAAGGAAACAAAACCGTTCCTTATCTGCCTTTCTTCTCCTTTTATCGCTGCCTTTAATCAGGAGTAATAAGTAACAAACAGCCCAGTGTGTGTGGGGTTAAATTGCGTCTCTGTTTCCCTGCCTGTTGCCATAAACCACACACATGCCCACACATCACACAAGCCATTAATCAAGCGTGTCCCATCTGAGCAGACTAAACATAACAACCACAGATCTATCTATACAGGGATTGTTGCATTTATATCTGTATGTATGTGTCTGTCTGTCTGTCTGTCTGTCTGTCTGTCTGTCTGTCTGTCTGTGTGTCTGTGTGTCTGTCTGTCTGTCTGTCTGTCTGTCTGTCTGTCTGTCTGTCTGTCCGTCTGTGTGTTCTGTTTGCACATGTGCAGTGTCCCTCCCAAGCGCAGGTATTCCAGCTATTTATTCTGCAGTATGTCACAGTCATAAATAAGAGCATACGTGTAGGACAAGAACACAAGACAGATCTTAAAACTGATCTTTTTATGAATCCAACACTCTGCTAACTCCATATCTGATCAGCAGCCAGCTTCTAGCCAGGAAAGTCAAGACACTTAATTGTGTTATACATCAACAGGACTCCATTAACATCAATGAACCATCAGGTTCCTTTATAGATCTAATTAATTATAACTGAGGTTCTGCTATCACACAACCATTGCTTGGTTAACCATTTCTGGTCCCAAAGCTTGTCTTTCTTCCAAAAAAACCCCCCATACCTTATAATAACAAACTACTGTGAGCTCTCAGTGCAATATAAACTCCATCCATGGTTTTGGTAGAACAGTGAATCCCACTGTTGTGTTACAAGGAAGACAGAAACAAGGAGAGATGGACTTGTGTGCAAACTTGGATTATTTGTGTTATGGCAGAGTTCATGGCGGCCTCGCTGTGTTTCCTCCTTTTGCCTGAGGAGCTTTATGAGAAGAGATTTCAAACAAACACAAATGTGCACACACACAGAGAGAGAGACCTCAATAGGCCTTGAGCCAAAGTACAAGTTCAAACAGACAGAATGCACAAACTGGCCTTCACGAACCTGCCAGAATGGACAAACATCTGTGTGTATGCTTACACTCCAATCACACACACACAAAACTTCTGTTAAAGGGACTCACTTCATTCTAACTGCTCTGTTGTGCAATGTTTTCTACCCATGAGACAGAAGAAAAGACCAAGTAAACTTCATCTCTGCTGCATTACCTCAAGTAACCTTTACTTTTCTGCTGAACCAGGCCGGCCTGCTCTGAATGAAACATCCAGAGGTCATCTGAAGACAACATGAGAGGTGCATCACCCAAAAGAGGGAAGGTACATACACATTAGCTAATTTGGGAAACGTGACCTGTGATTTGAGTTTAATATCCCAACAGTAATTACAAACACAAAGTCTCTCCTCATCAGCACACAACACAAATCAATGTTAACACAGAAATGGAAACACCTGCCCCCTGTATGTGTGTAAAAGTAGTTGGCATTAGGGAGCTAGCACAGAGTTTGAAAGTTCATTTACAATTTAGACAAAAGGGGCAAAGAGAAGGCTACTTTTGTTTTTCCCTGTCCAGCTGAGTGCTTCAGGAAACAGTACTGAACAACTTCAAGGAAATATCTTTGAGACTTATAATGTGAAGTGAAACTCTCACAACTAGGCTATCACAGAAATGAAGCTGGTCCACGCAGCGTTATTCAGAAAGAGCTTTACAAACAGGTACAACGAAAACAGACAATGGTGGTGCAGCTTTCTCTGCACACCTTTCCCCCTCCAGCTCTCTCACCTCCTCCACGGTTGAGACTGTGTTCCGACAGTCACTCATTTTGGACTGAAAACTTGAAGTCCCCGGCGAAGACAAGTCCTCGTTTGTCAGGACAACAAAGTCCGAGATACTTATTCGCTCCGGCATGTTTCGCGTTTAGCGAAGCGTCGCTCAGAGAGTCACTGAGGAGAAAAGTTCGCCAAAGTTTCACGCGCGCATGTAATTCCCATTTGAAGAAACAAATAACATGTTTACTCTTCCAAGGCGTCCAAGATGTGGAATGGAAAGACTGTAATTCCTCAGAGTATCAGTTCCTCAAAGCGCATTTTAGGCGGAAACTTGTCTAAAGTCGGACCTGTGTCCTGACCGAGTTCAAACTGCACTCTGCGAAAGTGTGCGCGTGGAGGTGCGCCAGCAGCGCGCTATTGTCCGCCCAGTGAGGGAGGGAGCAAACTCCATCATCACGTGGGAATGTTTGTGCTTTCTGGCACACTGCAGAGAGAGAAAAGAGAGAGAGAGTGTGTGTGTGTGTGTGTGTGTGTGTGTGTGTGTGTGTGTGTGTGTGTGTGTGTGTGTGTGTGTGTGTGTGTGTGTGTGTCCATCTATCTATGCCTTCGCCTCTTTCATTCTTATTTTCTCATTTCTATGCAAACTGCAGTGTGGTCACCATGGATATGCAGAATGCCTCATTCACGGACCAAACTGAAGGAGAGGAATTTCAATGGATGAGGAGCTGATGGTTCTGGAGAAAGGCTTTGCAGATGCATACCTGAATATTAATAATGTGAAAGCTCTGATGTTTTACTATAAAACGCATTAAATTGACTATTTAGTTGGCTCTCAGATTTTGGTGCCTCTGTTCAAATCTTGTGCATATTCATCACTTAAACAGCAATATTTTGCACCTCTCAGGAGTTTGGATGTTTAATGCCATTTTGAGTCTTTTCACTTTGCTCACGTTTTATCCTCTTCCTTTTCATCTTATGAAAAGACTTTCTTTTTTGTTCTCAGGGAAGCTTTAAAGTCCCTCCCCCACTGACCTTTTACTGAAAACATCTGACAAAGTACGCAACGTAAGCAAAAGCAAAGAGTGCATCACAGAGGTGGAAAAGTTTGCAAAAGCTGTGTATAGAACATAACTCCTGCAAGCCTGGCATTGTGAAGCCTGTCAGCTCAAAGAAAAGAGGTGTATCACTGAACCTTGCCTTGGGCAAAGCTGTGATACAATACTCTATGAAGTGCAGATGGGTGTTTTCAATGAGCTGCATCAAATTCAGTGGCTCCCTTTGGTTTAACCACAAAACCACATATTTCCCTACATAAAGAGAAAAGTGGTCCCAGCTATGTGGGACACTGGATGTTACTTTAACCATAGTCATTCAAGATAAAGAGGCTCAATTTGTGGTTAAAAGGGATTTATCTGTCCTATTTCACTACTTACCACTCAGACTACTGAATGGATGTTGTGTCCTTGATGTGCAGGCTCACAGTGACACTGTGTTTATATTCATTAACTCAGACAAACTCGTTTTGTGTTGCAAGTACATCTTCTTTTTGCAAATAACTCTGTCACACCAGAATGCACATGGACCACATTCTATTTCTGTTTTGTGTTGCACTTGCACACACACACGAATACAGCCTTCAAAGTTAAAAGCTTAAAGGAGCCGTTATCAAACATGTTCCTGTGGAAGCCCAAAGTAAGAGGACCTGCACCATCTGGAGAAATTAGCCATTCAGTAAAGTCTCCATAGAGGAAAAGCTTGAACACTCCCTCCTCATTCCACCAATTCTCAAGAAAAAAAAGAAGGAAGCAAGGGCACGCGACACACTTGAAACAATAGAGCCACATAAATAGCTCTGCTGACCCAGTTTAACAGGCCCTCATTCTGTCATTGTTTCTGTTGCATGCCTGTTTGAACATATGTGAGCGAGAACACAGTGATGTGAGGAAATACAGATGGGTGTAAACAGCTTGCACGGATACTTGTAGGTGTATATATATATGCAAATTGCAGCATATGTGTGTCTGCATGCTCATTTTGCGTGCACTCATTCGTTGCATGCAAGTGCAAAAGGGCTGATGTCATGCAGAGGCTTTCTGCATCCCAACAATACCCTCCTTCAGTTTCTTAGTGGCACCCCTAGTGAAGAAGCAGAGCCATTGTGCGTCTGCCAGCCTTCCAGCATGGGTCTTTTTTTTTCTTTTTTTTTAAACTGAACAAACTGGTCTGTGCAGGCAATGCGCTAACATAGTGAAGAACACAAGTCCAAGAAAGGGAAGTGGGGACGGAGAGGTGGAGGGATTGAGGATGACAAAGGTGGAATGACAGGAAAGGAAGGAAAGGAAGAGATAGAGAGAAACTGGAGTGTGTCATCTATTGTTTTCCCTCCTTGTCTCCACCTTTTTCCTTCATAAACACCACATACCTGTCATTTCTCATAACAAATTACACTCTAAGGCCACTGCGAACGGTGATTACACTCCTTTGTCTTATGATAAATGCATGCTCTCCCCTTATTTCCATCAGAATATCTAAAATCGAGGGAGAAAATTAGGTACAGATTCTCATTTTCGCTGTGACGCACACACGCAGCAGCAGAGAGGTCGTAGCAGCATCTTCCAGTAAAGATTGCAGCTGCCAGGATTTCCTCAGTGCTTCCCAGCAAATTCTCCTGAAAAATATTCCTCTGCACTCTGTGTGTTGACTCAGCTCCACCAGTCCTGCTATCAATTTACTACCCCTGTCAAGCCAGGAGGCCCCTGCTTACCGTAAAATACCCCCTCTTCTGGTCGACATGGATGACTGAAAATGGGAGGACTGGGGAGAGAGCGAGAGAGAGAGGGAGAGGGTTTTGATTTATTGTTTAAAGCAGGTCTTTAGTTTCCCCCTGGAATAAACATATGAAGTGTCTTGAAGAAGGAGGGGCTTTACTGAAAGTAATCTGACTCAAGAACAGTTTAAGAACAAGATTTTGATTCCTGCAATAAGAGCTGTGACATTTAGTGACGTGTTGTCGCTGAATCAGGCGAGTGTCATGCATGTCCTCTCCTCTGCACCAGCATATACTCGATCTAACAAAAAACCCCACCCTCAGACTGACACCCTCTCCAGCATGCCTGTCATTGCCGTTGTTACGGCAACAAAAAGTTTTCCACACTTGTAACAGGTAGTCAAACTTGTTTGTGATTCATATTCATCAAGGTGCATGCAGAATCACATAAAGCTCACGTCACAGTGTCAATGAGACATCAACTAAAGGTTGTAAGGGCAATAACATTCACTTTTCCATGAATAAGTCCTTTAACGTGATGGATAGCTTCCTTTTATCCATTTGATACCTATCCACAGGATAAGTGGTTCTGTTGTTATACCACCCAGGTAAAAACCTAGGAGGCATATCACCTGTTCAGACTTATAAAGCCTCTTTGTGCAAAGAGTTTTTTCAAGGTTTATGTAGCTCTTATAATGAGAATGTGTTTGGCCTTAAACACACCAAACTTCGTTACTTAACCGCTCCGACTTCATGAAAGTAATAGCAACATTGTGCGTCACTTCTGCAGTTGCGTACCTAAACAATGACATGCTATGTTTTGGCCACAGGTTCTTGCTCCTCATTAAATAGCTGCCACTTCAGTAACGACATGCCTGCACACAAAGAAGCATTTGAGTTGTCTGCAGTTTAAGCCATCAGCTAATATTCACTTCAGGCTTTTGTTTGTGCAGCTTTGGTCTCAAGGTGTGAAGAAAGACAGCTGAAACAGTGTGCTGTTTCAAGAGCATGAAAACCACGCAGTCAAAAGGCTCCGCATGTGTACGTGGTGTCTGACATTTGGGTTTTATGACCTCTCGTGAAACACATGAGCTGTTCTGAGCCACAGATGTTAATAGACACTTAGCGCTAATAGACACCTGATGTTGGTTCACAAGCAGACAAATGAGTTTGCAGAAAACAACTCTGCAGTTCACAAACTGAGTAGAGCAGATTTTCCCAACCTTGGGGTCGTGAATATATTGAACACAGGCTACTGTGGGCCAAAAGCCAAAACACGAAACTTGCAGAGTCTCTGTCTGTCTGTCATCCATTGTGCAGAAATGTCCTCCCAGCCCTTCTTCCTCTGTCCACAATAATATACACGAAAAAGCCTAAATGTGCTCTAAAATGAACGTTAACTTGCAACACTTTAGAAAAACTATTACAAGATAGAAAACAAATACATTTAAGCAAAAAGCTGTACGTGTTTTGGACGTCTGGGGCCGCCAGAGTTTGTGAAGTCAAAGTGAGGTCATGAGCCAAGAAGGGAACCGATGGAGTAGAGAGAGTTGCATTTTTGTTAAAGTAAGGATGGAAACATTTGACCACTGTGGAGCCATAATAAATTTGTGTTTCCTGTTGTAGAAACACAACCTCTATAGTTTAATAGGCCATAAATCTCAGGCTCTGTATAAACGTCTGAGTTAGCATGTGGAGCACATTTTATTTCATTTCTTCTGAGAATTTTGAAGAACATTTGAGCTTGTATTACATCTCAAAATAATACTTCCACAGATATATTAGTACATTTGTAATGAACTTCCTTACTAACATCCTTTCACTAACGCATAGTGATTCACTGAACTTTGACCTCCTCTGCATCTGCTTCCTTTTGTAAACTTGTTTCCATAACAACGACCTCACAAAGAATGATGGGTGTTTTTTTTGTCTATCTGTCTGAACGTGTTCATTGCTCATTCAGTGTCTTTGTCTCTCTCCATGTCGACCTATTCTCCCTCCTCAGGGAATGTCACTTCTTGTTACCTCACTGGTTTGAGACAGAAAATAACTGTTTGGATTTGAAGCCTGCGGGGCTCTTGCTAAAGATTCTGAGGACGAAAGCCTTTATAGACGTTTTCACACATGCACAGAACTCTGCCATCAAGACAAATTTCTCACCACATTTCCTGACAGTCCCAAAGTAAAATGTTGTGTGAAGTCCGGGTGAGTTGATGTGTCAACGCAGGGGGAAAAATTCAGGAAAATTCACCTCCAGTGAGGTGGCTTGATGACGTTTTTATCACACGGCTGATGCGATCTAAGTGCACTTAATGAAGCTGCTTCATTCTCTTTTCTGTTCTTGGTACTATGAAAATGGCTAAATATGTCATATAGAGTCTAACATCATGCCTTGCCTCCTGGCCCACCCGGTCCCGACTCCAGTGCGACCAGGCGAGTGTCCCCACGCAGCAGCCACGTTATGTTCTACCGGGATACTACCAGCAGCATATGCTTGTCTCAAAGACTAAGCCATGCAAGTCTACGTAAACAAGGCCGGTACAGTGAAACTGTGAATGGCTCATAAAATCAGTTATGGTTAAACCCCCCCCCCCCCCCCCCCCCCTTTCCACTTCCCGTCCAACAGAGTAAACTTCACGCTATGAGGGACATGTTGGATTAAGCAACTCAGGAACATTACAGGGGCAGGCTGACCTGAAAGTTTCAGGAATGAAGGTTTTAAAAACAGCTTCCGTTAGTCAATATTCCTGCTTATACAGATTGGTCAATTAAAGGAAAAGATGGCTGAGTCATGGAGAAAAAAAAGTGGATTTTTATTTATTGATGCAAGTCCAGATGTATTTCCACTCGTTTTAGGATTCATTTGAATGGCTACGTGGCTCATTGCCACAATATATCTCAGAACTTTTGCAGCCCTACATCCCGTCAAGATCACTCAGATCTGCTGACCAGTTGCTTTTAACCACTCCGAAAACCAGACTGAGGACCAGAAGAGACCGAGCTTATTCAGCTATTCCTCCAAAACTCAGGAACGAGCTGCCACCCTACGTTAGGTTGGCCCCCAAACTGCCTGTTTATAAATCTTGTCTTAAAGGTCACATATCTTCCTCCTTTTCAACTAATTTAAATAAGTCTCGGAGCTCCCCAAAACATGTGTGTGAAGTTTCTTGTTCTAAATCCACTCTGATCCTGTATTTGATCATGTCTATAAACCCCTCTATTTCAGCCCTGCTCAGAACAGGCTGTTTCTGTGTCTGTAGCTTTAAATGTAAATCAGCTGTGTCTGACCACGCCCCTCTCTGGAAGGGCGTGGGTGGCTCGGGCTTTCTTGCTCCATGCCCTATTGTTTACGGTGAGAAGGCAGACTCAGAGGGCAGAACAAACACCTAACTGTGGGAGTGTCACCCACCTGGGGGAGGGGTTACTGCCCTTTGTGATGTCATGAAGGGAAAATCTCCAAACGGCCTGTTTGAGCACACATTTTCTGAAAAGTGGAGCAGGCAAAAGAAGAGAGGATGGACTTTTCTCATCATTGGGGGGTTTGTAGACAGACTAGGGACACTTATTAGTGTTTGTATTCTGCATAACATGTGACCTCTAAAACTCATTTTTACATCTTGGCTTTTAACTGTGAATGTGTTGTCTCTTTTTTACAGTTTTATCTTGTTCTTGTGTCGTCTTCTTTATTTGTATTACTAGTTAAACCACTATTTTTTGTGGACTGTACAGCAGTGAAGCAGTTTCTTTAAATGTGCTCTATAAATAAAGCTGGATTTGATTGGACAGTTTTGTTGAAGAAAGAACATGAAGTGAAAAATGTTTCCTGGCATGACAAGAAGGTTAAATAAAAATCAAAACTCAAGTGTGAATGTAAACCATGGCTTCAGTTTTTATTTTTATAATATCAAACAGACCACACAATATTAGGAAAAATATTAAGTGCTGCACGTCATACAAAAGAAGCAGTTGTGCTGACTGTAGAAAAGGTCGGTTTTAACTTTCCAAAAAAAATCAGAAAAGGTATAAATACAAAACAACTTATGTACAAATACCAGAAAAAATAATGCTCATTTAAAAATAACTACACAAATTCTGAATTCACATATTTTCTAACCTACATTGTAAAAACTCACGCACCAACACACCCATTTCCCGAGCTGTCAAATTCACACACACACATTTTCAAGTTTTGTTAGGACAGGACACTTAGCTTATCTCTGCAGTGAAGAGGGACAGCCAAAAAAAAACAAAAACAACAAAAAAGCATCAAATTCAAATGTCCAGCTGTGTATAAAAAACGTGTCACAGCTGCTCTGAACTCGGGTGCATGTCCTTGACTTTTAAAAAAAGGTTGCACCAACACATTTGGACGAGCAATTATGGGCTTCAAATTCTCAAAGTAAAATCATAAACTCTTTTATTTTTCTTCCTGTTGCCGTTAACAACAGGGTTCAATTCATTCAAAACATAAGGGGAAAATATCGCTACTCTAATTAAACCTTAATTACATGAATTCACTGCAACACGACGGCTGCATGGCATTTATTTTGGGGGTCATTTCCTCAGAAATACAATAGTAGTTTCACACTACTAAATCATTAATGAACAGATTAGCACCTGGGCTTGAAATAAAGCTGTCAAACCAACAAGAGGAGATGTGAAGCTCTCGCTAAGAGGAGATTGTATTTGTTCACAGAGGAATCATTATCAGACATGAGCTCGTCTGGATCCACGTCCAGGATCGGCCAGTCTCACATTTTGGCACACGATGCAGCACCAAACAGGAACAAGGCTAACGTAAAGCTTAAGTACGGAGAGAGAGAGAGAACCTGACGAGACGTAAACATGGGAAACTTTTAAAAAGCAGATTTCATACGAGGCTTTCTGTTCAGTGTGTTGGTGCTTGTTGATCTGTATGAACTAATTACTAAACATGTTATTCACAGCTTAATCAAACGAGTGTTGAAGATGGTAGGACTCTGACAAACACACCCGGTGCTTACTCTCATCCAGTGATTGAATCCTGTAGAGCTGCCAGGCTGTTAAAGCTGACATAATACAAGGCTGCCCCCTATGGGTCAAAGAGTGGCACAGACATTTAGACTTTGGAAATAAGGAGGAAAAAAAAAACAATTCCTGAGTTGTCACACTGTAAACACTCTGAAATCTAAATACATCAGATTTTGTTGCTGGTGATATGCATAATAATAGCTCCTGCTTCTTTATGAATTTTATACATTTTTCTTTCTTTGTAGCGCATTTTGAAAATGTTGCAGGAAATCCAAAACAATCCCGGCTTTCATACAGTGTTTCCTAAAGTTCGGAGAATACACACGTCAGTGTAAATCTCCCGCCCGACCTCCAATCGTGATCATTTTTACAATCATATGTACAAATTATTTCTTCTTTATTAAAATAACAAAAGGAGGCAACTCCCCCCGGGAAACTACTGAAATCAAAACAAGCATGGCATAAAGAAAGAGTGATGGCTTCATAGTGTGATATGTCCTACCTCCCGAAGACTTTCATTAAATATCCCCCCCCCCCTCCTCACAACTCATCTATACCTCAGCTCTTCAACAGATCTCCGAGATCATACGTGTCGAAGAAATCCGACACCCCCTCGCTGTCCTCCAGGCTCCAGAGATAATCATCATGGTCCAGAGGAGGAGAGAAGCTGACAAAGGGGGTGTTGGGGTCTGAAGTGAAAGACGTGCCAGGGAGCTGGTCTTCGGTGATCTGGAGCAGGCCTGGGGGTAGACCCAGCAGACCCTCCACGTCCAGCAGTGAGGAGGCAGAGGCTGCAGCAGAGGAGGATGCTGGAGGTGCTGTGGATATGTTGGCTGTGTTTGAGACAAGGACAAAGCACGGAGAAGGTTCATATTTAATCCAGTGTGTTTGACTGTCTCCTCGTCATGCCTGACTTTTTGTTCTTCATCCTTCTAAGTTTGATCTCTGACATTAGCTGCAACTCATACAGTTAACATTTTCCGTATTGATACATCTCTCTAGTCTAGTGTATGTATCCAGTATGCAGCTGGAGTCAGTGGGACGTAAGCCGAGTTTAGCACTAAGGCTAGAAGTTTGAATACACCAACCCTGAACCAATACTCTCAACGCTGTAGCTAGCAGGAGTGCAAACTCCACAAAGCGTAAACAGATGGTATTAAAAGAGCTACACAGAAACTGCACATTGAGCACTTTGCTGATCACATTTGTTCCCTCCTCTGGGAGACCCCCCAAAACAGACTTTGTGTTATATACAGGTGCTGATTTAGTAATGTGTAGTTTCCCTTTTAAGTAAATACTACCGTCTGCAGGTTTTCAGAGCCTGATATGCTGGAGCTATAGCTTAGCGATGGGCAGTAACTTCTTCAGAGTTTATGAGCATTCAGACTGATTTATTTGAACAACACTGAGAGATACCAAAAGAAGATTTATTTAATGAGGTATAAAGGAGCTGGGGGGTTTGTCCCTCAATTTTGACCCTGAGTTTTTTTATGTGTATGCTCAGAAAAAGCACGAGGTCTGGCTGCATGGCCGTCACACGCTGCTCATTTTCAGAATACGGTGACTCGTTAAGCAGTGAGCTCCTGATGTGATAATAAAGTCTCTGTACTTTACTGTATGTGACCCGACAGAGCTGCACTTACATTCTGCAGGCTCCTCTTTGATGCTGAAGCTCGGCGGGGCCATGGAGGTCGGAGTAGGAGTACAATGAGGGGGAGGGAACTCTTTTTTCGGGGTTATAGCACTCTTTACAGGGCTGGCGTCCTCCAGACCTTCCTCTGGACACAGGTAGACTTCAATGGGACCATTCTTACTCTTTAAATAGATCTGTAACGATCCCTGCTGTAAAGAGAAGGAGAAAAGAAATTTTTCATGTTAATGTTTTAGTTTAGTAGTCCATTTAGTTTACCATCTGTTCAACACATTGCACAATTCAAACTAAATGTGCACTCACTCCTGCTGTGTCTGGAACCTCCAGTTTGGTGTCAGCAGGGGCCTTGACAGCAATGACCGTCTGGTCTCGGAGACTGCCGATGGAGCGGATGTCCTGATATGTAACATAGCCCAACGTACGGTTTGGAGTCAAGGATAAGAAGGGTTAAGTGTGCATCTGCGTGTGAAACTAGACCAACAAAAAGGTAGATAAAGCAACACAAGAGGAGTTTGCGATGTAAAGGATATCTCTGATTGTCTCCGTGATCTGTGAGCTGTTTGAGCTGCGTGGTGCTCGAGTGGATCAGTTCATCCAGAGATCTCTCCTCTCTCTCCAGGTCTCCAAGCTCTCTCCTCAGGGCGCAGGCCTTCTCTCCTCCGCCTGCACCGCCCTCGAATACATCTCCGACGCTACGAGAAAACAAAACAAAAGTTAGATGATGTGACCGCTTTACAAATCCTCCGACAGACAGACAACATGCTACACAGTTCAGGAGGTTATTCAGTGTCATCTTCAGATATTGCAATGTTCCTTAACGGCCACTAGGGGGCAGATGACTGAAGTTAAATAACATGTCTAACGTGTCAGACTATTTTACTGTGTCACTGCTGATTTACTTTTTGGTCAAAGTTTCAGTTTTATGGAACTTAATAATTTTAATTTACAGGTAAAGTCATTCAAATATTATTTCTAGGATATTTAATTGTTGGAGGAACATTTTATTGGTAATTATGATGAGAGCTGAGTAAACATGTCGTCTAGCAGTATGGGCCAATATGCAGAGGACTGAAAAGGGAGTTCAGTTATTTCTCCTCTGCATGGGTACTCACAGCCACTGGATGTTGTTCTTGGACTTCTTTCGGATTAGCTGGACTCCCTCCAGGACGTTGGTGATGTCATAGATGCGTCTCTTCTGGACCTCCAGGACTTCAGTGGCCCAGTTCAGGTCAAGAACTCCATCGGGAGACTCGGCAATCAGACCCACGAATTTCTTCGTCAGGAGGCCCAAGGAGGTGTCGTACCGAGTCCGCTCACCTGGAGACTTTGGAGCTGAGAGCAAAGACACGACCAAAGGCCAGGAAAGAGTTAGGAGATCAACAGGAAATGTAGAATGTAGAAGGGTAAAAACAAAGAATATTTAAACTCTACTTTATGATTAAAACTGTCCCACAGCTCAGTTCAGAGGAGCTGCTCTACTTTTCAGGGGACTCTTTACGTACTTTTCGCGTGACTCTCTCTCTCCTGTATTCTGACGAAAAAAAGGACTGAATGCTAAACAAACCACCATTTTTGAATTGGTAGAATAATTGGACTTATTTTCATCCGTGCTCCTGTGCTGCGTTTCCCCTGGACTCTTCAAAGGGTTGAGTATCCTCCATCTTTTTTTAAAGCTACCAACCCCCCCTCACTGTATGTCCCCTAAACAATCTTCTTCCTACTCAGCCCAACACCCAACCCATCCCCTTCCTGCCCCCTTTGGACTTGTGCCATTGTAAAGAACTCTAATTGGACAACTTCCTGTCTTATCTCCTTGCACTTAGGAGTATTTTATAGCTCTTGTTATAATTATATGAGATTTTATTACAACTCCATTGTTCCTCAGATTGGACTTATGTTTCATTACTGCCAGCTTCTTGCTGAGTGTCCTCTTCTACTGCTTCTTCTATTTTGTAAAAACAACATTTAGTTTACACAGAAGCTCTGCAGAGCTCAGCGCAGACCTCTCACCACAAACCACGCTTTAGGACTCAACATCTCATGTTACTGCTGTGGTTCTCAACTGGTGGGTCTGGACCCAAAAGTGGGTCGTGGGACAGTTTTCAATGTCTCGTGAATGTGAGCCTGGAAATAGTCTATGAAGTTGTTTCGTTCTGTCACATGTTTTTGCACCACCTGAACTCCAAACTGCACAATTTTTCATGAACTAAATCTGATTGGCTGAAAGAAAATCTGACATTTGGGTCACAATTTCTCTCTAAGAAGTTGCTGTTGGGTCCTGAGGCCAGACCAGTTGAGAACCACTGCTTTAAGCCCCGTTTCCTTCAAGCAGTCCTGTTTGGTTGAGTACAGTTCGGTACGGTGACATCACAGCAGTCCGACAGTGAAGCCAGATATTATTTAAGTTAAACGTTGAAGAAGAACGGGGACACAGTAAACAAGGGACCCTTTAGGGTCGGATCAGTACCCTTGGCACCCCAACAGAAGGGTACCAAAAAAGTAGGACGGATCCCTTATTTTGGTACCATTCCCAACTTTTAATGTGTCATTTATGTGCCAATAAATGTGTACCGTACCGTACCTAACCAAACTGAACCGGACCGCTTGGTGGAAACGTGGCTTTTGTGTGCTATACTCTGTAGTGTTGTTACTCACTCCTTGGACTTGGTATCCTGGCTGCGATGCCGCCTTTTCCTTTGGGTGTGCGAAACTCGGGCAGGTATAGAGGATCCTCTAAATCCAGCTTCCTTTTAGCCTGAAGCGAGAGGACAAAGAATACGTGTTTGAATAAAAGGAAACTGTAGAGGTTTTCTATCACCGGGTTTCATAACCATTCTGTCATTATAAGACTACGAGCAGAGAGACTGAATTCTGTAGTTGGATTTATTCTTTGCCACACCGAGATCAAATGGAAACACTTGGCTCTCCTTCCTTGTTAGCGTTCCCCATCGGTTTTACATAATGGCGAGTTCAAGCTAAGTCATGGGATTTAGGTGTTTTAAAAATCGGGCCCATTTGTGAAACTGTGACATCAATGCTAGTAGAAGTGCTAAAAAGGGGTTGTTGAATAGTGTCGTAAATGTGCCAACAGCCCTCAAGTGCAGGAACAAAGCACCCCCCCCACACACACACACTTTCCCAAGCACTTTGAGCCGGGCTGATGTTATGCGTGTGTGTCTGGATAGAGAAGGGGGGATGATTGGCTCCCAGCACACTGCCTGCAACATGCGAGGAAATCCCAGGATCCACTCAATGACCTCTCCTCCCCCTCTCAAGCCTCCCAACCTCCCCTCCCCTCACCTCACCTCCAAGGCTTAACACACAAGCTCTCCACAGAAACACACCCACACACAAATAGATGATGAATTGACTTTAGCCTTTCCACATAATGCACACCTGAGTCCTGATAATTCTAGAATTTCAAGACTGGCGGCTCTCGGCTCATCCTGAGTTGCCCGTTCACACATCGTTCACATCAGGAGACTTTCACTGTTTAAAGGAATTGGGTCAGGAGGCAGGACGTGATGTAACATCAGCTCTTTTCAGACTGTTTGTTTTTGCAAAAATGCCATAACTACGTCTTAACGCCTTTGTACATTCATTTGTGATTCCCTACGCCGTAATATTTCTGCACCAGTCTGTGAATTTGCATCTCGGGGTTGTGGAAGCACGGCACAGCGGCAGCTCCACATGGACACACATTCAGGCGTGCACACACGTGCTGACTCAGCTGAAACCGTCTCTCCACAGAAACTCCTCTGTTGCTACCTCTGAAGACCCCCCCCCCCCATTTGGCATCTTCGACATTCAGTTTCAAGGTGAAACGTCACAGGGGTGTTAATGTAGTAAAGAAGCAGAGTCCGACACCATGTATACTTTTTGCCTTTATATCAATGCTACGTGTAACTGGACGTATTCACAGTATCATTTAATAAGTGGAACACTTTTGCGTTTCCATTACGTGCATGAAGATCGTACTAGTCTCCCACGGGTCTCAGTACAAGTGTCATCACCCCTGGCAACTTGGCATGTGGTGAGTTTTTCTTAATATTACCTCCTGCTGCGCTCACACAACGGCTTACCCTGACTTTACTGGAGGATGATGAAAAAGTAAGGGGAAAGTCTGGCTGACGAATTGTGCAGTTTGCATTCACACATGCAGCTTTGGTGAAACTTTAACGAGTTTTGAAGACGTTAAGAAACAGCTTGTAACAGTAATGCATCTTACACTAAGAGCGGCTGCTGTAATCGAAAGCACACACACACAACCTTTAGACCACGGTATAAACCAGATATCTTTGTCATTGCATCACTGTAACTGTTTTAATGGCCCATAAAAACAAAAGTGAAAATCAACCCCGTCTCCCTTTCAACACGGAGAAATGACCAACTGACAAAAAAAGGCAAATTGCGCAAATTGGCAACACCCTAACAAGCAGAAGTCCTGCAGGCTCATTTGTAACTCCGTGATGTGCGAGTCACTTTGCAGCCAATCTTTAATCATTCTTGTCAGTTGTCACGCGTGGCGCCCACACGCAAAAACCATCCAGTGACTGAGCGTTGGTTTTTCACAGAGGCTGCTGGGTAATTTGTAGCATCTGGTTACCTCTGATTGTGTCCTCTGCCGTCCTTTCAGTTCTCTGTCGTCCCACAAACCTTCCTCTCCCTCGTCTTCTAAAATACATGACAACCTAATCCCTTTTTGTCACCTCGTGGTTCCAGTTAACAGGTTTAAGCAACTGACAGGGACGGGAAAAGTAGTTCACTGAACATGTGTGGACGTGTGTGTGTGTGTGTAAGTAATCAAGGCCGCCATTGTCCCTGTGTGCTCCCTGACATGTCCACCTGTTGTCCGCCGACATCTGGAGCAACATGGCGAGTGTATGTGCTGTTGGCGGGGCAGCTTTGAATCCCTTCAGTACACAGGCAAGACCTCCAAGCTGACATAATGAGCAGCTTTACTAAAAAAAGAAGAGGGTTTTAACATTTCTAAAGACCTTTTGTTGGATTTAATGTATCAGTGTTTTGTTGGCTGTGAGTAATAGCTGTCAACCACCAGGGGTTTCAGAGAGGTGCTGGTTTGAACGTCTTAAAGAAAAGGACAGCTGTACCACTACGTTCAAAAGAAGGAAGCTGTCTGGTTTGACTTCATGGTCCTTTTTTCTACAGCTCCATCACAAGTAGTCTGAAAAGTCAGGCTTCAAGCTAGTCAGGCTAGGAATAGAGTTCAGCTTGTTATCTTCCATGACCTATATGTTGAGCTCAAGCTGCACCGTGTCTGCATATTTTCAGGCTTTCAGGTCGACAGCTAGAGAGTCATAGCCACAGGCAGGCTGACGTGTTGTTAGAGGGGCTCCAACAGTTTCAGCCTGCAGCTGTATGAGGTAGGGTGGAGGGTGGGGGGACTTTGGTGCTCCTTTTTTGCATGTGGGATTTTTTTCGGGTGAGTCGACGATATTTCAAAAACACCTCTTCAATTGCCTGAGGTCCTTTATTTACGTACAGATGCTTCACAAACGTACACAAACCAAACAAAAACTGAAAATCTGAATCTGATGATTTGGTTCAGTCCTGGAAAAAGACCGGAAGAAGAAGCCATTGTTTGGGCTAAGTGTTGCAGATGAAATGGGAAAAGGTCTGTGTAAAATACACTCCTTTTTAAGCTCTTTATCTCCCACCCTCGCAGTATCACTCCACTCACACAGTTTGCTGTAACCTCACCCTGCCTGCCTGTCCAGTTACACCCAAGCACCGGCGCATGTGGCCTCCTCTGTTCACTGTACATTCTTAGACTGATTCCCGCCATCACTGCTGCTGTGGCAAAACGTCCACAGCAGCTTTTAGCACACAAAGTCACAGTCACGTGAAAGACTTCAACAGGGAAACCTCTCTTAAACAAAACACACACACACACACAAGACAAACCTCATCTGTCAGGCTGCATGAGCCTCAGATTCCAGACCAAGCCAAGGGCAAGTTGCAGTTTGCCTGCAAATATCTACTCCTTGTCTGTACGCAAACACCTCACTACCACACCCAAGAAGAAAAACAATGCCCGCATTGCTGATGAGATTGTCAACCTGTCCCACTCAAGAGGTTTAAAAAAAAAGAAGTGTGGGTCTGACCATTTGGTGGGGAGCAGTCTGCTTTGAAATGCAAAACTCCCCCTATAAAGGACATTGTGCTCCAGGGCCCGCAGTGGCCTGAGGCTGGGGTAAAATAAGGTGAAGGAGAAAAGAGAAGTAGGGAGAGTTTTTGGGTGATTGCATACAGTTGGCAACGTGGCCAATGTCACACCCGAGTGTCATCGAACAGAATGAGGAGACTCAGCAGAGGAGCCGTGTATAATCTCTGAAAGCACATTGTGACTCAAGAAGTCCCAGGATGCAGAAACTGTGTTGGCAGCTATCCCGTGTAGCAGCATTATAACATCTGGTCAAATACAAAAACTACATCTGTAGCTATGTACATTAAAAAAATCGTTGCGCCAGATCAAAAAGCTGACATTAAGGCTGAAGCAGTTTTGGCTGATTGTCCACATTCAGCGTAAATCTGGAGAAATGCACATGTGACATAAGCAGGGAATAAGAGGGACACTGTTTCTGATCGGTTTTATCCAGATGCATTTTGTGGCCAGACCTCCTTTATTACTTTTTGTGTCTGACTCTGTGAAGCAGCAGCAGCACAGACCAAGATCCCTGGACTTTGCAGGGAGAGCCAAATCCTGTAAGACATTTACAACACTTAACTAACCATTCAGGGGGAAATGAGAGTAACACTTGATAACACCTCCTGCTCTAAATGACAATCATTGATACAATCATTGATACATTACCTTTTATAACAGTTTGCATGATCAATAACCTGAGAGCCCTGCAGCCAAAGTGTACTACGCTCAGTTGAACATTAACTTGTTTTCATCGCTGAGTGTGTTTGATCGCACGTGACCACAGAGGAAACCCTGAGTTGGATTATGCATGGCTGTTCAATGGATCTTTTTGTTGTGTGTGCACTCAAAGAAGCTGTCACCCAGTGACGAAGAAATGTGGTTTTTATGTTGTTTAAGGTGAAGGAAGCGAGCTTGTGCATGGAGAAGCAACACTTCCTGTAAACATGAGACCCATGGGTGAACATGAGCTGAAGCAGCTGTGTCAGCGAGAACATGATGAGGACACCCTCACTGTCTTCAGAACAGCACTTATAACCATTATAATCCAACAGACTCACATTGACTCAGTATGTCAAATAAATAAGTGGCAGCCTGTGCTTGAATCATGTTCCTGTCAATCATCATTTGTAATCAGAGGGTGAAAAGTGAACGTTTGCGTTTGTTGTGTGAGCTGTTTGATTCTCAGAAATACTTTAAAGCAATCAGAGCCCGACCGATATTAGCACATCAAGTAACTATCGGTATAAGCTAATTTTATCACAGATATCGACGATATTACTAGATTTATTCAGAGTTGAATATCATTATATTTGAGTGTCTTTGTATTAAACTAGCAGTTCTCACCTGCAGAGTGTTTCATATGGATTACAACAAGCATCATGACTCTCCAGAGTGTCAAGCGGTGATGCACGTACATGCACAGTTACTTTCCAGTTGAGTGACCAGCTTGTCTTTGTTATTTCTTTTCCACAAGTGTTTAATAACTGCGTAACTATCTATCTCTACAGATCGAACATCGATCCAAGAAAGATATCGGTCGATAAATCGTGATCAGATTTTTCTCTCTCCCCGATATCTATATCAGTTTCACCCACAAATATCCCACATCGTTCAGGCCCTAAAGGGAATATGTTGTAGGGAAAATGCATTCAGGACACGACCCTAAATGTCTCAACTTTGGGTGTGCAGCCATCTTTAGTTGATAAATTCAGGTCAGTGTCAGTTTTACCAAAGCTCCAAGTAAATAAGATAGAAAGCCTCGAGTCCCTTTAAGTATTAAAGAAAAAGGCATTGAAATGAATCTACAAGGTGACAGCTGTGGAGCTTTTCTTAATGCAGGGAAGAAACGGGGAAGGAAAAATCTCTTTACAGCCCACTGTGTCTCTGTCATTCTTTTAGAAAAGAAACTAAAAAAGGATTTAGCTCTCTCTGACGTGAACAAGATAGAAGTGGCAGCCCATCACCCACTCCTGGTGTGTCATCTGTAAGACTTTAAGGTGCTTTTCGGCTACATACTGAAAGTTTACTTCATTCACTGAAATGATCTGAGGAAGTTTCACAATCATGGGACTCTGGGACTTTTGAAACCTGACCTGCAACTTCAGAAGTGCATCACTCTTTTTTTTCTCAAGTCAAGATCACATCTTCTGGGTGAAAATGACGGCGTACGTCCTGTGCACGTAGAGGAATGGATGAGAGAAATAATGGACACACCAGCACTATCAGTGTGAAAACACACACCCAGCTCTCTGGTTCTTTATCTGTGACTTGTCACCATACTCTGATAATAACACAGCAGTATAATAAACCCTATCAGGAGCTCTATTTTAGCCCACTGTCACATGAGGTGGTCTTAATGCTGGATTCAAAGGGGGGGTAAACAAAGCCTGTAAACGTAACAGATATTTCTTCCACGTGACATTTGCAAAATAAAGACTTGAAGTGTAATGTACGTCCACCTTGGTATAAAATAAGCCAGGTGGTAACCTATTTCCCACTTTACTTACATCCAACTAATCCTCTTGAAGGGCCTATTAGTTAATACAGGCTCCGAGGGCAGGGGGTTAACCTGAGATTTGGAGACCCTGTCCTGGACACACTCTAACCCTTAACCTATATAGCCGCACAGCAATTCAGTAAATCTATCAAGGCTTTGTGGTCCAAACATAACAAGCAACAGCAGGTGTGGGGCACAAACTGAGGGCCAAATTGTCTCAGATAATGAAGCTTCTCGATTAAGAAGCATGCACAGTGTGTATACAGTGCATTTCTCGAACAGAAAATAAACACATGGTTTATTTTCCCACGCTCTGAGATGTCTTGAACAGACCTAAGCATTGCTCTCAGGGAATACAGCAGTCGTTTTGCTGTGACCTCTGACCTCCACCTCCTTCCTACAGTGACAGGAGCAGGTTACACAGGTCCTGTACGGCCTTAACGACAGGTGTGGTTGGAGCAGCTGTCTTATGGGTGTAATCACAAAATAAGCTGCACAAATACAAGAGTTAAGGTGAGTCGGGATCATTTTCAAGAGCTTGTTTTGACTCGTAGAACGCTTTAGTGAACAGATACCAAGTGATAGTAACATGCTGTGTTTACACTAGTGTCCGCCACCAGTCTGGCTATTATGTGATGTGTAAAAGCCATCTTTCCCACAGTGGGGGCCACTCATCCTTTCTTTTCAAAAGAGCGATTGGGGCCTCACACTCTTCAAACACTATCATCCCCCTCCTCCTCCTCACTATCATCATCATAACTATTACAAAACACACACAGTGGCTGGTCTTGTCTGGTTACAGCTGGGCTGAGGGGAAATATGTCACACAACTTTGACATAACACACACACACACACACAGTGGGCCCTCTGTGGCTTATCACGTCAGAGCATATTTGAATGCGCCTTAAATAATGTTAAACATGCACAACCATGGATGGATTATTCCTCCCACATGCAGGCACACAAAACGTGCATTTTTGTATGTGTAGTGTGTGTGGTTGATTCTTTACCGGTAGCCGCCCGGAGGATGATCTGATGGGTTTAGCCTCGGGTCCGTGGGGGGTTGAATACAGGCTGTTGGCTCTTTGTTCGGCCGCGGCGGTGTTGCAGATCTGGGTGAAATATCCGGCCGGTATCGTGTTCATTAATGGACTGGACAGCCCGGCACCGAAGAGCTCGGCCTTCACCCCTCCGGTGGACAAAACCTTCATTTTGTTCTGGGAGCAGGACAGCCCCACCACCGGCCGACTCGCTGCCGGAGAGACGCCTTTAGGCAGCCGCATCATTTTCCCTGTTTAAACTGTATTTCACCGGATAGGTCAAGCGGAGGGAGAAGTTTGCTAGCAGCTAAAAGCACTAAATGCTAAATGCTCTGCTGAAAATGTCGCCTGAAATAGGAAAAAAAAATGCTGCCCCTGCACGCTTTGTTTGCTGTTATATTTCTAGCATGCGAATACAATCACAAAAGCAGTGGTGCATTAAGTGGAAATATTCGTATTCAATACAAAACGTGCAGTTCTGCTGTATTTTTCCGATTTATTGTCGTGAAATAAAGCAGCAGACTGCTAAATGTTGTTGTCCTTTGTCCGGTAACAAAGTGCAGAGGAAACTTTCCTTAGGAGTTATCAAAAAATACCTGCCTTATAAATAAATATCTTCACACATCCAGCCTTAAAAAAAAGTCCATTCAGCAGGGCTTTGAGGTTCCTCTGAAAGTCGGTCCCACCGTGAGATTTACAGCTTGTTGTGACTGCTTCTGATGCGGAACTCGACCCGGTCTGTGACTCCTGTCCGTCCACCTCAGAGCTCCTCTCTCTCCATTCAAAGAGGACGAGAGCTGGGAAAGAACAGCTATTTTACCGCCAAACTTCGTCCCGCGAAATTTGGATCTCCCGCGGTTGGAGCTCCTTTCTGATTGGCTGACGGCACGTTCGACTTGTCATATTTGCATAAAACAGTTGTAAGCGCCTCGGGTTGGTGTTCTTAAAGGGACAGTAACACCATTTCAGGACACAGTGTTCCATTATAAACAGGCTGGAGATGGAGACAATGACTTTTTCTTAATTTGAATAGTGTATAGACATATGATTACACAGTTGTAATGTTGTTGTTAACAAACATTATGTGACATTTACCTACAGGCTATGATAAACAACAAACGGACACACATCCTGCATCTACTAAATCATAATCATTGACCTTCCATCAATGACAAAGCAATAAGCATATCATTTTTACTACCTCAACTTTATACAATTTACCAATCAAGATCTTCACATTTTCATTTATAAAAACATCAATAAATAAATAAATTAGGGCCTAACTATTTGCTGCAGCTAATCACAAAATTGTGATACCAAGTTTTAAACTACAGGTCAATAATGAAAGTGCATTTGATATAAGTTAGGTCTATCTAAGGTGAATATGTGTAACAATCAGTTCAAGTCAAGCCTGTATGTTGCATAATGGGAGATTGTTGTTCAATGATAATAGCCTACTGTTCACATTTGTAATATTTTTTTTTTTTTAAAGATCATCCTTGGTCCTTTATTTTGAAAAAGGCCCTCTGATTGTTACCATGGGTTTCCATATGATGAGTGTGTCCTGGTCTTATTGTGCAGGGGGCTACAGGAGATAGTTTGTAGACGATAATTGGATTCAGTCAGCAGCACTCTTCCTTATTGGCTCAGATAAGATATTGAAAGAAAACAACCCCTCCCCCATGCAGACCGACCCAAGCCATATGACTTGACCCCCATTGGCCCAGGCAAAGAAGACTCCCAACCCAAAGCGAGCCTTTTGTCACGCCTCGATTTGAACTACATTTCAAGTTAAACAAAAGTCCTTTATAGCTCTGAATACGAGAAAGGATCATTAAGACAACACTCACTCCTCATACAACCCTAATGACTCCATATAGGCTGCAATATAAATATAAATACGGGCTAAGGTCGAGCAGGAAGCTGACACTGCTGCATGCTTATAACCCTGGATTAAATAAGATAGCTCTTAAATGTCGGTTAGTTGAGAAGTTAGCTTTCTATTTCATATTAATCACAACAGGAAAAAAATGTTATCACAGTCTCACAGTTCAGCTCAAATCACCCCACCCTCTTCGTCTTCCTCTTTCTTACACTATTACAAAATGCTGTATACCACAGTACAGTCACCTTCAGCATGGAAGACAAGAATTAGATTTTGTTAATTGGAGATCCTGTCAAATTTGCCCAAAACGCCTATCCAGACAATCCTAAAGTAAATTGTATGTTATTGAACTATTTATTGTACAAACACAAACAAGGTCACTTTTGAGAGGTCACATTCTGAAGTTTCTTCCCAAACAGCCAGAATCACAGTTGGTGGTACTGGTATTGTGAAATATAAGCTGGAACTACCCCAAAAAAGATCTTTGTTTCTGCTTGAATATTTTCTTTACAGAAGCCAGCAGTAGCTCAGTTCGTAGGGACTTGGAAACCGGAAAGTCGCCAGTTCAAGTCCTGATGCAGACCATAATATGGAAGTTGGTCTGGTAGCTGGAGAGGTGCCAGAGCACTTCTTGAGTACTGCCGAAGTGTCCTTGAGCAAGGCACTGAACCCCCAACGGCTCTGGTGCACTCCCTGTGTAGCAGTGTGCAGCAGCCCCACTCTGACATCTCTCCACTAATGCCATGCCTGGCAACATTGCTGAAAGTTTTCTCCTGCACTACTAGGTTCTTCTTCTTCTGCTGCTGATGATGCCACACTCTCCATGTTCTTTCAGGACGTTGTCACAGGCTGCAACCAGCACACCATCTATATGAGTACTATTTTACGAGTTATTGGAAACATGCCAGTCGTTATAGCAGTTTCGTGTAGAGATTGAAAATGTACAAAGTCCTTTTTGATATGGTCTGATTTGAAAATAATGAATTACTGTTGAGGTAATTCTTTTTTGTGTGCATTTTTTAAAGTTGTATTTTAATGCTTTTGTTTAGAGATAGGACAGACGATAGAGTCAGAAATCTAGGAGAGGGGAAGTTGGGAATGACGTGCAGGAAAGGAGCCACACTTTGGATTCAAACCCATGTCGACTGCAGGGGGCGCGCGCACCATCCACTAGGCTATGGCGCCCCCTTTTGTTATGCATGGTCACATTTCTTCATTTTCTTGGAGCTTTGAAGATTTTGTCTAGTACCAGGCCCAGTGTGTGTACCAGTGTGTCAGTGGATGACCCTGATGAAGGCCACAAGCCGAAACACTACAAGTGTTGCTGGAGCTTTTTGACCTCTTCATGCAGCTTGGTAGAATGTCACTCTGCTTCTTCAGTAGTTTGTGAAGTGCACCGCACAAAGAAACTTTGAGCTCAACTTAACTTTGGGATGACAAAAGTCTATTAACTAAACTATTATCATATATACTATTTACATTGACTGTTTTCTTAACTTAAAAAACAATCAGGTTCACGTGGAGTTGAAATGGTGCAGAGTAAGAAAGAAAAGTGTGTTAAAGGTTTTTGTAAGTGAAGAGTGAAATACGTAAAACTGGAGGATTGGACTTTCACGTGCACGAACAACAGATGACATGACATCATGTCAACAAGTATGTGTTGTAACCAGCGTACCTAAACATGCACGTGACCCAGCTGCTGGATTCACAGTTGTTTGTATGTACATTTCTCGCTGACATTTAGGCCCGGGTTTCTTTTTCCACTTTATTTTAAGTAATCGTCCTGGATGTGTTTAAAGGTCAAAGGGCAGCTTTGTTTTATTTGAGGGCAACATTTGACCTGTTGAGGTTCATTGTGTCACCCATAGCAACAACAACAACAACAACCTTATCTTGTGTTTAAAGGTCAAAGGGCAGCTTTGACCTTTAAGCTCTCCGATTCTTGGAGTGCCATGAAGGGAACACATGTTGTCGCATTATCACGCCGCCATCTTGTGGTGGAAAGCAAAACTAGTAAGAAGCTATAAAACAGCATTGCTCCTGCTGACAGGGAACTAAAATAGAAAATGATAACAAATGTAAAAAACAATTAAAAATATATATATGATAGAATATGAAAATATAAAAACAGTCACAATGTATAAAAGGTGCAATGGAGGAGCTGCACAGGTGTGCAGGTACACATGTGCATGATTTATAGTGCAAATAACTTCCAGTATAAATATCTGACCACTGGGCGGCTGTGGCTCAGTTGGTACAGTCGGCTGTCTTTCAAGGTCGAGGGTTCGATCCCCAGCTCCTGCAGCAACATGTCCGATGT
This sequence comes from Tautogolabrus adspersus, assembly GCA_020745685.1. Taxonomy (NCBI): domain Eukaryota; kingdom Metazoa; phylum Chordata; class Actinopteri; order Labriformes; family Labridae; genus Tautogolabrus; species Tautogolabrus adspersus. The sequence continues at coordinate 22,736,654 of CM036552.1, forward strand.
GTCCTTGGGCAAGACACTTAACCCCAAATTGCTTCCGCTGCTTCATCGGAAGCGTGTGAATGGGATTAGTTACTTCTGATGGTCAATTTACACAGCAGCCTCCACCATCAGGGTGTGAATGTGGAGGTGTGACCTGCGGTGTAAAAGTGCTTTGAGAAGTCAGAAGACTAGAAAGCGCTGTACAAGCTCAAGTCCATTTATCATTTAAAAAGATGAGATGCACATGTTCAAGTTTGTATTGTTATTATATAATAAAGATTTTTTTACTTTTGTAGATACAGAACAAATTACTGTTTTATTGCACATCTATTATAAACATTTGTTGGAATGCAGCTTGAAGAGAAGCTGAAGCACTTCAATTGTACTTCATTAAGCTAAATGAAAAACATATAAGTATACGACAACCAGAAAGTTCAAAACATATATATTTAACTCATGGCCTTAATTCATCTCCAAAATAAATCACCCCAACATGTGCAGTGTTCCTGAGCTGAGCTGCCTTTATTGATGCAATAACTCATTTTCACCACTAGATGGAGATGCAAGCTCAATATCTACTGGAGGTTAGCGCTAGCGCCTTTAGTTCTTTTTTATCTTAATAAACTATATCTCATCCATTAACATATTGAACAATGAAACATCTGCCACAAGTTACAGAAGAACCTACCAGAGGTGGTTATGTAAAACAAAACAAGTAGACTACTGATCAAAATCAAATCAAATAAAAACTTCAGCTCGGGTTTAACTGTCAGACATACTGGGAACTGTGTTTGTTGTCTTGTCTCTTTTTAAGTTAGATAAGCCTGTAAATAAAATAAGAAAATGTGATGCCGTAGTTACAAGATAAATTAGTACATCACATGCAAACATGAACTGCCTGTGATTTTAGACTGATCCACAATGTGGCGTAGTTTGACCATCTTTTGACACCAGTCCAGAAGGCCCACAGTAACATTTATTTCAAAGTAGGCCTATCAAACAGGCATTACTTTTTTCCTGTTTGCAAAATCGTTACTCCACAAGTGAGGCTCTAAAACACATACAATCCTACATTACAGCCACAGAAAAAGTCTTGCACAGTGTTGTTTCATGCAGAGTTGTTGATATCAATTGGGTAATGTTGGATTTAGAAGTATTTGAATGATCAAAATGTTTCGTTTAAACTGAAAACCTCAACCCGTCTTTGTCATTTTTAGGAAATTCTGCTAAGTTTAACTGATTGTAAGTCATTCTTTGGAAAATCAGAAACCATCACAGGAAATTCCCTTCGTTTGATTTCCAGAAACTCAACCTCAAGATTCATCAGAAAACATCCTGTTGTATCAGCACTTCATTGTCATCCAAAGCCAGAAAGTCATGTCAGTGTCACTCTGCTGAATGACACTGAAGACACTTCAAACTCATTCATTGTTTCGCATAAAAACACACTATGACGGCCAAACAGTTTCATGTGTTTTGTTTATTTCATTACATAAGAACATACATACAAAGCAAACCTTATAATAACGAGTTTATAAAACCCACAACACATTGTCTGTAGAAATACACGATCCCTACAAACACTTACAATTAACTCTAGTATAGAGTTCTGATTATACCTAAGAAAACCCAAACGCCCATTCAGAAAAAAAATACCAACATCCAAATGTACTCACAGCATACATACCCACAGCAGATATGTACACATTCACATGAAGTAACAGTCTCCAGATCATTACAAATCAGATTAAGAGGGAGGGAAGTCATTCAGTGAGATGATGTGACACTTGGTGTAGAAAGGGGTCAGGTTGGGTGTGGAGTTTAAGCCACGAGAAGTTTGTTTGGAATGCAACAAAGTTATTAAAAAAATGAAAGACGATAGAAGGACAATGTACCAATGGTTCTATGTCTACTAACAGGGGGTCCCAAGCTTTCAGTTTCCAATCCTGGCGTCTGCTTTGGTCTGTTGATTTGTCTGTCCAGGGGCCAAAGAATGAGTCTCTGTTTCCTTGCTCATGCACTGCTGTTGATCCCCACTCATCGTGGAAACAGTCCACTTTTTTCTTGTGTTTTCTTTCTTTCTTCAAAAACCCTCCACCTCCTCCCTCTTCTTCTTCTTCTCCTCCAAATACCTATCCCACCCTTTCTGCCCCTCTTGTCCTCTTGCCCGGAGTGAAGTGGAGACATGTGTTTCCCTGCACCTGCATGGAAGAGAAAGGAAGAAAAGTGAAGTCAGATCTCTCCCCCTTCTCTCTCTCCCCCTTCCTCCCTCCCTCCCTGCAGAGGAGAGCAGACAGACTGGCGCCTAGCATGGAACTTTCATTAACCCCAGGCAGATAGCAATGAATCCGCTACACATTCACCGAGCCTGTCTAATTGGCAGCCATGGTGAATGTGGAGGGGCAGGGAGACCTTCACATCAATGCCAACACTATTCTCCCTGGCATTTCAAATTGTTTTTTACAATTTTATTTAGAAAGGAAAAACAAGCCACTGGTGTGATTCTAAGATTGTCGCCTTCAGGCAAGATGTTCCAGCACATTCATCTTGTGATTTCCCTCATGAACATAGAGAGATAATAACAATATTGTTTGCTGATTAATACGTACCACAGTCTATCATCTGTATCCTAATGGCACAATCGTCCTTCTTCTTTGGAGAAGTTGCGCGAGAGATCCGCAGTCTAAACGGAGCAGGAAAAGGAGAGTTGTTGTTAAACACAATCATTCTTGTTGCATATTGCCAAATAAACACTAAGTGGTAGTGATAGGTTCCCATAAGAGCATGTTTATGAGAAAGGTATCAGTCAAAGTATGAAAATGGTCTTACAAACGAGATCAGCGTTCTGCATGCAAACATTAGACATTACGCAGGACAAGCATGTGTAATAAACTTTAAAATAACTGTTAGAATATCTCATCTTGTATGTCTACTTTGAAATCGATGCAGAGGTCTGTGGTGCAAAAGAAAACTGTTTTCTGAATGTAGAGAATATCAGTGTGTCCTGATGTTTGCGGACAAGTATCAGTTCTCACCTTTATTGACAGAACCATCTCCGGTGCCGCTGCGTCCTCCGTCTCGAGCGCGATCTGCAGGTCGAAGATGTAGTCGATGACGTGCTGCAGGATCTCCACCTGGCTCACCGACTTGTTCTGCGGTATACTGGGCACTAGCTCCTTCAGCTTGGAGTAACAGTCGTTCATGTCGCACAGGGCGCCCACCGGCTCCTCCAGACACGAGAGTTTATTCCGGTTGATGGCGAGACTCTGCTCCGAGATGCAACACACGGCCTTGTAGCAGCTCCTCACCGATCGGACGGGACTGATGGCTTTCATACTGATCTCAACGAATAATATTGAAAAAAGCACGATTTCAAATGCTCGAGTTAAAGTGTGTGGTGTTTTCCTTCGCTTGGTGTTTCCTGACCGCTGTCCTGAATATCTTCAGTGCTCTGACAGGGACATACAGTTTGGCTTTATACTCCGGCTGCGCGCCTGCTCACGCCCACTTCCTCGCACCGCGCTCCGATTGGTCAGTGTAAAGAGCAAGCCCGTTTTGATTGGTGCTATCACCTTGTGGAAGGTTTAGAAGAATGAGGAAATCAGGCTGGGATGCCTTGAGGGGATTGTCAATCAATAAGTTACCTGTTGCAGGTGGTGCTGTTTATTCGACAGAGGTGGTGAAAGTTGACATGAGTGTAAGACACATGACACGTTTGAAAGACTCGAGAGAAAAACAGTAAAAGTTTGAGTTTACAAATGCTCTCATGCAAGAAGGATAGTGACTGCAATGTGTATCTTGCTCTACTTTAATCTTGAAGATGTCATAATAAAATCTAATATAAAGAGTGTTAGCTTATGGCTTCTTCTTTAGCTGGATCATGTGTTACTGTAAATCCTTCCTGAAGTTTGAATGCCTGTCTGACCTCTTTGAATCACAGAGCTTCTTAAAAGTGGATTTATACATATTGTAATAGGCCTTAATATGAGGACACCTACAGGGTTTGTTTAGCCAATTTAAAGAGATACAGTCTTCAAATTACACAAATATAAAATGTTGACAAAAGAACATTTACATAATATAGGTAAAAGGTCAGGTTAGTTTTTTGTACATGAGTTACCAAGCACTTCATAATCTGATGATAGATTTTTGGATATGGATCTATTGTCTGTGTTTTTATTTTATACTTTCAAACACACTTCTCGTAAACTTCTTATTTAGTAGAAAACTTTTCTCTGAAATAATTCAACCCAGGAGAAGGAAGTTAATGTTTCACCTAAACTGTCAAATCACTGCTAAAACCAAACTTCTACTTGTTGGAACGTTTAAAAAAAAAAAAAATTGTTATTATATTTTAACAATTCCTAATGTTGCTCCCTCTTAGTTTACATCAAAGCACGTCCCGTTCTGCTCCTATTTGGGTCTTATTTTCCTCTTTTCTCACAATCCTGTTTTGTGGAGGAATGCAGGCCTGAGCCAGCTGTGTGTCCTATCCCGGCCCAGCTGTGTTGATCTAACGCGCCAGTCCCAGACATGCTGGCGCCAGCCTCCCGACGTCATCCATTCACCCCGACGCGCACTCCCCTCTTTGGCAGGCGGCCCGCCCTCCCCCGTCCAGCAGCGGAGGGGAGAGAGGCAGAGGCGCTCGGAGATCCGGTTGGCTGAACAGGTCTGTCACTCAAGGACATAGCTCCAAGGTTGCCTCCTCCTGAAGTACTCGGACACATTTAGAGGAAAGTCTTTCTGAACTTTCTAAAACTTTTCTAAGGAATAACGAATACGCAAACTAGCCTAAATGTGTGTTCCTTCTTGAAAAGTGACAAAACAATGTGCTCAGGCACGATCCACGGTCAACATGAGATCTGAAATCAAAGCCTAGATAATATAAATTAGACTTAACACTTTCAGGTGATCGTTTGTGTACAGTAATGAGAAAAAGTGTTTGCTCAGCAATTTGGGATTGCAGAGGAATAGCTCATGTGTCAGTGAGGCACTTTGCGTACACCTCAGCGATCCAGACGTGAATGCTTACCGGCAAAGTTGTATTATTTAATTTAAGTTATGTTAGGTCACATAAACAAATTGGAGCTCGAATATACCAACCAATTTCAAGATAATAATTATTTACAAGCACCAATCATTCTTATCTCCATTCTGGCCACATTCGTGCGTAAATGCGCGGCTCGAGCCATCCTCCTCACATTACGCAGAGGTTTAACAGATGTTCAACTCCCTGCCTTCCTTCAGTCCTGGCAATCATGCAACCCCCTCCTCTTCCTCATCCTCCCCACAGCCATTGACCCTGCATAAAAAGTCACTAAGCAGCCTCACTTTTAGAGCAAAGCACAATATTGAACCGTGAGACAGGACTTCAGTCCGCTGCTATTTTAGAGATATATTGTGTGAGCGGTGCAGAGTATCCAAACAAGACTTTGACCTTAAATATCTTTCTTAAATATGTCACAGGGAAGACAAATATTGCTCTGGATTTCCCAGGTCTGGTGGGAAAATTATTATTTTATATTTGCTAACGCGAGAAACGCGATTGAGATAACAGCTTCCAATGTGAAAGTTAAACATTAAAACATTTTTAAAATTCTGCCCCTCAGTTTGTGTTCGTAATACTCTGCAGTCTATTTCTAGAACATAGCCTAAAAAGTTGTATTTTCCTTTCATGACAATAACGCTTGTCTGCAGATTCCAGAGTTCACGGTGCGTAAATGTGTGCAAAACACACGCACACAAAAACACACACACAAACTCACTAGTATGTCTGGGTAGGGATCAGGTGCTTGTCGGAAAGGCCCCGGACACAATCGGGTCTCTCTTTCAATGGATGGGAGAATTCCGAGCCTGGCGTCAGTGAGTCTGCCTCTCTCCCCGCCCTCCCTCTCCCTCTCCCTCCCTCCGCGCTCCTCCTCCGTGCAGCTGGACGCAGACAATCAAGGCATCAACAATCGCCATGCATAATTAGAAGCGCCCCCCCCCCCCCCCCCCCCTTCTCCTCTTTTCCCCTCTCTACTTCTCTCAATTAAATCTCAATCCACCATATTTTACACAGGAAGAAAAAAAAAAATACTATCATTTATAAATAAGCCAAAACATCTGTTCCACTTCTGTGACTGAATGCGTGTTTCCGTACCTGCAGGCTCCAAATCTCAGCCCTCCACTCTCAAAGCACCTACACTGAATATAATCAAAGTGTCTCTTTCACTTGTGGAAACAACAGCAGCTGAGTGAGGAGGGTCAACTTGTGAGAAGAGATGTATTAAGGGAGGGTGAAGCAGCATACTGGCAAGTGGAGAGGCAGTGTTGTATACAGAGGAGGATCCTTTTCATCCACAAGTGCAGGCCCATCTTAGGGGGGATAATTAAGTGGCAAAAACACTCTGAAACTTAATTCTTTGCATCCCTGTTATTTGTCTTGCAGGATTCTTCTGCTCCTCCTCTGCTCTGTTTTCACTGAGCGCTTCATCAAAGACGCTACAGTGCTCTCCATCAGCTTTGAACAGCCTACAGATCCTGAGCTTTTGTCCAAAGTGACCCAGGCAGTGACATGACATTTCATGCACATTGTGGATTTGTACTGATCGCTTGTTTTTTTTATGTTTGGGACTCTTGTTCAAGCTTGTGCATAATGATCCAGCTTGATATTTACATGAGAGGGTACGGAGTGTGTTAACAAAGAAACTCACCCACAAACGTCATTCACTGATTCGTCCAGACACTTTAAATGTGCGTATTGTGGCTTTTACAGTAGGAGGCTTTGCAAACTCTGTACACTGTGCATACTGATATATACAGTATATTGAACAAGTGGCATGTTCTCAAAACAACTGAGATCACATTTAAGCTGAACAGGTTTTGACAATGTACCTGTGTTAAGAGTGTAAGGGCTACTGATTTTAAAAAGTAGTTTCTGAACATGAGGTGACTTGTTGTGACACATACATATATGTACAAATCACATGAGTGTATAAAGGGTGATAACGGACATACGGTCCAATCGGAGCCTAAACAATACGCGGTTTATATTCTCACGGTATGACTGAAAATAAAAGCCTTTTTGCAGAGCCTTAGCTGTGAAACCACATCATCGAAACTGCATGTCCTCCTGGTGTGACATCAAGCAAGAATGTGAGGCAAGCATCGAGCCGGAAGTTGACCCTGCGGGGCATGAGGTGAGGAAAACGAGATAAGCTTTAGTCAATTTTAACTTTTAAGGTCATGAAATAGAAACTAATATACGTATGTGGCACAAAGAGTTCTTTTGAATCCTTCATAATAAAATGGACAATTTTAACAAAATTAGTCAGAAATCGATGTTTGTTATGGAGAAGCATGAATTTAGTGTATTGGGAGATTGATCATAACGTCCCTAAAGAAGAACATAACCAGATTTAAAACAGAATTAAGTGATTCCTAATATATCTGTATGTGCACCACCCTTATCAGTCTCTAAGTTTTCATCAACTATGGACATGGCTCTCTGTGTGTTTTGGCTGTGTGATGTTAAGTCTGATGTTCTAACCAAGCCTAACATTACATCTCAATTTGATCCAGTTTAAATGTGATTGATTCATATTTGACCTCTAAACATTTTTTATTTTGTTCGATCACATGCAGTCAACGCAACTTGGGGAAAAAATAAGAGATGGTGAAAAGAGCTTTTACCTGAATGTGTCATTAAAAGGCCAAAAGTACAAATGAACATGGCTGTTAATGATGTAAGGGAAAAGGTTTAATTCTAACAAGGCATGAATTCATTGTGAAATATGCACCAAAAAAAGTCCCAAATCACTGATGAGATGTGCTGCACATTTATCTAGATTGGTTTGGTAGTGGGGACACTTATGTATCCTGGGCAGCGTTAAGGACCAACCCTTCAACTGGACGAACGATGCTGCCTCCCGCTGGGTGTAAACGATGACTCCTTCAGTCTTTTCAAACGAGCAGGCACATTTGCATGCGAGGTGGGCAAGTGAGATCCGAACTCAAGTGCTCAAAGGAGACGCATTGTTTACGCAAAGTGTAAACGCCCGTACTTTAGTGCTATGTACTTGTTATCCGGTTACCCAGGATGGATGTAAATGAAAGGTAAAGACAGGGCATATGTTTTTAAATTCATGGCAGTAAGACTTTACAAGGCAAAGATTTAAAAAACTCTTGCCCAGTTCACTCACAAAGTCTGTATAGACAGTCGCACACTCTGAAGCCTTGAAGAATATGCTCTGGTGATGTCATCAGTGCTGTGTTGGTTATCACTTGGACTCTTTAAAGTTTGTACTGATAATGTGTGTAACAAGTGGGGACATGTTGTGTCAAAACTGTGTGTATTAACCTGATAGGAGTGATACATCTGAGATATCACACAGGAGCATTATGGGAACTGTAGGAAATAGAGGTCTTGGAGGTTGACCAACGCTATGGAGTAAAAAATCTGGATCTGTCTCTGCTGCATACGTTAGGATTGGGATTTTTCCTCAGATGCTAAATGCTTTTTGACCTCAGGTGTGAACTACTGATCATCTGCTATAATCTGACGACAGATAGCCTTTGGGAGCAACAGCAAAAAGTTGGAGGTTTCCATTGTAGCCAACAAGAAGCAATAAAAGACTTCCAGCTAAGACTTCCTTCTGTGTGTTGCCTTTGTTTGAGTGGAGTTGGTGGTGAGAGACGATAAGAGCAGATTACTATCTGCATTTGCATGCAGATCTGTTTATAGACAACTACAGCTAAACCGCTATTAGTTGGCTGCTAATTGGTTCCCAGGTTTGCATATTGGCGTATTGCATTTCACCTCTTTTGCCCTAGATACTTGTTTCCTACATACAACAAAAGTCCACAGAAATGCTTGTGGGTGATACTTTCATACAAGAAACCAGAACATTTCAGGTCTGGTCTCGGGCATACAGACATGTCATTTTTTTGTGTGTGTGCAGAATCTCTAAAATGAGATTAGTCACGGCTGTATGTTAAATATATTCAGATATGCACGTTGCTGGTAATAAGGGCTCCTGTATCTGTGTTTGGCCGTTAAATACAAATCCTTTGTGATTTTTCTCAGTGAGTCAAAATCATTTGGGTGCTCAAAAAATGTTCCATTTAACCTTGACAGAATTACTGGTGCTAGTCAAAACTCGGTTATGTGATTCTCTGAGGGTGAATACCTGAATAGCTGGCATTATTGAGTAACAAGAGGCATTCGTTTTCCTGAGGCTGTACATTGTGGGAACTGTTTTATCATGTTGTCGGGTGGCCCTGTCTCTGTCCTTGGGTGTGAATATTTTACCGGCCCATGAAGGAAGAAATGGAGGCCTAACAACAATGCTGCAGGTGGGAATGAAGCCCTAGAAGGCCATAAAGTCATCACACAAGGCAAAACAAGCTGACTGTAATGTTTGGTGTGACTGGGCAGGTGGAGAAGCTGTTAGTCGAACTTTTGCTTTGTCGTTTTTATCGTCCCTGAGTGGAACTGGTGATTTACTCTGCTGCCATCAAGTTTAGAGACATGTCTGTATTCCTCAGTCTGTAGATCATTTACAGTCAGCTGAATGCTGACAGTAAAATTCCTGGTCGTTTCCACCAGATGACCATTAATGGAAGAACCACAGGCCCTTATCTCTCCTCTAAAGCCAGTATTTTGTTTTAAAAACTGCAAATAAACACCAGAATGAATGTCTGCAGACGGCACCGAGACAAGCTGTCTGCATCTTTACTGTGCCAAGGAAGAAAGAATCTGATCCTCATCCAGTCTCCCAGTTTAGAGCCACATTCGAATCCTTAAACCTAAATCATGAGCTATGCGACAATTAGCAGATGACTACCAGATGATGACCATAATAATTAAACAACTGCTGTTGTTTTGCAAGCGGGGCATTTATGGAAAGGACACTTTAAACTCAGTTGAACACGAATCTTGACCTTGTAATTACATGCTGTCTGGGTACATACTTTGTGAGAGCCCACACAGAGTAAGGCTCGTGCATAAAGACGTACATAGAAAATTTTAAATCCATTCCTGCACTTACATGGCTCCAGTATTCTCCTGGTGGAGTATATTTGGCTGCTTAACTGGTCTTGAATGTAATGCTGGAAGAAAAATCAGAAGCTGTTTCAAAAAAAAAGAAGAGAGAAATGGGGGAAAAACTTTTTAAAAGTAGTGTTGGAAGGAGACAAACACATTCCATTCTTTATGACCACTAACAGTTGCATTGAATAAGGAAGAATTAACTTTTTTTACAGGTTCAGCAGTAACCCACTCCTCTTCATTTTCTCCCCAGACCCCACACAACTCGAGTTCATTCACGGGATTTTGCGAGGAGGCGAACAAAGCTAAGGGGGAGCAAGATGGAGAGATACAAACAGGAAATTTGTACGGCTGATCAGGAAGCGGAGTCCAGAGAACATACAGAACGAACTGTGGGAGTCTGCAAACACGAGTTTGGAAAATGTCTGCAGGAGAGGACAAGTGACAGAAAAGGAGAAAGAGACACTCAGACAGAGAGCGACGCTATAGCTGCTGCTGCTGCTGCAGGGGTTCAGCTGGTCAGGCTTCACAAAGACACACAGACGGAGGCCATCAGGTCCCTGGTGGGTATCTCTGCACCTGTGTGTGAATGTGTGTGTCATGTGTTTCTAGGTCAAGTGTGTCCCTGAAATCTAAGATGAGCAGCAGCAGTGACTTTCTCCTTCTGTCACTGGCATTGTGCTCCTTTAACACTTCTCCCCCCTCTCTATTCTTTTCCCTACACTCTGCACAAGAACACACACACACACACACACACACACACACACACACACACACACACACACACACACACACACACACACACACACACACACACACACACACACACACACACACATATATCACACATATATTTTTATCTTTCCAACAGTGGACATCATTTTACACCAAACACATGGGGGCTTCTATTTCTTGTCATTTAAAAAATTAAATAAAATGCTTACTTTAGGGTCTCATACCATGATTTAAATTCAAATTAAATTTGTTTTAAAGAAAATGACCGAGAGGAGACATGGAGGCTTGTCTACTCTCAGTTTATCTTATGAGAGACCTTTACTTTATCTGGACTTGCTTTGTCTTATTGCATAAGCACACATGCATGAGCACACACACACACACACACACACACACACACACACACACACACGCACGCACGCACGCACGCACGCACGCACGCACGCACGCACGCGCACACACACACACACACACACACACACACACACACACACACACACACACACACACACACACACACACACTTGACACCCTTCCCCTCCTCTCTTGTCTCCTCCTTGTGCCACTTATGAATTGAAACAGTAGGGATTGAGACATGGTACACAGCTGATTCCCACTGCCCCCTCCCTCCCGACCCTCACACACACACACACACACACACACACACACACACACACACACCCTAAAACACACGCACACACCCTAAAACACACACTTACCCTTCCCTAATCTGGGTCAGTGGTGCCCCTCTTGGTCACCCCTGGCGGAGCCCTCCAGACGGAGGGGGCAGAGTGGGAGCAAAGAGGTCTGGACTCTCAGTGACCTGATTAAAAGCTCCTTCACAGACTAGTGAGCTCCATAACCAATCAAACACACACACACACACACACACGCACACGCACGCACACTACTCTGGCTTCACTACTGGACCGTATCTCACTCCATCTGGTTGTCATACACTCGTCTGCTTACATGATATCTCCATTTAGAGTGAAATCTACTCTCATAAGCAATTCTCCCCCCTTATCCTCCCTTTTGCTCCGAAGCAACTTTAATCTTGGTGATGTGATGTGCAAAGCATCATGGGATGGATGTATAGGGACTCAGGGAAAATGGACATTATGCCAGCTGGTCAGCACATCACTGTCGTGTTTTACTGAAGCGGTTCTTCATTTTACGTTTGAATCCGTTAGAAACCCAGCATGTGACTTAATGGTGTGGTGTGTGAATCTCTTGATGTGAAAGTTTTAAATGTTTTGCTTTTTTGTTCCGTCTGTGAACCATTACAGGCCATTGGCTAGAGGTCAAATTCTTATCATTTTATTTAACTTCTGTTGAAACTATTTTTAAATGTTTCAAAGTCTGTGTTAAGTATTATTTCTGAGAATAAAAGATGAAGTAACACAACCATGAGTCACCCCCAAAGAGAGTAGCACTACCAGGAACTGCTGTTATTGGTTCAGCAGTGTCTCGTCTGTGTGTATTGTTTTATGGACATTTCCTGCTCACATTCTCGGGCTTCTCTGTAATTATACTGGAAATATCCTCGCACCACTAAGAAAAGAAGCCAGCCAAAGTGAAGGGTCAGAGGCACTCAAGGTTTCTAAAAATGCTACTTCCTCCAATTCCACAGGATGACCAAAAGGAGGAATACAATCTGTTCGAGCCAGTTCTCACAGACTGGAGGCACCAAGGGTTAAATAAAGGAACATTTATATTTATAGGGTGATTCAGAGAAAAGCTAATTCAAGACAGAAATTCTAAGAAAATATCCTGAATAAAAGGATGTGTTAAAAAAACTTGGCCTAGTGTGTCATTTACCCTCGGAGCATTTCGCAGAAAGTGGGCTTGAGTTTGGATATAGTGCTTTTCTAGTCTTCTGACTACTAAAAGCACCTTTACACTGCAGGTCACACCTACACATCCACACACTGATGGCAGAGGCTGCTGTGTAAAGTGACCATCAGGGCGCACTCATACTAGGCAATCTGTACCGTGCCAAAACACCCTTCACCCCTTAAGTCCAGTTAGTTTGACAAGTGTGAGTGCTCCGATCTGTGCTCAAGCACGGTACACTTCCTTGGCCCTGGCACGCTTCGAAGAGGTGTGCTTCGGCGCGATACAGTTCATGCACGAGCACAAGTAAAGGCACGTGGATACACAATGCGGAGAGCCTTCATTATGGAGAAATTCTGGAGTGTTCTGGCTGTTTCTGACTAAAATGACTCAAAACAAGACACAAAGTCAGTAAAGTAGCTCTCATGTTCTCTGATGTGCGCGTTCCTTATTTTTTTTTCTTCTCTCGAGTCCGTCTGTCTTGTAAACTAAGCACGCTTCACAAACATAAAGCCATGCATGTTTTGCATTATGACGTTACGCACAAGAGGTAACCGTGCTCAGGTCCGGTTAGTCCTGGAGCAGTGTGAGTGCAGGCCAGCTGGCCAATGGGGAGGGGGGGCAATCGTGCTTAAGCACAGTAAGGAACAACTTTGCTAGTGTGAGTGCACTCTCAGAAGAGGTCCAAGGACACATCGTACATGTGGCTGCAGGAGATGGGGATCAAACCCCCGACCTTCCGGCTGGGAGACGGCCGCCCCTATCTACTTCCACCACCCACTCTCTCCATCAGAATTATACATGTGGTGGTCATAACACTTGCAGAACCTTCTTTTAATTTCTGTATAGAAATGGACGTCTGTTCTTTGGAGATCCACAGGCCTCACGAGAGTGTTCTATATATTACTGCTTTAAAGAGAGTGCTTCAAATGAAAACAGTTCTCACTGAGTTCTGACATTCATCCACACTTATCAGGACATGTTTTAGCTAGAAACACTGTTTACATTTGTTTTATTCGACTCTGTTTTATAAGTTGGAATCATAGAGAGGAATCCTGGTAGTTCCAGAAATCTAAGGACATTTTCAAACCAAAAGAAGCAGAACCTTCTGTGTCATCTCTGCTGTACCGTGTTTCTGCATCTTAGTAGACTTGCAGATAAAATATGCGATCTGCACTTGCTTCTTAAAAAAAATGTCACTGAGCTGTTTTCAGCCCGAGGAATCACTTCAACACCTAGGACTTTCCTGGATCAGCTATGGGCACGAAGCTTTATCATATCTCATCACCATTTCTCTTTCACTAAATTCCCTGGCATTGTCTGGGTGTGGTGCATGTGTGAATGCAAATGGCTGAATTGGTTCGCTCCGACATTGTGATGGCTATTTCCTGCCCACTTACAACTCCAATGATGTCCTGCCTCTTGCAGCCTACACGGTTGAGTTTTGGGGTAGGGTGTGGTAGGGTAGGTAGTATCGGCATTGTCACTACTTGGAGCTTGCATCAACACAGCCTGGGTCTGTTGAAGGTTGCAATGCTGTTTTGGTTGCGGTGGCGAACAAGGGCCATAGGGTGGGTTATGTAACATATCAGTAGGGTATAGGAGCCTAATTGGGGGGGGGGGGGGGTGTTTTCACTGAGCACTTATCCTTTCATTAAGGATCAAGTATCTTGTGTGTATTTCAAACTGCGAGCCCACTTGTAAGAAGTCTGCAGGTATTTAATGGTCTTTATACTGTCATACTAATAATAGTCTTTAATGCTTGTCTCTGTTGACAGTATTTATTCTACTATTGCTTTTGAATTTTGTAAACATCTTTCTTCATCTCGTAGTAATATAACCCCACAACTACAGTCTACTCTGCAGCATTTTGTCGTATGAAAGTTACGTTAGTAAAGTTACGTATTACTCCAGCTTGCTATTTTCAGCACTCGGCAACTGCTTCGCCGCCTACGACATTCAAAGTTCAGTTTAGGGCCAGATCCTTTTGTCAAATGTCATCACCATCTCTCTTTGTTTACTGTCTCACACAGTACATACAAGGTAACCTCTGAGTTCAAATCTTAAAAGGTGGCCAAACAAAATAAAATTATCTGCATCGAAGTACATCTCTGGCGATAAAAGGGAGGACACGTGTCAAATAAGTTTAATCAACTTTTGAAAAGCAGAAGGCGAAGAGAAGGGAAGGCAGAGATAGAGACTGCTGTGGGTCAGGCTGATGACCTCAGCACTTCAAACACCACTGATAAGCTTCACAGTAAAGGACGCAAAGCAGCTCCATCGGCCAAAACATGAGATAGGCCTCACAAAAGCCAGCGTATGAGGTGAGAACTAGTTTTACACTGATGGAAATCCCTGTCATTGTATGCAGAACAGGCACAAGTGAGAAGTCGTTTTTTTTTTTTAAGTTTGGAGGATTCTCTCAGATGACACATCAACTTTATCTAATCAGTGTTACAACAGTCAACAGTGGTGTTATGTAACGGAATAGGCCTCAGCCCCATGTGACAGACAAGCTATGACAATGTTAGTGGTCAATCAAATGTGTTCATTCACACCACAGCAGCCCTATAATGACTGTTTAACAACCTGGGTAGTGCTCACCTGTGTCAACGCGTTGAGTGACTGAGTTAATTATTGCCCTCCAGACGTCTGCAAGGCCTCAGAGACACAGAGAGATTACAGAAGACAAACTGGAGATTAGATTAGCCGAGGAGAAGTTAGCTTTCTTTTCAGCGATTTTAAGATTTAAGCTCCGCTCTGCTGTTTAAACACCACAGATAAGCAAAATCATTGGTGCTCGTTCACGCTCGTTTAAGATAATGCTCATAAATGACTTTTGTGTTCACGCCAGATGTGCACCCCTCCGCCCCCCCTATTCTTAGGGAGGCAGATGATTCCACCCTCCTGACCAACAACAACACTCCAATGTTAAGCTAACCTCCTGGTGACTTTATCGCAGCATCTGGCAAACGTTAGGCTTCACCTGAACCCACCGTTTATGCTGTAATCCGAGCTTCGTTCTTACAGATGTGGCTTCAGCAGGATAAGCTGTGTGTGTATATGTGTGTGTGTGTGCGGCCATGTATGTACTCTTGCATCTGTGTACTCATGGGCTCAGCAACTCCGTTTGCATGGTTTTTGAAAAAAGACAATCGCTCGGTTCAGGATGGGAACCAAAGAAGCCGGTGCAGGCACAGCAGGGGAGCCCCTTTTCACAGCGTGCACAATAATCACGCAGCCCCAGAGAGCACTGTGCCTGGTTTGCCTTGTGAACGCACAGCAGTGACAGTGTGCCGCGCACGTGGTCGAGACGGGTCTGTGTGTCCTTTTGTTAGCAGCCAATGATAAAAAACAGACAAGACCTATGAGACAATAATACCACGCTCCCTGCACAGCTGGCATATTTTCTGAGGAGCTATTTCCTGAAAAAATTCTGACACGGGAATAATGACGGCTTTGATTGGGCCCCAGTTAACGGGAGGCACTTCCTGTTCCTTTGTATTGGTTTCATTGTGAGGCGATGGGGTGGGAGGGGGTTTTGAGGGAAACAGCTGCTGGAGATGACACAGTCAAGAACATCCCTGTGACCCCCCCTCCAACCCAACACCGCCCCACCCATGCACACACAGACACACACAAAAACACACACACACTATCACCTCATTTGGTAAACCTGTACGTTGGTAACGACCTGACTCTCTAAACTGTTGACCCAGTTAAATATCGGGTCAACCACCAATATCGGTGAAAGCAGTGAATACATCATTGTTACTCAATTAGCTCTTTCACACATGCCTTTCACAGAGGTACATGTTCCCTGTCAGCTTTGGGGGGCAGGTGTTCAGGACGCAAGAAATTACATAAAAAGGACGCTGCAGAAGTCAGTTACATTTACAACATACCAAAGATGGCGGACGAAGCAACATAGTCCAGCACTACAATAACCGATTTTGCCAGTATGCTACATGTAATGTGACGTATTCACAGTTTTAAGCAACGAGTGGAAAAGAACAGACTGGCAGCAGAAAAGCCGCTCATGCAGCGGTGAATTGTCCTGAATATTACCTGCTGCGTCCTCACATCAGATCGAGTGATTTTTTACATGGACATTTTCACAGGAGGCTGGCAGGGAAAAGTCCGGATAAAGTCTGGTGACAAATTCTGGCCTTTTGTGTTAACACGTGCAACCAAACCTCGTAAAGAGTGATGGGTATCTTTTTAGGAGTTAAGTGCATTTGTGAATGCAGCTACTGACTGCACATTGTCAAGGGAAATGAGACTCAGAGATCAGCTTTCAGGACCATCCTGGCATCTCAACACACTTAAATCACTCACTGATGCCTGTCTTATCGACCCTGCGGGGTCCAGGCCTATGAGAAGATCTGGATTAGTTTGGCTCAGTTCAGACAACAAAGGGATTAGAAGTATTGCAACCAATTACAAGAACCCAGGGTCAGACTGGATTTTCAAGAAATACTCAGACGTTTTGTTTAACTGCTAGAAAAAAAAAAGATCATGGAAATAATTTCAATACCGTAGTATTCGAGAATATGCCTAACTTGAATTTGCCACTACACAAAAATGTACGACAGAGTATTATAAAGGTCTGAGTTACTTCTTGCCATGAAAAAACTTAGATTGAATAAAAAAGTTCTGTAGAAGAGAAGATTTTTATCTTGTAAAAAAAAAAAAAATGTGCAGTTGAAGCAAACCTAGCTCACCAAGTCTTAAAAATAAGCTGTTTGAAACTGTTGTGTCTTGACTGTTTGGTTTGCACATCTCTAAGGGAAGTCTCGCTTGTTATCTGTAAAGGAAAGGCTGTGGTTCACAAGTTAATAGCTGCAAAAGCAGCTGTTCGCTGCATTTAGCCCTCTTTAAGAAAACGTCACACATAAGTTTGGCTTGTTAAGGGAATAATTAGATTTCTGACAACTTGCACAGCAAACCACAACTAGCACACATTCGAATGCTCACACACCCAATGTCTTCTGAATTTTCCATTAGTGTTTCTGCAGAGATCACAGGTTGTTCTGTTTCCTGCCACACACAGCGATTCACCACAGAAGCTAACTAGTGTTCATGCTCTCTCTGCTCTGCATAGAAGCTGATCAGTGGAAAATCACACACACACACACACACACACACACACACACACACACACACACACAGATGCATGAAGACAAAACACAGTTGCTCTTCTTGAAATCATAATAGGAGAGTCCCTTCAGCGAAAATTCTTTTGATCATCAAGAGTTGCTTAGTTTCCTTACCTAACATTTTTCCTCTTTTAACACTATTTTCGTATTAGCCTCGTCCCATCCATCTCCCTAACTCTTATTCTATTTATTTTCTCTCTTTTGTTTCTCTCTCTCTCTCTCTCTCTCTCTCTCCCCTCTCTCATCTCTCTCTCTCTCTCTCTCTCTCTCTCTCTCTCTCTAGCAGTGCCAGTCTCAGAGGCAGGCTGATGTGAGCTCCAGATGTTGCAGTAGACCGACTGGAGACGGAGAGGGCAGAGGGTCTTCTCCATATACCTCCTTCTCTTCTCCCCTTTAACTGATTTTGAGTGTTTTCATATGTTGGGTCCCCCTGACTTCTGCAACTTAGCACTTTGCTTATTTTGCACTGGTTTAAGACAAACATATATATTGTGTATAACCAGTCATTCTGCAAAAACAAGTCTTTATTGGAGCTAATGTTCACTGATGAGGAGTTTAAACCAGCAGATCATCTATGACATTTGCGGTATCATAATCATCAGAAATTCACACATACTATTTATCCTTTTACCATATTCTGTACACTGAATATATCACTTGTCTTCAATCATTTTTTAGACCTATTTGGCCATTGTTTATGTATTCTGCTCCCTTCTAAGGAACTAAAAGGTTAGTGGGTCCACGTTCACAAACACATCCCTGCCTCATCTTTTCCTTAGCTCCAAGAAATTCACACATTTTTAAGTTTTGGTCTTTACATAAGGCCTTAATTTTAGGTCAGGGGTCATCTGGCCTCAAAAGATACCATCTCTCAGTATGTGAACATCCATCCATCACTGTGGATACAACGTCACCTTCCTCACCTCTTGTCCTATATACTGTCTCTCTCTCTCTCTCTCTCCCCATCCCTCTCTCTCTTTCTCTGCACTCGCTCGTCCAGCCCCCTCGCTCCACCCACTCACTTGTGCGTCTTTCAAAGGACACATTGATCACCGGCACACACAGATAAGACATTTAAGATAGTTGTAGTGCTTTCTCTGTGTCGGTGTGCGCGCTCAGCAACAGCAGGGGTCACACTGTGAAATTAGGGCTGCATGCCGGGGCTAATTGCACTCAGGGGTCACTAACGTGCATCGTTGGTCATGCACGTTACTTAGCATATCTTAATCTACTGATAAGACCCTGTGTCTGTGTGTGTGTTAAAGCTAATTTGGTGTAATAATAACAAACTGAACAACAATTGAGCTGTTAGATAAGTGAGAGAAAGATGAGTTCAGTAGTTTCAGGTGTTATTGATTAGAGCTATGGGAAAAAAGTGAAGTAACAGTTCGCTGCTTTAAAGAAAAATTCCCTTTAATTCGGAAAATATGCCCGATAGCTTGGCTTTTGTTAAGGATGAGACAAGAGGGCGGGATTTAATGCTTACCCCAGTTTATAAAGACACAATTATGTAGAAAAAAAGAATGTTGAAAAGTATAAATAGGTGCTTGTCAAGGATATGGATGAACACAGAAAAAAAGAGACAGAGGCTTAAGAGGAAGATTGAAGAATTTCTCACAGACCTTTAGCCTGCCCTCAGGCGTCTTTTCCCTTCCTTATGTCTTCGTTGTTTTCCTCACATTTAACACCACACGTCATCTGCAACTCAATTTCATATACTTCACAACAGAGCGTTCATAGGAAAGTACTGTATCTTTACAGGGGTATGAAGAGAACATTATTAAACCAACTCAAGTCCACTCTGCCTGCACACACATATGAATAAATGTGTATTAACTAAGAGGTCACACTGGGCAGCAACAGGGCATTACGAAATAGCAGCTAGATTCACTTTGCTGTCTTCAGAGCATTCACCAGCTCAGCAATGTGTCCCGTATAAGTCTGCTCACTTCCAGACAATTTAGACTTGTTTCTTTTCACCTGCTGACGCCCAACATTTTATGAATATCTTGAAGAAACACACTGGATTTCTAGTGTGAACTAAAAACAAAAGAGCCACAGGGAGTAGTTCATAAAGTTTCAATTAACAAGAACTAACACACTAACGTAAAATGAGACTTTTAGTGTTTTCACACTTGTACAACAATTCTGAAAATCTCCTGATATTTCCAGGAGGAGCTGTATGTGTGAACGCAAACAGACGCATTATTCACTCTGACTTTATCAGAAGTTTCTTCTGCCAGCCCCAGTAAAAAAAAAGTCTGTGTGAGCTGGGGCGCCTGTGGGCTAGTGGTTAGTTTGAGCGCCCCTCGTACATAGGCAGTTAAATCCTCCTAGCGGGCAGCCTGGGTTCAAATCCGGCCTGTTGTTCCTTTCGCGCATGTCACCCACTCTGTCTCTCTTCCGATTTCCTGCTCTATCCACTGTCCTATCTCTACAATTAAGGCACAAGTAGCACACAATTAAATCTTAAAACAAAAGAAAATATTAGTGAGCTGATGTGAGAAAGCAGCAGGATATAATCAGAAGAATTCCCCTCAAGCGAGCCGGAGGGGGTGGTGACGTCCCTGCGATTGGTGCACGACCAAAGACTGTTTGCATGTAACCGCTATGATCTCTTAAAGCTGCATCTGTTCTTCTCCTCTCTTTTGTTGATGCTGTGATTCTGTCGAACATGTAGCATTGGTATAAAGGAAAATATTCTAATTACAGCATTGTAAAGCGATAACTTTGTTCGTTTTCGTCTGCCATTTCCAAGTCATTCTTTTTAAGTCACATTTTGCCTCAGGACCCCCCCCCCCCCACCTCTCCGCCCGGAGCAGCCCTCCTGAAATTCTCTAGAAATTTTTAGGACTGCAGATGTGAAAACAGCGTTTGTAACTTTGATGAAAGGCAGTCGCAGGAGCTACAAGGACAATCAAGATAAAGCTAGGCTAAGCTAAGGCTACACAAGGCTAAAACAGCAGCCTAGCTAAAGCATGCTAAACTAAGCTAACATTTGCTACTATAAGCTAACAGTCACAGAAGGATAAAGGAAAGATAAAACATCCAAAAACTAAAACTGCATTCACACACAAACATTAGAATCTGGTGAATGCTAAATGGACTTGGACTTATAGCACTTGTAGTTTTTCCGACTACTCAAAGCTCTTTACTACATGTCACATTCACCCATTCACACACTGATGGTAGAGGCTGTTCACACACTGTCGACATAGAAGTGGGAGCGATTAAGGGTTCAGTGTCTTTTTGACGACATGTCGACATGTGACTGCTGGAGCTGGGGATCAAACCCCTGACCTTTCTGTTTGGAGACAACAGACTCGTCCACTGAGCCAAAGCCGCTCCTTAAGTCACTGCTTCATAGTGACTTACTGTTTGGAGTAATCACACAAATAACCAGAGCACAATAACATCCTAGAAGAAGAATAAATAAGACTAAAGATTTTGATGGTTGTACATTGTACCCTTTCAAATAAAGAAATATTTGGACCTCTTACCTACGAAGAATTAAACAAAACTATTTCAGATTGGATAAAAACAGCTGCTGCTTTGATGTTGACCCATGCTGTCCTTCTTGGTTCCTTATCAGCTGACCACAACTCTGACTGAAATGTTGTGTGAGAGCATGTGTGTGTGTGTGATGTGTTTATTACTTCAGACCGTTATCTGCTTCCTGTGCCCATCTGGAGCAAAAGACTCAGGAGTCACCTCAGTGTTGGTGGTGACTTTAATAAATGTGAGTGTGAGTGTGTTTGATGCCCTCATGCCCCCCCTTTCCTCTACTACAGTTCTCTGTGGCCTGACCTTTGACCAGGTCATTTGACCCTCTCTGTGCTGACTGCGTCTTGGTCGTCCAGCTGCGAAATAGACTGTGTGTGTGTGTGTGTGTGTGTGTGTGTGTGAACACATCTGTGCTTGTGATCTCTGAGCACTTAAATAAAAAATCCTGAGGAACAAGTTTGCTGGTTCCCTCAGCGTTTGTCCTCTTATCTCTGGCCTATTTCTTTCTTTCCCCTTTTTTTTTGTTTAACCTCACACTTAAATCTCTAAACTTTTTTGTATCTGTGCTCTTCCATCCTGTTGTTCCCAGATTCCTTGCCCCCTCTGCAGAGAAACAGGGGAACTGCATCCTGGTATGGACTCACATTATTTCCAGTGATGTGTTTGGGGGCTTGGGAGTGATAGCGAGAGAAAAGGCAGACAAGCCAATATTTTTTCTGAAATGTGTAGATCAGTGAGAATTGATCCACAACAGTACTCATTTTCTTAAACATGAAAGTGGACGAACTAGTGTGCAGGAAAAGCTTAGTGTGAGAGAAGAAGATTCTCTCTTGACAAGATCTTATTAATGGTATATACACAGGGTTGATTTAGAGTGTTTATGATCAGCGTCAAACTTTGAGAAAAGAAACAGAACACTGATATCCGTCTCTGATGTGTGAAACCCACACATTTCTGGACAAGATTATTCTAATAAACAGAAGACATTTTTAAAGGGCAGTTCCAGCTACTTTTAAGCTTTTGGATACAGTTTAAGCGCCCTATGCCTGCTGAGCTACTGTGCATAGAAACTGTGTCCTTCTTTTTCTCTCCCTGCTCTCCTACATCTTTCTACCTTTTTTTTTTTTTTTCCTATCTGAACTTGTTGGGTCCCCAGTACAGCACACACAGGGCCCCCTTTTCGTCTCCTCCCATCCCTCTCTCTTTCTCCCCTTCCTCTATCTCTCTCTTTCTCTGTCTCCCCCCTGCTAGGATCCCCACAGCTGCGCGGACCAGGTGCGTTCCGCCCCGACACACACACACGCACGCACACACACGCACGCACACACACACAAACACACCCTTACACCCGCCAACGGACGCAGCAGGAAATGCCTAATACCAGTTTTAGAATGATGCCACTATGCCAGCTTGACAGCGAGGCTGCAGGATCTGTCACCACAGAGGGAGAAAGTGAGACCAAAACAGAAGGAAGTGTCTTGCAGCTGATTGGAGATAAAGTGGAAACTGAAAGGATGAACAACTGCTTATTTTACAACTTTATGTTCTAGTTTGAACTTCAAACAGTTGACAAATGTAACTAATAATCAGCATCTTCCTCACATGGCCTGTTTCACTCCCTGTGGTGGTGCATATCCAGCTCTACCAAATATATCCCACTTCACCTCTCTCCAGGGATCATCTGCTAAAAGGGACCTCTGTCTGTCTACGAGTGTGTGTGTGTGTGTGAGTGTGTACGCATATGTGACTCTGTGTGTGGGTGGATGCACATGTGTTTTTATATAAAAAAAAGTACCAGTTATTTTGGTCTGTGGCTCACCACAGCTCACACTCTCCCCTGTCTTGTACTCATCTCACAAGGCCCCAAGAGAAGGAGGGGGAGGAGAGGAGTCTTACAGACGGAGGAGTGAGTGAGCAAGACAAAGAGGGGTATGTGAAAGCAGAGGAGAAGAAGAAGAAGAGGAGGTGAGGAGGAAGAAGTGTTTGTCATTAAAGGTTAAAGCTATGAGGACGATTGTCATGTGCAGTAACAGTTTAAGAAGATGCGAGTCTTCACTTAGAGTTTAACACGCTCTTTATTCACGAGCCTACACATGTAGCTGCTAACGTAGATACGAACACAGCGATGATGTCTATCTCTGCGGCTACGGTGGCCTTCAGGCACTCATATCACGACAGCTCCCCGCTTACAGGAGTGAAAATTAAGATTTTAGAGACTAAGTAGATAATCATGGAATACAAAAACAAATAGGTAGCCAACACACGGCGCTCCATTCATGTTTTTAGACTAAATATCTTTTCAAATATACAGAATGCAATACAAGGGTTAGGGTCTATAACATGCATGTCTTAAACTCCATCTCTTAAACATACCTAGCTTATTCATAGCTCCATACAAAGTTTAATGCATCTACACAAAGCAACAAAACTCTGTCTATTCTTGATATCCCCTAACTTACAGCCCTGGGAGCAATGAAAATAGCTTTGAGATCAGGAAAAGAATCCAAATGTCCTTAATTAAAAATACCGTTACATGTATTTTAATATCAAGCCCTTTCAGAAGTGGCCGTTATTCAGTTCGACCAACAAGATCTGCAACTTCAGTCAAAAATCACCCAATTTTTTTTGGGAGGAAATCCTGTTCTGTAATTTCCCCTGAACTCTAATTTACTCCAATAATAGCAATCTATTGTGAACTGGCACCACTGTAATGGAGTAGTCTATCACCCAGTTTTGGTTGCTGAGCACGTGCTGCTGCCCCATCATTATGGAGAGTGGAGCAGATGTACTGTATCCTGCCTCAGTGCCCAGCACCAGCAGCACTCACATGAGAAAAGGAAAAAAAAAGCCTACAACAATGCAAAGTTGGAGCCTCCAGTCAACACAGCATCCCCATCCAGCTTGACGTTTCAATTTGTTGGGCAACAATTCATCAGCTGACACGCTGGCAACAGGACGGAGCTGACAATGTTATCCTAATGAGAACTGAGTTCAGTTGGATTTGTTGACTTTCTGTTGATCTGACTGTTAAACAAACTCTCCTCTTTCAGCCAGAGACGAGTTTGCTTTTTGTCTGTTTACCCAGAAATGACATCGCTTACAGAATCAATCACATCTAAACTGGTTTCAGTTCATTAATTGGTTTTGATAGTGCAAGTTACACTGGCTAGTTGACATTAACAAATCCAAACTTCTCAAACACAGGAAGCCTGACTTCCTCTTTTGAGTTTGGCTGCGGGGTTCATCAATTAACAGAGTAGCCCAGGTGTGTTAAGTGTGTGAAGTTACAGCATCCAGGGGATCTCGACGCTGAGCCATTGTGTGAACCAACATTGAAGCAACAAGTAGACGGACATCCACTACCTCCCGTTTTTGTGTGCTTGGGCTGTGTGAGAGCTGGCGGTCGGAGCTCGCCGCCGACTGCTGACCGACGGTACAGTAATCCCACTCCCTACACCGCCAGCCAGCGTTTGTTCGTGTATGCATCTTGTGTTAGAGAATGAGCATCCCCTACACGCGTTAATTCTCGTAATGTGTTCATTTAATTATGTGCTTAATCAAGACTTAAATGATATAACATGTATAACTGCTAATCTTTTTTTAAAGGTTTATTTTGGGCTTTTTTTGCCTTTATTTGGAGAGTGAGGAGTGACCATTGGGAAAGGAGCCAGCGACAGGTCGGACTCGAACCCCGGCCATTAGCTATCGAGGACACCAGCTTCAGTACATGGGGCACGCGCACCAACCACCAGGCAACCGGCGCCCCATAACTACTAATCTTCCAAAAAGTAAAAGCACTAGCTGTTTCTTGCATTTGAAATAAAAGCAACATGTAATATTCTGACACCGTGTTCATGTTATGCTGCAAATTTAACCTTTGACCCCGGTCACTGCCTGTTTTAAAATCAAACCTTAAAAACCCTTTAGCTTAGCTTTGAGTGGCCTTTCATCCTTTTTATTTTAATGCAGTTTTTAAAATTGGTCTTTTATTGTGTTGACTATTTACATGATTTAGCCAACCATTGTTGTTTTTAAATGTGATTTATATACATCTATTTGTATTGGATTAAATGTGGTGTCTGTCTGTAAAGGATGAGTATACAGAGGTCAACCTGAAACGACAATGTTACTTTAAACCCACGAGTCAGTTACACCAGCGATGTGGCTTGTGAACAATCCTGTTGCATTTCATTGTGATGGAAACTTAAAAAGACAACCGCATACACGCACAGAAATGCATGAAACACATATACACACAGGTAGTTGCTGGTACATGATCACACACCATGCTGACACCTCAGCGTGGCCACATTTTTACCTCAAACCTTTCCATTCACTGACTGTCAGGCCAGCGGATGTTTTTTGAGGCCAGAGTTTCTTTGAAAAGACAACAGGGGCCTCGGCAAGGCGGTACAAACCTACTTGAGTTATTCTAGATTTCCTCATTTAGGTAGATTACCTGAAGTTCTCCTTTTAAAGAGATTTTAAACCTCCACCGCTGAAATCTTTTGTTCAAGGCAGTTTCCTGTTTGATGGTAGAAAATGATCTGTCTGTAGAGAACAGGCTCATTAAACTATTCTGCCTCCTCTGATAAGAACAAGCAACATCACTACACCACTAAAGTAAAAAATACATCACAGATCCTCTTTCCTTAAGTAAGGCACTAGATCTAAACACAAAACGCACACACAGATGCACACACACTCCAACAGGAAGAGTGTGGGTGTTTGGGAGCAGCTGCATGGAGAAGCATCAGACCCAGCTTCCTCCTAGTGCAGCCAGCAGCACTATCTCTCCCCCGCCCCGCTCTGTTTCTCTCCCTCTATCTACTCATTTCCTTCACATCTTTAGCATAGACGGGAAACATTCAATCAGACGCAGACAGTACTGTCAGCACATCAACATGTTGCGTTGGCCTTTCCCCTGAAAACTGAACACAAGTCAAAGAGATTAGAACTGCAGTGTTGGTAGAAATGAGTTGTCGGTGGCAACCCTACAGAAAACACATTGTGCATTTGGCGATGCGAAAGGTTAACATGTGTGTTCTGATTTTTTCCTTGCTTCCTCATACATTTGACGCACCAAGCACATCAGCTCTTGAAGAACCCAAATGTTGCAAAACACTGTCCTGTGCTGATCCCTAATCAAAGTCTTGACAGTGGCATTAAAAACCACTCACTCCACTCACATGTGCGATGTGAGGCTCAGATGAATCAGGGTGCAGTTGGACGGTGTAGATTGAGCAAGAGAAAGACATGTTTTGGAAATTTCACAGTTACATCTGTTCCTCAGCTGTAAAATGTCAATCGTTTGTTGTTGCACAATCATTTTTGTAGCAGTTTGATGATTAAACAAGATGACAAAACAGGATATGCTCAATATGTCAATGAATACATGTATGCATATGGTTGAACATTTTGTCGAGATAAAGGCTAGTGGAATCTTCCTCTTATCAAGACAGCACAGGTGCAAGTGCGCCGTAGCAGCTTTGTGTTTCATTTTCATTTCCAGTTTTCTAGTCTAACACCCTAATGGCCTCTTCTCTCCCAACCAGCGTTCCTTTGTCTCTGTCTTCCCTTTAACCCCTCTCCTCAGCCTTGTTCTGTCAGCAGCACACCTCCAGTCAGTGGTTACTGTGCTGAAGACACTCAGCAGTTATTTCTGTGTTTCCTGTGTGTCATGTGGTGTTAGCTCGAGCGAGCTAGCATGGCTGACAACACACAGGCTCCCAGGTGCAGAGAGAGTGTCACAGTGTGGGCCCTCAGCCAGAAAGCTCTAGTGGGTAAGCGAGCCAACCGGGACCTGCAGCACGTGCTGCCCTCCAACCCCTATGCCCACCCTTAACTCATCGCTATTCCCGGAGGAGAGGAGGAACAGTCCTGGGACAATTTCTCTGAGTGTGAGAAAGAACAGATCTGCGTGTATGAGCATGCCTTTATTGTCAATGAGGGTATTGTTGCACCAAACTAACCTGTTTGAAGACACTTTGAAACGTCTTAATGCATCAGTGATGACATTATGTGGACATATACTGTACTACTCTTCTATAAGCTGGGTTTTCTATCCTAGAGTTCAGGGTCAGGCCACACCAATGGAGAAAAACCTGTGACATTGCAGGGGCACCAGGGTTCACTGGCTTCCCCCCGGCTCACCCCCAGGCTGCAGATGCACCGACCCAGACAAGGCTGCATTTCTCTGGGCAGCACAGAGAGACTGCTGTGCTCCGGTTCCTGGAGCCCTGATGCTCTGATTGAGACCCTGCGCCCATGCAGGAACCAGAGGGAGGGGAAGGGAGAGCAAGGGAGGGATGCAAACACATCTGGCATCTAAAAAAAAAAAAAAAAACTCTGCACACAACTCCCATAACATCACGAGAGAAATGCACAGGCCATATAGAAAAGAGCGTTTTGTTTTCCATCTGCTCACAGAAGATACGCACACCCACACATGTATCGAGCCACAATGGTGTGCCTGCTACCTCGACATTCTAGAAAAGTAATTATGTGTGGAACAAGACAAGATGGCACAACAATTCTCCAGCTGGTAGGATTGTACCACAATACAACACTCTGCTGCTGTTCTATTTCTGTGGCTCACCAAACAATGCCATGTTGGTGGTCTATAGAAACTAACTATTTAATGGCATCTGAAGAGGAACTCTAACAATGCAGTCACCGATGATAAATATATACGCATAGTGCTGAATGTACACAGGGTGAGATCTATTAAAGCTGTCAGGGGCGAGACAAATGAAAAGCTGTGAAAGGAGGACACAAAAGAGAATGTATCAGAGTGCAAGAACATTTGTGTGGGTGCACGTCTCTGCAAGGTGTCTTTTTGGTGTGTTTGTTTCTTTTGCGTGGGCGATGCCTCTTGCATTAGGCAGCGGTACAGGACGGAGGTAGAGGTGGTGGTTGGGATGTGTGTTTGAATGTGTGCATGTGAAGGTACATGTGTGGGTAAGGGTGTAGAGTACTTCTGATAAACAAGCAGAACCTCGATCCGTGTTTCAGCCCACTCGTAAACCTATTCTTCTGTAAATTCGCTAAGTGTAAAGAATAATGAGAATGACGGGTAAATAACACACAAATCATCTTTTTAAAAGCATATTAGACAAAGATATCATGTGCCTATACTCAGTGGTGTTGGTCCTCTCGTCAGGGTGACTGAGGATAGGCCAGAGAGAGGCATAGCAGCGATCTGGAGCGGTACATGCTCTTTGTGGCCAGCTGTGGGGCCATTAAAGGCCCATCTGCAGACAATAGGCTCTGTCTGAAGGGCACACACAGCCTGGTTCCTGTCCTGCCCTGCCTCACTGTGTTTGTGTATGGATGCGTACATGAGAGTACCATGCATTTCCATGCTCCATTTTTATCTATTACAAAGGAATACAGTGAAAACATACACTCACTCACGCAAGCAGCTACTTCTAAATGTCAGACATTTTAACGTGACTACATTAAACGTGGAGATTTTATTCAGCAAACCTTGATCTTATCTTACATTTAATGGACTCATAATGTCAGGTTGCCTTCTCAGAGTAATGCTTTGGTTCACTGAGGTATCTCATGAAGTCAGACAGATGGCAGGAAAACGTATGTCATGAGGAGATCAAAGCTGTAATGCTCTTCAAAAAGATGAAATCTTCTTTATTAAAAGGTTATCTCCTCTTGCATGTTGCACGAAACAACAGCAAGCAAAAATAAAGACAGGCACTGGAAAACAGCTAGCTGGGCCGACCGCATACCACCCTGCGTAGTTCGATCAAGCAAGCCACAGCTACACACACACAGATGCACACAAGCGGCTGCTGCATGCAGACACATGCAAAAAATATCTGCCCCAATACTAAAATAGGCCCTGAGAGGTTGCACCTGCACCTGTGCCCTGGTCCACACCTACACACAGGTGTCAGGATGTGACACACACACACACACACTCACACACAGACAGAGAGAGAGAGAGATAGCAGAGAGGGAGGGGGGAGAAAAAGCGGGGTGAATCACACTACTGCGGTCGACCAAAAAGCTCTTTCTAGATACCATCTCTGTATTTTTGAATGCTGTGATGAGTGTGATTTTCATTTTTAAATAGACTATCAGGCTGATGTGTTTAATAACAAGCTCTGAAACATTGCCTATTCAGTAGTTGTTGTTTGTAGTGATATGATCTCTAAAAGGACTTTTTTGTTTACACATAATTATGTGTTTAGAGGAGAGTGTAGTGAGGGTTCAAAAGAAAAGTGTGTATCATATTGCATGCATGAGTGCCTCTGATGTGTCACTCTGTAATAAATGACTGGTCTGAGTGTATACAGTCTGTGTGTGTCACAGTGAGTCATACCTGTTTGTCCCCGACTGGTGTGCTGTCCCCCTTTTTGTCAAATGGGGCAAGAACAGATGCTTATCTTTAAAATATATTAGTGCACAAGCAGATGCATGAATGATCACATCTTTACACCTACATACAAAAAAAGCAGACATCGTACAAAAACAAAATATTTAAAAAGGTTTTGTTTTAATAATCAGTGCGAGAGGTTAAAAAAAGGAAAAAAAAGGCAGCGTCTTGATCAAGGAAAATTCAATCATATCCTTTATTCCAACTAAAATAAAACAAAAAGGTTGCATAGATTGAAGCTGGTGTCTTTGTGTTTGCACGTCACAGAACTGTTCATCATTTTAACTTTCTGCATTCAGCACAGTCTAGAGGTAACATTGTTGGATTCTGGATGGATGTGATGTTAAGTGTTTAAGTACTCATACGGTTGATTGATGTTCTTGGAGTCAACCAACTTTATAAGACAAAGACTAATACGATTTCCTGGCTTTAAAATGTCTCACTAAAAAGGGCAGAAATACAAACAGCTTGAGTTGATGTTTTATTTTGGGAAAACATCACCCCCCTTGTGGAATCTAAATGTCACTGCAGTCCAACATGACTGCTGCACTGCTGACATTAAATTTCATCCAAGCATGTCCTCTTTCTTTAAAAATTCTGTAATTCCAGTGTTCATATAAAGCACAGTCTTATTGTTGACCACATGGTTTACAAAGAGACAGTAGTGGTCTTCGCTAGATTCTCTGAGGCTAAGGAAGACTATCGGCTTGTTTTATAAAAAAAATATTGCCTGTATTTAACCAGTGCTTCAAGTTCCTTTATAAAAAAAGAGTAAGAAAGATTGAGAGCCTTTATAAATTCCATTTTTTGTCCCCTCCCTATCTCCGCTCACAGTTCATCCTTTGCAGGGATCCTGGTACAAGAGACGCCGGTTCCTTTGAGGCCGCAGTAACCTTTCGGTACCTTCTTCAGGTACTGCTGGTGATAGTCCTCCGCGTAGTAAAACTGCTGCCCCTCCAGGATCTCTGTAGTGATGGGGCCGTAGCCTTTTTTATTCAGCTCCTACGGACAAACACAAAAAAACAATCCAAAAAGGTAAAAGAATAGTTTTAGGCCTCGTCCACATGTAGGCGGGTATTTTTGGATAACGTCGCTTTTTCTGTGTGTTTTGGCCTTTCTGCGTTTTAGGTCACTGAAAACGCACCTTTTTGAAAACTCCTTCCAGGGTGAAGATTTTCAGAAACTCCCTTTAAGATGTTTATGTGTGGACGGGGAAAACAGAGTGTGCGCCGGTTTCTCCTCCGTTTGACGTCATTGTGCGACGCTGTCACTTTTGTTTAAGATTAGTGCAATTGCAGACGTAACCAAACTAATGCTGGTGTTAACGTTGCTAACTGCACTTTTTATATGCTCACATGTACACAGTTGCTCTCCCTGATGAGCAGAGGCGCCTGGATGGACAACTTCGTAAATGAAAAGGTCAGTGCAGAGGAATGGCGAGAAAATGTTCCAGGTCAAGGACTTGCATGCTCATGAGAGCCGTAACAGTGCTTTTTGCGTTTCCATGTGAACGAAGATGTTTTTGAGAACTTAGCGTGTGGACAGGATTATTTTTTTAAAGCAGAGGAGGAATACCTCCTTTCAGAAAAATACCCTCCTACGTGTGCACTCGGCCTTAGGTATTTCAAAATTAAAGACATGCATGTTGTTTCTACAGATGACATGCAGCATGGGTTTAGAAAAATCTGCACATTTAATGTAGTTCAGCTGATTTGTCTTCATTTCCTGTGCTAGAAAAAAGCATTCAGCAGCGTCTTCACGCGCTCAGATTCTGCTCCCACCAGCTCAGTCATGACATACATCCAGCACCTTCTCCTCTTTCTTCTGTAACTTTCTCAAAGCGAACACACCTCTTAAATGGTTGTTTTTATTCTGCTGTGTATTGGCTGTGAACTTTTGATACCTCTCGCTAATACAGTAAAGAGTTTGTGCTCGTCGACGAGGAAGCAGGGTGACTGAGGAGTGACAGAAGAAAGGAGCATCTTTTCCCTTTTTGTAGTGCAGCTTGCCTCTGTGGCTCTCTCTGTGGGACAAAGCATCAAAGGGTATCCGCTCTCTTTGAGAACTCCTTAAGACACTTTCATACTTACACTTTTAAAACACCTTGAGAAAAGGCTTCAAAGGCACGAGGAAAAAAAGAAAGCACGCTCGTTCACACAGACACACACACATACTAAACACCTTTGACAAATATATCAAATACCTTCTGCGCTGAGTGGTTTTCTCTATCTAATAATACAAGCACTCAGTCCTCCCTAGATCAGTGCTCCTGAGAGCTGACTGAACAACAAGTTCGTGGCGCACAGGGACTGGCTGAGGGCAACACGTAGCTCGCATGTAGCACGGTACACCTCAGAACCGTGAGCAGTATGAAGAGCTGTGCCTTATGGGGGCGTCGATTCACAGAGTTCAAAAGGCAACATGAAACACAGTCAATCCTGGCTCAACATGTTCTTATCTGCTTCTGCGTACGCCCTCTCTCTGTATGACATTGCCATGGATACGGTGAGAGAATTTAAAGGAGGATTATAATCTTCTTATACATGTTAGCTGGCACTCATTCAG
The DNA here is from genome assembly GCA_020745685.1 of Tautogolabrus adspersus. NCBI lineage: Eukaryota > Metazoa > Chordata > Actinopteri > Labriformes > Labridae > Tautogolabrus > Tautogolabrus adspersus. Next base: position 22,768,860 of record CM036552.1, read on the forward strand.
GGATCGACTTTTAACAACAATAACCAGTTTTTATATTTGATAGCTCAAAGTATAAGTGATATTTAGGTGATCAACTCAAATGCTACCTGCCCGGCATCCAACGCGTGTCCTCTAGATTAGCTGCTATGCTAACGTGTGAAGTATGCTAACTTCATAGAATAATGAAGCCAGTGTTCTTTTTATAGGATGATCACAGGTGGGTCTGCTGGTCCTTATTTGCCCAAATCATTTCGATTTGCTAAAATGTGTGTGTGCAAACTAAGAAGGGCAACCACCTTTTCTTTAAAAAAAGAAGGCAGCTTCTCGAGCAGCTGCAGTGTGCAGGCAGGGATCTGACTATGAAAATGATTCTTCCAAAAGTTACTTCCTCATTTTTTTATTTGATACTAGTTGAGGGAAATGTCTAACACTTCTTCTATAACATGGGTTATTATCCACAGTTCATCATTAACACCATTTTCATCCTGACAACGGGCAGCTGTGGTAGAGTCTGTCGTCTCTTAACCGAGGGTTCGACCCCCAGCTCCTGCAGCATCATGTTGATGTGACCCTGAGTAAGACATTTAGCCCAAAGATGCTCCCGCTGCTTGGTTGGCAGTGTGTGAATGTTTTATAAATGGGATTAGTTACTTCCGATGGTCACTATACAAACTCTACCATCAGTGTGTGAATGTGTAGGTGTGTAAAAGCGATTTGAGTAGTCAGAAGACTAGAAAAGTTCTGTACAAGCTCAAGTACATTTAACATTTACCAAAATATTCAACAACCCCTTAAGATCTGTACGGATTTGTTCTATTTCTCCTCTTTAGACTGATGTATTCACTTTGAATCGTGACCCTTGCATCGGTCCACCTGTTTCAGACTGCATATTAATCTTTCTATACTCTTTAACAAAAGGTGTTATTCAGTTTTCAATCAGTCTAAAAATATGTATAAAATAAGTTTTATGCGTTAGAAAAGGCTTGTGTGACATTTCTGCTTGATTAATGACTGGATCAATTCAAAATAATCCAAGGTTAAATTTTTAGGCTGGAAAGTTCTGTGAAGAATTAATTTTAGTGTAAAAAGAAAGATTTGTTAATTGAAGCATCTGAACTCAAAGCAAAACAAACACGAGCTGGAAATGAGAAACCTTCCATGAATAAAAACATTGAAGTCATCGTCGGGTGAAGGATAATGTCAGTTTAATGTAACACAGAGATTAATAATCTGATGTCAATGAAGGGCAGGAGGGGAGGTAATAATCTTGTCCACATGGAGGCAGTGTGGTACCAGCTGTGCACGTGTGTGTGCCGTGTGTGTGTGCGTGTGTGCTGGAGGTGATGCAGTGGAGTCACTAAATCAAAGCTCTGCGCCCCACAGAGAGGCTGAGGCAGCAGCTGACCTCTAAGTCCTCAGTGGCTGCCGCTACAATGTGAGGGCTCTAATCTCCCTGCAGGAACGACCGAACATCCACACACCAGACACCCCCTCAACGCTGAACGTCAAACCTCAACAAGCGTGGAAATATTTAACTTTCAAATGTGTGCACTCTTGACATGTGAGAGCCCGGCTTATCCGGCAGCATTGTGGTGAACCAGCCCGACACAAGCGTGGAGCTGTGGACATCATGGCCTAATTAATCAGTCAACATCACCAAACCACTGTGTTAGCGAGCGCTTCAGGGCAGAGGATGCTACATGTGCGCAGGACAACATGTCCAAGAAAAGGTCTGCTATTCTGGGCAAACATACACCCCCCCATCCTGCATGACTCCCTCGCTCTCCGTCCAGCCCTGTACAGCAGTCACAACACGGCGGCCATTTTAGATCTATAAATCAGAATGCATGGCGTCATGCCACTGTGTATAACCTTATGTGGCTTCACGCTCGCTCTCTCTCTCACTGCAGCAGCAGCAGCAGAGGAATGGAGGGAAGGTAAAAACGCCACCAATGGAGAGAATATCATCCAAAATTGAAACATTTTGATACGACTACTTGGGGGAGAGGGGGGGTTGAATATGTGTGAGTGTGCTGAAAAATGGATTCTCGGGGTCATGAATACGGGACACGCAAGGTGTAGTTCCACCTTGGGGACGAAAATCACATCAGACAGCCACATTATGGGGACTGAACTTCCATTTGACGACAAAACGGGTCCTCAAAAAGCTAAATATTAAGATATTAAGCTTGAGACGCGGAATTTAGTTAAGAGTATGTTTAGGTTTAAGGTTAGCCATGTCGCTCTTATGGTTAATGTAAGGTCAAACTGTGAGGGAATGAATGCAAGTCAATGCAATGTACCTCCTTAGCGAAAAAAACATGTACGTGTGTGTGTGTCTGTGTGTGTGTGTGTGTGTGTGTGTGTCAAGGGCTGAGCTCACTCAGCCCAGTCAGCCCTTCCTTTCTTCACGCCTGTCGGAAAGACTCCCCTGTCAAAGACATGGCTGAACGGGTGCATCTCTCTCTACCTCTCCGACTCTCTCTCTCTCCATGTTCTCCCTCTCTCTCTCTCTCTCTCTCTCTCTCTCTCCCTCCCATGTGAGCACAGACCACCGCTTCGTGCTACCAAGTCCTCCCCGCTCTCCAGCCAAGCGAGAGAGCCCCTCTCGCCACCGCCACCGCAAGAGAGGCGGCCTCAGGACACAAATAGGACGTGACACCCTGAGAGAGGGTGGAGGTGGACGAGGAAGAGGAGGAAGAAAAATGTACTCCCTCTTCTCTTTTTTAACCCCACTGTCTTGTCTCCCTGTTAGATCTTTTTTTTTTTACTCCGAAGGCCCTCGGCTGCGGAGCGACGGGGAAGAGACGTGCGTTGACATCGAGTGTGTGACACCCGATGACTCATGGTGGAGACATTTGAAGAGGGATATGACCTCAATTCTGTGATTTATGTAATCATGCCTTTAGTCCACTCCTGGACCTGTGTGTGGTCAACACTATTTACCATTTCACTGCCTACACCCCTCACTGTTGTTTTATTGATATGCTCATCTCAAATGTGCTTCATAGGCATCACCATCATTAAATACAGACGCTACGCCGCGTGTCCTACGAGCTGTAAATATGATGTTTAGCTGAGGAGGAAGATCTTAAATCCACAAAGGAAACGTCTTCCACCTGCTCGAAACACGAGAATAAGAACTCATATTCAAACTTTTACTTCAACAAAAGTGCTTAACTATTTTTATTCTTGAAACTTAAAATGATCAAAGATACAGGTCCTCATACGGAAACAGAAGACTCTGGTGAAGACGTACAGTAATAGAAGTTTTTCTTCATCAGTGATGCAAACTGTGTTTTTATTCTTTGAGGTAATTTAACCTCGAATCCTTTTTTACTGAATATAATATTGCAAATTTCTTAATGTGCATAATCTGCACTATTGCTTTATTTTACAAGCTGACATGTTCATTTTTGTACAGCATGGATATTTTACATGTGAATTCAGCAAAAAGTCAAACAGGAAGAAATGGCTGTGAGATGTTGTCGAGTAAATGTAAAGTAAGGAGGAGACATTTTCTGATTTTTAAAATTTAACAAGACTCCCTGCTGCATTCAGAGTGGTAACATGGCTGGTATATTGATGGTTATATTTCTACAAACTGTCGATCTTATCTTCATACGTGAAGCCAAACATTCTCTGCATCAGCACACTAGAAAACAGAATCACAAAAAACAGACCCTCAACATGTTAAAAATGTACGTACACCGAGCGCTGCAGACAAAAAGCGACGCTGCTCTGTGGTACAGTGCCGGTTACAGAGAGACTGTAGCTCCGGCTGCAAACACATGAAGTAGTCTGACATGATACTTATCGACTAGTCCACGGCACCACGCTTGCCCTCGATGACCTCGGGGAGAGAGTGTGATGGAGACGAGGACGAAGGAGGAAGACGGACAGGGAGAGGAAGAGACAGAGAGATGGTGCAGAGACACGCACAGGGAAAGAGAGCGTTGGAGATTATCGAGAGAGTGTAGTAAGATGGAGAAAAAATACAATATAGTCTGAAAAAAAAAAGAGGGAATTTGTTGCTTCTTGTTCCTTTGAGATTCCATAGAATTCATTTTTTGTCAAATATCTGCAGCTGTATATATGTGAGGTTAAGGATGTGTCATATCTGGATGTGTGTCTCTGCACAGAGGGCCGTGTAAATAAATATATATTTTCTTTTTTACCCCCTGCCCTCTTTTGTTGATCTCTGTGCCTCAGCGCAGGGTCAGGCATCCATTTTAGCAGGGCTCTAATCTTCAGTGAGCGCTCCTACATTTTGTGAGCGAGGAAGCCAACACTCCTACATTTGGAGAGGAGAGGAGAGGATGCACACACTTCTGTCTCGCAGCGAGGCGGTGCGCACTCTTACATTTATTTTTTATTTTTGTTGTTTTTCTTTCCAGGGCAGACGACACGTAGCTCGACATCTGACGACGGGAGAGGCGAAAAAAATCCTCCCTGCGTTTTTGTTCAAAGTGATCACCTTTAAACATTTAAGGTTCTGTGAAATGGAAGACGCCTCACCGTGGGGTAGATGTTCGCATGTTCTGCCCGTGATGAAAGTTATTCTATGAACAATATACCGTTTTCTATGTCTTGTGGTTACATAAGAATTCTAAATACATTGTTAGATTTCCACGTAAAGCACAAACTGTCTAGACTATAAAATGTAAGACCTGGTTAATTGTCCGGAGGGTAAATCTGACTTTTGAAGACTTTCCAAAATCTGAGCCTGTGTGACATGCTGCACCCCGTTTTAACAACCCCTGGGCTTCTCCGCAAGACTTACAGCCCCAAACAATCCCCCTGCTTTCCTTTTTTTTCCAACCATCATCTGAACCCCTGTGCAACCCCTCCCCCCATGCCTCCCCCTTTTCAAGCTCATTAAGTTAGGATGCCTTATCAGAGGGCACACTCACCCCTCCAAGGCCCTAAACACATGCATGTGCGCGCACACGCAATATTCGAGCTGGCTTGATAAAACCTATTGTTCATACATGCACACACACTCGCACAATCACTGATATCTCTCACACACACACACACACACACACACACACACACACACACACACACACACACACACACACACACACACACACACACACACACACACACACACACACACACACACACACACACACACACACACACACACACACACACACACACACACACACACACACACACACACACACACACACACACACACACACACACACACACACACACACACACACACACACACACACACACACACACACACACACACACACACACACACACACACACACACACACACACACACACACACACACACACACACACACACACACACACACACACAGATATATAGAACCCCTGTTCCTCCATTTCTCCCTCCAAACCCTCACCCATCTCTAACCCATCCTCCACCTCCACCCTGAACTCTCCTCCTAATCAACTCTTCACATCCCTTCTCCATCACCCTCCACTCACCCTCACCCCCCTCACCCAGCTCTGGGGAGACAAATTTTAGCAGAGAGGAAAGGATGGAGAGAAGAAGGAGAGAGAGAGATGGGGGAGACAGAGGGAGAGAAAGAGATGCACTCCTCCTCTCTGCTCGGCTGCCACAGCGGCTTGGCTACAGAAGCCTTTGATGTTCTGCAAATTTCAAATTTCATTATAGAGAACCCCCTCCCCTCCTCTTCCTCTCTGCTCTCGCGCTTAAACAAGCTTTTCTGCCTCCCCCCTCAACTCCCACCCCCCAATGCTGAAGTTAAGAAACTGAAAGCCCTGCAGAAGAGACTCTTCGTATGGGTTAATTATTCATTGGGCTGGGCGTGTATGTGCCAAATGTATGTCTGAGTGTGTGTGTGTGTGAGTCATGTGCTGGCAGTAGGGTGGAATCTGGATTTTGTGATGCCTGTCTTATCTCTGATCGTCTTAGATCGCCTCCTCCTACTCTCTCATGTCACTCTAACATGCACCCACTTCTCCCGATATAGAGCATCGGCCTTTTAGGATAAAACACAAACGCTAACACACAACCTCGGGCGCCCGGACGGACACACACACACACACACACACACACACACACAGCAAGCCCTTCCTGTGTTGAGATGCCATTTTCAAGCCTGGCGTTCCTCAGACTCAGCATCAATGCGGCAAAGGCAACCATTTCAGGACAGGAAGCTGCCATTTTGGTTCAGAGCGTGTCAGCGGCTTTGAGGAGAAACGTGTCCCAGTGGCCCTCGGATGAAACTGGGGTGCCAGTGAAGTGGTTGACAGATCGGTGGTGTCAGCAGCGATGTCGGGGTGAGAGAAGGAGGAATGAGACGGAGAGCTGTTTCTCCTGTGAACGTTGGTAAACGGGTGTGTTCTGTGAGTGTCGGCTGTAAACTGGGTTATGGTTCTCTGCCGTTTCTTGGCACAGAGGTGACAAGAAAATGATATTTTAACCCTAGGCTGTCTCACAAAGATAATAAGATCATTTTAGCGTAGTTGATACATGTCATACAGACATGCATGCCTATATCTTTATTTTCAGGATATGATAAGATACTCCTTAATCCCACTAGAAGACATGTTTCAGGACAGAATATTTTTATAACATTTTCATATTTTTGAGGCTTGTTTGAAATGTTCAAAAACTCTGAACATGCAGCATTTATCTGTAGACTTATTTCGATAAATCATAGAGTGTATCAGGGATTTATCAACCACACACACACAACACTGTGGCCTAGTGGTTAGTTGGTGTGCCCCAAGTACGGAGGCTACAGTCCTTAAAGTGGGCAGCCCGGGTTCGAGTCCGAGCTGTGGCTCCTTACCCGTCTTTCTCCACTCTCTCTCTCCCTGATTTCTGACTCTATTCACGGTCCTGTCTCTCCAATAAAAGGCAGAAAAGAAAAAGAGTATTTAAAATCTTTCTTTAAATATTGAAGGACTTAGTTACTCGTATGCTCGTCTGTCTTTGGATGAAACAGTCACCTCCAGGTGCATTAAGGTGCGTTTAGAGCTTTGTTGACGTGTAATCGTAGATGTTTATCACTTATTGTCCTGTTTGTTTATAAGTGGATTACAGAGTCCACTCCATAATGACCTTCTTTTAAAATCTAACAAGGTACTGCCGTCATAAATGTAGTTATATTATCCAATAACCTCTTCATATCGAAAGAGGTGAGATGGTTTTATGATCTCATCAAGTCTGAACTTTGAAAGGTTTTTATAGCAACGTCATCAAATATGGGCGATGTGTACAACAAGAATATTTCATTAAATAAGTTACGATTAAGTCCTCAACAGAATCCAGTAGGTAGGGTACGGTAAAATGAAAATGGTCCAGTGTGTGTGTGTGTTTGGGGTCACTGTCAGTTGATGGCCTGTCAGTCATGGCCTGGTGATCTGATTGCCCTCCTCGTTTTCTCCCCCCCCCTTTCCTCCCCCTTTTCAGCACCTTCCTGGTCCCAGCTGCCACTCCTCTCTCACCTCTGACCCAGGCCCAAGGCCAAGGTTGGGAGGTTGTTGCCATAGCAATCTGGGAGCCCTGTGGACCATGACTGCTGACCTCTGGGGTCTCTAAGTAACCATGACAGTGATAATTTGCCCCCCCTTTACCTCCCACTAGCCCTTCCATGAATACCATGAAGAGAGTCATGAGGCGAACAAACCAAAGAGACCAACGGATAGATGGACTAATGGACAGACGGACACAGAGATGGATGGATCAAAGAACAAAAGAGCGGCACGTGTGCCACTGACAGCTTTAGAAATGAGTTTTGTTGACCTCTCGACCCGTAGAGAGAGCCACCGATTGGATGTAGATGGGATCAGCTTAACAGAAGTGGCTTTTCTTAACTAAACAGCATCAAACTCTAAGAGGTCACCACTCCAGAGATGGGCTTTGAATTGTTATTCAAATACCTGGGACAACTCCAAGCTCTGCTCGGCTTAACGGACAAAAAAGTGATTTGAATTGATAACAAAATAATGCTTTGTTGTGCCAATTTGTCTTATGTCTCCCCTCAAGACTAAACAGCAAATAGAAAAAAAGAGAGTTTCACTTTTTCAAAGGAAGCTGCCGTCTGCCTTACACTTTGTGTTTGTGTGTGTATACCTGCTGAAAGGCCTCTTTAGACTTCAATACCAGCTCCTGTTGAGCAGAGCTGGATGTGTAAACGGCAGAACGATACTGGGTACCGTGGTCAGCGTGCTGCTTCATACCTGCAAAAAACACACACACAAAGAGAAAATGAGACAAACAGGAATAAGGACCACAATCACCAAAGACACAATGTCATTTGCATGTAAAAGGTTTTCGAAATTATGTCATCATCCTGCATCTTGAATTCATGAAGCCAAATGAATTCAGAGATCACAGCAGATTTGGGCTTTCATTAGGGAGGCCTGCGGTGTGTAGGTGTATGTGCTTGTGTAGGTGGGTGCATTTCCTCCTTCTTGTTCTTTGTCATCCACGTGGCACTGTCGACATTTTCGTCAGCTTTACATCAGTGTGTGTTTGGAAGAGGCCCAGGTCTGGAGTACCTTGATGAGGAGGCCAAACAGCTGCCGTCACTTTGCTGCTTTTCAGAGGCTAACACACTGAGAAGATCTGGCATCCATAGACCACTACATGGCAGGATTCTGGCTCTCTTTACGTCTTACTTTCTCACCCACGCAGCCGTTGTTTCTGATCTTTACTGAAAAGCAGCATTCTGTCGTTCATATATCTTTTTTAAATCTCCTTCTCCTATTAAGCGGGTGTTTGCTCTGTATGGCTTTTACTGCATTGCCTTTCAGCTCGCAGAAAGCAACAGTAGATAGATTCATTTAAAGAACAGACACTGAGGGAGCACTGGTGAATGATTGCAGAATAAAATGAAGGAAAGAACGTCAGTTGTAAAAACACCCTCACTAGTTTGATCTGAAGTGTCAAATTAAACTATTTCTCTTATTGGTGTCATTTCTGTTTCTTTCCTGATTTTCAGTGGACTATTGTCAAGCAACAAAACAAGCTGTCAACACAATAAAAGACCTGATCACCTTTTTAAACCGATGTGTGAAGGTATAAGCGTATAAGACTTGTACACATGAGACTCAGGAACACCCCGCCCCCCCTCTGAATCATTCAGGATCCATTTGGCTTCGTTTTGGTCTCTACCAACACCAGAGGGAAACGCTGAATCCGTCTCTTTGGATGCCAAATGATTGCCAGAGAGTGTGGAGTGGATTTTCTTCTCCACTGCAACTGAAAACTGGGAAACTGGAAAGATTACAATGATATAAAAATGTTGTAGGCTGCAGGTTGTTTGCACCAAAACAACAAGCTGAAAGATGCCAAAACCACTTCATGAGCTCAGGCCATGTTAAGTCGCAGGGAAACCAAGTTTATACGTATGAAGCTAAAATGATATCCAACGTAAAAAGCATTGTTCACCAGGGACGCTGGTCTGGCTCAGTTGGGAGAGCAGGCACATGTCCTCTTCACACTGAATGCAGGTTCAACTCTGGGTCCTGATGCTATTCGGTGCATGTCATCCCTGACCTTGACTCTCTCTCCTCCCATTTCCCATTACTCTAAAGCCGTGCGTTCAACTAAAGGCAAAAAGTTATTAACAAAAAGAAAAAGCATTATTAACCAATCACACGGGCCACAGTGAAGCCACTTTGTTCCTTTACCAAATGTGTTGCATTAGCATGACTGCTTGTGAGCTAAGGTCTGTTACGGTGTTTTACATTTTGTCCTGCTACATACTGCATGTTACACTTTGTTGTTGTTTGTTACTCTGTTTGTTATTCTGAATGTTACATACTGTGGGCGAGAACTGATTCTCAATAAATATGCAGCTGACGCTGAAATAGGCTTGTATCTCCCTGACAGTGATCTGCATATCTTGTTCTCCTTAGATTAAATGTTACCTTACATCATGGAGTGTCACAACCTATCTGTGACAGTCAGTTCAGATGTAATGGCTGTATGTATTCATCTGGTCCTCATTCAAATCAGAGCAGACAAGCAGACGTCGCCCGCTCTCCAGCACACACTGAACGCCTCAGAGAATTTGCTTCACTGAAAATTTCATCAACAATATTAAATGCTTGAGTTGTTCAAATATGATTTTGGAGAAAGTGCTGTGGAAGATTACCCCGTTGAACAAAATACATTCATATGAGTCTCTGTTCAGTGCAGAACTTTTCCTAGAGTATCTTTAAAATCAAAACATGCAATATATGTAAAGACATCTTTAAAGACAGCTCTTATTAGGCTACTGGACGGAGAAGAAGATTAATCTAAATTTGACAGATAACATCGTCCAACTGTTAGCGCCTTCGGCTGCATTCGTTTTTAAAAACGTTTCCATCTCTGTTGTTGGTCAACGGATCTTTGCCTCCAAAATAAACAAGATGTAGAGTCGATGGTCATGTCATTGGCTTTGCTGGGCTAAAACCAAGCACAGCACCGTTTACCAACATGTTCATGAATGTCATTGCAAAAAAAGTCGTCACTTGTCATTTCTAATTGTTGCAAGGCTTCGATTTCACATGTGAAGTTTGGTCGACTCGGTGCGACTAAGAGATGAAGTTGCAAAGTGCACCACAGCCTGTTGTGCAGCGTAGCCACCTGCCACTACAGTAGTTGGGGCTGTAGCGCTAATCAGCGGTTACTGCCATCTGGCTGAGGCTGCACTATGACCTGAAAGTAAACAACAGGACAGTGGAGGAATGGCATCCCGTATTGCCGCGCAGTTTGGCAGTATTCTGATCTATAAAATGAAGATTAAGTTTCATGTGTCAGGTTAAACTGGTATATCAACCTGAGCAAAGTGTAACCACGCTTAGTACAGGCATGTGGATGTTCACCAGCGAGAAGGACTGAAGCAATGCTGAATTTAGCCACGCTATGCAAACATATTTGACATCATTTACAGATGGCCAAATTCAACCCACAATGCACTGCTTTTGGTTCACGTCCCTCTTTTGGTTTGGATTGCGTTCTCTCCTACGACAAGCCAAACTCTGTCGCACTTGGAAGTGAACCGAAACCCACGTTTTCAAGTGGATCAGAGTTTTGCTCTTTGGTCCGCAACAGAGTTCGTTTGAGCATTCACACCACCACATTCAATTGGACCCCATCATTTTTACCGTGTAAAAAACTCAGCAACTCTGTCTTTCCAGTTGGCTCTATAGCTTGTGCTGTGTCTGAATGCATTGAACGTGCTCATATCTTTGGTGAACGCTGAACGAGTACATTTGGAGCTCATGAGTGTAGTTCACTCTGGAGAACGTGAAAGACTGCCTACGGTCCGATATACCGAGAGTTGCTGAGCACTGTGTGTCAAAGACAGACATGCAGCACCCGGCATGTATCAGACATGGCTACGGTATGCATTTCAAAGTAAAAGCCTGATCTGTTCTTTCTATGAGACTACCCGTGATCTCGCACAATGCTTTTATTCTGAATTTTTCTCCAGGACATTTACTCAGTGAATAATACTATTGCAGGTGGTTTAGCCATAGCATGATTTCCTTACTTTGCTAAATAAACATTCACAATGTCACAAAACTTGTACTTCTTCTAATCGATTTTGTCTCTTTCATTCGCCCATCAATTTCATGCGTCTAACTCTCTGCATCCATCTCTACTCTCGCCCTCTTGCTCTACATATTTGCAGTGTTGGATGTCGGCCATCTTGCCCCCAGCACTGTTGTTCAGTGACGAGGCTAATGGTGGCCCCTTCATCAAAGGCCACCAAGCCACTCTGCCATTGGCTGCCTGGCAGAGCCTTTACTATGATTGGCTGGCCAGCATGGGTCTTGTGGCTTTGCTGTTCCCTCTGACCTTCCCTGCTGACCCCTGAGGTTCTGACCATCCCAACAGCACACGCACGAAACACACACATGCAGCTATGATGGAGTATGTATGTGCAGGATCATATAAGGGTGAGATATGTAAATGAATAAGAGTGTCATTAATATGAGAATCATATATCATGGAACTACTGGTTTGGCTGCTTTAATTTGATTAAAGCTACGTAACAGCAGAAAAATAATCCATTCTCTACTTTACAGTGAAAGGTAGTCATTTAATGTCTGTATAACTATTAAAGCTCACAAAAGAAGAAGAAATGTTTGATGATGTGAAATATCAAAGTCAAGTGAAAACCCTTGAGTGGTGGTAGCTGCTTCCAAGACAAAGACAATTAGGACTCATCACATCTTCAGAGATCCTTTCACCGTCTGAAGACGAGTTACTCCCCCATCAAAATATGAACATCATCCAAATCATCAGCCTAGCTTTTTGACTAAACTAAGTCCAAATCTATCCCAACAGCTTATGGTCCTCAAAGAACTACAACAGCAACAAATCCACCCCAAAAAAACTTAGACCCCCCCCCCCCCCATCTCTCTCTCTTGCTCTCTCCATTTTTAACAGCCCTCTTCGTTATTTTCTCCATCCATCAAAGGCAGCAGTAATTATTAATGAGAGCCTCCCCATTCTCTCTGCATTATGCATGAGAGCCTTGCCTCTGAAAGCAGAGGGTAATGGGGGGTGGACAGAAGGGGAGGTGCTACCGGTCTCACACGTGCACACACACATACACACGCCGCCTCTCAGGGTCGCCGACCTACGCCCACAAAGGCAAAAATATTAATTAATTGCTCCCCTCTTAAATCGGATAATTTAAAAGATGTCCCTTCAACGCAAATGGAAGCACAAACCAGACAAAATGGGAGGTGTGGCGGTGGCAACTCAAGTCTCAGTGGGAGTCTCTCCAACAGTCATGCACAAACCTGCACACACAAACGTACATGGATTAACTTTTTTTGCCTTGTTGTGTTTAAACCCGCTGAGATTTCCTGCAAGTCTGTTAAATCTCTTCCAGTGTTTATCCTCACACGCAAAAAAAAACAAAAACGTACCACTCAGCTTGTCCCTGCTGGCTGTCAGGGATAAAAGCATGCCACTTCTCCTGCTGCAAAACTTCCCTTCTACAAATCATGCTCATTCACCTTTTGTCATTGACTGTTTCCTTATTCCCATCTCACTAATTTGATCCTTTTTTTGGTACCAACGTCCAATCTTTGTTCCTACAAGCGAAGTTTGCACATTTTTGTGATCATGGATGTGGTCGAGTGATGGCAAAACACCAGGTGGAGTTGCACAAAGCATAGCCAGGCTTTACGTTTAAAATATAAAGCATTATGAAGGTGCAACACTGAGGGAATAGAAGACAGAGTGGCCAGAAAAGAGTGAGAGCATTGGACCAAAGCGTGTCCAGCTTTAAACATGTCCTCTCCTGAAACCTGTAGCCTGACCCCAGCTTATTCCTACCTTGCATCTTTTTTACACCATGATCCTTGATCCCTTTAACAACTGTAAGAGCTGAGATTAGCTTCACCTGTCCCACCTCTTCACCTCTATCCCTCCTTACTCTCCCGTCTTTCAGCCTCCTCCGTGTTGCAGCAGGGCGTTCAGTGCTCCAAACTTCAAAAGGAAAAAAAAAAAAGATTGCAAATGAGGCCCCAAAAACCAAAAGCATTTCATAACAGAGAGAAAGGAGTAAACATTTCACCAGTCAAGCTTTTGTCAGTGTCCGCAATTAAGAAATGTTTCTGCATAATTGGTGACTTTTTGCTTCCTTCTGGGCGTCTAGGAAAAAAGAAAAGAAGTGACTTGTTAATTATTGCAGTTGGAATTGCGTCCCAATTAGACTGCATCCGAGTGAGCTCTCATGAACAATCTAATTTTGTTCTTGTCTGATTCTTTATCTCTTTATTCCTTCTCACAAACTGCAAATGTCACACAGTGTAATACTTGTTCCCCTTTTCACATACGGGATTTATTTAGTGTGTTCATGGCCGATCGAGTCTGCCCAACAGTCGTTGCTTCTACTACTCAGTCAAAAAAGTGCAACAGAGATTTAAAAGAAAAGCTATAATGGCTGATAACTGCAGTCTTTCCTCTGTGCGTGTGTGTGTGTGTGCGTGATAGTACTCCGGATTGTGCTGTGCCCCGCGGTCCCGTTACGACTGTGTGCGTGCCAGCAGAGCCCTCTCCTCCTCTCCCCTCTCAGCTGCTATTTTTGCCCTGTTCTTATGTAAGCCACTCCTGACGCGCTGGAGACAGAGGCAGAGTACGGAGCTGGGATGGTGAGAGCATCCCCAGCGGACACACACACACACACACACACACACACACAAACTCTACCCTGCACGTGCAAACACAAACGCACACACACAGATTATATATACTAAGGGGAGGGAATGTGTGACATATGCAAACATACAGAGCAAAAAAACGCCAAGCGATGCTCTGCTGGCTGTCAGTTGGTGACAGTACACACAAGGAGGCATCCTTAAACCAACAGCAGAATAGTGTGTGCCTTGGCAACAGCACTGTGCACGTGTGTGTGTGTGTGTGTGACTGTAAGGTATACACGCACATCAGTTAGATTACTGCAGTAACTATCATCGTGTCTAAAAAAAATAAATAAACTGCTTTATCTCCCGTTTTATTTCCTCCACAGGAGCGGTGCTCTCTAACATGATCACTTCATGGTTTTTGGGCATGTTGTCAGAGCACTGAGATTCTGGCCCTTACCATGTTTATTTTTAGCTGTGTCTAAATCGAACAAGAAGAGTTCGTTCTACGGTTCAGCTCAAAGAGTGGCGAGATGTTTTGTATTTCCCTGCATTTAAATCTGCAATTAAATATGAGAATATTTGTCCGGGAAATACTTAAATTCTCACCTCAGTCACATCAGCTGATGATGTAAATATATGTGGAACATTTATATTACTCTTTGACGTCATGTCACAAAATGTACACAACGTTATTTTAAACTAAAGTTAACACAAATCTGATTATCATTGCTCCAAATTCTGTAACAATATTACAAAATAATTTCTTGAACTGTATGTCAAGAGTTAAGTCAGGAGTGAGTTGTACTTCCATGTAGTCAATGCATCTTTAAGTTTTGATTTTTTCAAACGTTGCACATTTTATTACAGAGCAGACGTCCTTTGTATACGGGTCATTTAGTGTGATGTCAACTCAAGAAAAATAACTTTTAATAGTCTGAAACTTGATGGATTTCTTAACGCTCCATGTGCATTTTTGTGTTTTATCCATCGATCATTATTATGCTAACACTCAATATTAGAGGTGGGAAAAAAAATCGATTTATGTAAAAATCGAGATTCTTATCTTCTGAGAATTTAAATAGATTTATAACTTCCAAATATCTATTCTTTTTGGCTGATCAGTCACTTCTTGCTAAGTGCTAAAGCTAGCTCTTAAACTCAGCAGAATGCAAAATGGAGCAGAAAGAAATTCAGCCAGAGATGACTGGAGTAGATCCTGAAGTATGTACTAATTCAAAAATAGACTTTGAATCATGAATTCAGAACCGTTAATCGTGACCCCAAGAATCGAAATCGAATCGTGAGACACTAACAGATTCTCAGCCCTACCCAATATGCCGTCTGTCTCTAATCAGGTATCAAAGCTCAAGTTGGGATCCAATGTTTTTCTTTTCTGAAGTTGTGACCATCTTTGTTTTTTGACCCTACCCAACAATTTTTTTTAAATAAATTTGATTTTTCCAATTGTGTTCCAATGAGTTGCATATCTGTGGTCGTAAATCTATTTCCATGCAAAGTGAAGGAGGAAACCAAAGTGCACAAAACGTGCTGAGTTGTGTCTAAAGAAAGCAAAAAGACTTGTAAAATAAGAAGATCGGTTATATAATATATACGGTCGACGTAATCTAACCGACACACAAAACTCAACCCCCACAGCGTCTCACACGTGCCGCAATCTCCATAAATTAGGACCATCAGGGTGTGTAAGGGTGTAATAAGTGACACCTGGTAATGAGTAAGCCTTTCGCAGCCAACCAGTGCAGAGGGAAGGGGTTTGGTTAGGAGTGTTGGGGGTTGCAGAGGTCACAGATCAGAGGTCAAGGTCACCTCCTGGGGGGTTTGGGCTTTAGCGTCACTAAATTGAGGGATGTGGTGACACAGGGGGGAACCTGGGGGTACCCCATCAGGGAATTGACGTGTGTCGCAGCCAGCTGGGGTGGGGATTGTAAAAGGAATATTCATGCTCAATTTAATTGAAGAAAGTAACCGCAGCCAGCATGACTTGGCAGGTGGAAGATGGATGGATTTTTGTCTATTTTGGGATCTGACCTTATATCTCTTTATATATATGCATGTGTGTTTGTGTGATAAGCAGTTTTTAAACCCATATAATTAGACAGAGAAGACATTTTATGTTGCATCTAAAAACAAACCATGCTGTCATGGATAAAAAAGGGCAACTTTCACTGACTTAACTCAACTTTTGAAATTTCTTGTGACTCCACCAACATGTACACCTACATTTATACCTATGTGGGTGGGCGTGTGAGAAGTCACTAAATGAATACAGCTGCCTCAGCCATCTTTGTATTTGAGTGTTTGTGTGTATACATGTGATGCCTCTTCACTGACGCAGCATCAGCAACCCACACCGTGAAAACTGCATGGCCTCAAAACAGTGAGGATGGAGGTAACAAGGGAAGAGGAGAGGAATAGAGTTGGAGGAAACAAAGAGGAGGGAAAAAGCCTTGGTTGTTAAGAGGAAGGGCGGCGGAGGGGAGGAAGGGGGAAGGAGGAAGGGAAGACAAGGAAGAGATGGGAGGAAGGGGAAAGGGGGGGGGGGAAGGTGCAGGGAAGAGAGAGTGACTAAGAGATAAAAGTGGAGCGAGTGGATGCAAGTGTGTTTGTGCGATGAGCGGATGGCCTCAGGGAGCGGTCGACTCACTGTGCTGCTCTGCGGATGTGCTGAGAGGCTCCGGGCCGTTAGCTTGCTCTCTCTCGTCTTGCCACTCGCTGCTAAGAGGACAGGGGTTGAGGGGATGCAGGTGAGACAGTTGAGGTTGGGAAGAAGGTTTATTGGGAGTAATCAGGGAAACTGGAGATTAATGTCAAATAAACTATTTTGGGGAAAGAGTGAAAGAGGAAGACGGCATATAAAGTCACAGAAAAAGGGAGAAGAGCTGACGTAACCTTATTTCAAATTAGTTGAGCAAAAAAGTGTCTGATGGGCGACAACGGGAGAAAACTGAGTTGAAGTAGGCATTGTAAAAGTGGCCACATAAGATGCTTTAATCCTCCAGCAGGACACAAGAGGATGGGAGATACGGGAAAGGAACTGGGATATTTCGTAGCAAGGAAGTGACTTGCCATTGGTGGTGCATCCTCTCCATGCACGGTGCACGCGTGTGTTCTGCTCATCTGCATGTACGCACAAATGGACTAAAGCAGCCTTTGAGTAGGCATGATGAGCACTTGTGCATAATGTGAAGTGAACAGTATGCTTGTGTATGGAAATGTGGGCGCAATTGATCTGCAGTGTGTGAAAGAACAGCGAGATGTGTTTGCAAATCAACAGTGAGCGTTCTAAATGCATCATGTTGTTGTTTTAAAGCCCTGACGATGAAACAGAGCTGCTGTTGCCCTCTGACATGCAGATGTCCCTTTGACTGCTGAGACTTCTTCTGTGCTCAAGTGTTTCCACACACACACACACACACACACACACGCACACACAGACAGACACGCTTAGAGGTATGTTACCGAAGCGTTACTTTAACGCAGCTGTAAGGAACTTATAATTTGGGGAGAGTGTTGAATGGAGGGTCTTTATGCAACATCCCAAGGAAGCCAGCAGATTGAGACTAGCATTGCTGAATATGGAAAGAGGGCACACAGCAAAGGCTGCTGGGAGTTTCTGATTGGCTGCTAATGTTGCTATCCAGGCTGGGATTGGTGGAGCTGACGCAGCCCGACATCACGTTGTCGGGACTAAACCCTTTTGAACTGAGGAAAAGCAGAGAGGCACAGATCTCAAAACACACACACACACACACACACACACGTGCACGCACACTTGCAGATACACACCCACATACACATATTAAAAGAAAGCATTGCATGAAACTGAATATGCATCTGTACATGATAGTTCCACATGCACTCCATGCACATTGAGTGCATATATATATATATAAACCAGGATGTGTGTTGATCATATCAGGAGAAAACAGAATTCCTAATGTTCCTGGGCTCGTCTACATAAATGATGATCTCTGGTGACTCTGCTCAGTTGAAAGGGAAAAGAGCAAACTTCCTTAATTTCTCCATTCTCTTTTAAGTCCAGCTCTAAGGTGGACAGAATAAATTGGAGCTTAAGCATGCGTGAATGCACAGCCAACGGGCCCCTTTCCACCACTCCACGCCACATTTGTCAAATCAGAGGAGTTTTCTGCGACACGTGAACCGAGCGTCGGTGAAAAAGAAACGCAGGGATTCAAATGAAAGTCACATTTGCAAGAAGAGAAAATTGTATATTTGAGTTTGTGTTTTTTTCTGTATATGTCGCCTGGTCTTAACTGTGACCATAAAAAAAACAAGTAGCGGAGTGCATAGTCAATGAGCTGCATGCTATTAATAAAACATAAGATGAGACAGGGCGGTGAGTCAGGGGAAATGCATGACTACTCCTTTGGCCTCAGTGCCTTTGCCCTGTGGCGAGTCGGCTCGACTCTGCTTGTGCCTTTGCCCGTAGTGAGACGTGTCTCTGCCCTCGACTACAGAGAACAGGGGGTAGAATCGCATCTGATGGTTCTTGGATGAACTTCAGTACTGACAGGGTCTTTGGATTGAGCTCCTGGTGAGGTGGACAGTGAAGACAATCGAAAAAACAAACAGCTCAACCCGTTTTTTGGTAGATGTACATCAATGGCTACCATCTTAGTGTGACAGATGCTAAAGAGATGATATGGGTGATGGGTGATGTCACTGAGTGTGTGTGTGTGTTATAAGACCGAAGTCCAAGCCCATGAATCTTTGATCCATCTCTTCCCAACTTGTCATGCCCCCTCCCTACATTCAATATGAGTGAGCAGAGTACCTCTTAGCCTGTCCTCTCTCTCTCTCTCCCTCACACACACACACACACACACACATCCTCCCTGTGCCCTCCCGGTGCATTAATGTTCTTACATCACCTCCTCCAGTGAGCACAGAGAACAAGAGAGCCAAAAAGACTGGAAGAGATGGAGTGATGAGTTATGGGGGATGGGGTTCTTGTCGCTGCTGGGTTGGGGGGAGTTAAGAGGCTGGCTGGGAAGAGACATGTCATTAAAGAGGAGAGGTAAGGGAGCAGGATTCAAATGCTATGAAGTTGAACATATGTGGCATATAAAGAGCGGGAGTAAAAATGTAACTGATATATAACACTGTTGAATTATTTTGTGGTAAAAGTTGCACCTTGAAAGCAAAGATTTAAAACTTAATATTTACAGTGAAGCGATAAAAACCCACTGATGGCATGCACTTTGCATGATGAGACAAAAAATACACTCACATTATTCAACCCAGAAAAGATGTAGGACCATCACTGCATCACCCAGAAGCTCATATTTGAAGTAAATGACAAAGGTCTGGTTGACATTGGATGAAGATGTCATGCACATGCTCTAACGCCGCAAGAGTTTTAGGGCTTGAACATACACCACACTGGTGTGTCCCTCCATGGATGGCTGGATCTCAGACACATTAACACTGTCTGGCGTTGACTTACACCCATGAGACCAACCCCCCCCCCCCACTACCACCTCCACAACACACACGCAGGCACACGTCTGGGCATCATCCTTCTGCTCTAATACACCCTGTGCCCTTCGGGACGGGTCTTATTTGAGGGCAACTTTTGGCTTCTGTGTGGGTATATGTGTGCGTGCTTGTTGCTACCTTGTGTAGGATCATGGTTCTCCCAGAAGCTTTTGAGCAGCTCCTCAAGGCTGATGTCTGCTGGGGAGAAGACCACCCTCACCACCTCAGTGTGCCCGGTCAGACCTTGAAAAAGAAACAAAGAGGCATCAATAAAGATTAAGGGTGTTTGACGTTCTAGCTTCCCCCTGCTCAAACTTATAAATAAATGTACTACAGTAAACCTTCTTCACGATGTCTGTGTGTCTTTTCAAAGTAAGAGTAAAATGCTGGTTGAAAATAGGAGAGAAAAGAAGGATTATGAATAGCCTCCTTGTGAATATGTCATTGAGTTCATGTGCCAGGGGTAGAAGACACTCAGGTTGAATCCACACAGAGCTTTGTTATTGCTTGTGGCACAATTGGAGAAAGAGAGAGAGAGCGAGAGAGAGAGAGAGTGACAGGGAGAGGTACAGAGAGAGTTTGTGTGTGAGAGTGAAAGAGAGAGATAGTGATAGTGAGAGATAGTGATAGTGAGAGATAGTGATAGAGAGAGAGAGAGATGGCACAGCTAAGGATGGAGCTTATGGTGAAAGTTGCCAAAAGCACAGACACCTGCTACTGTCTGCAGCTGCCAGGACCCCAAAGCTTCAACATGCTGCCTGCAGGCATTCTTAAAACTTGGGCATGCTTTGGGTCCCACATGGTAGTACATGCATGCACACATACACACACAAGAAAACAAAAAAAACAGTCACACACCTCAATGCAAACACTTTTGTTCAATGTAAATACAGAGGTGTTGTTAGCTTAGGATTGTATCAATAGTAGCCCTTCTCTTTTTCATACACATACACACAGATGATGCATCAAGTGCATTGCAGACAATAGCAGAGGGGCTGCCAGATATATGCATCTGGCCAGAGACCCGCTTTGTCTCTAAATGAAGCTCACAGGATCCTCTCGTGCCAAATGAACATGGAAGACTTCACCTGTTTAAACAGTTGTTGGCTTTATCCACATCATGCATACTCTCACATGGTCACTAACAGTGTTTCATGAAATTCTGACGGATACCCTGTGTGTACTGTAGCTGCCTTTAATAATGGACTTGACTTATAGTAAGATGATATTAGTGGATCAGTGTCCGTCTACATCTTTTTATAATTAAGTTATATTAAAAGTGATAGTAAAAAGTGACATTTTCAAAGCTAAAGGACACTTCAATTTGGATGCATAGATGACAGGGCATGCGCTGCGGAGGTGATGAATGTGCAAAAGCCAGCTTATACAACCTAAGACTTACTTGAGCTCAGACGACTGAACGTCGACCATTCACTTCACGTCTTTTTGTGCATCACGATGTCTACAATCTTATCGAATGCAAACATTTGGCTTGGGCCACAGTCAGCAGTGAGCTGGGCTGTAGGCAAGCAGTCAAGGTGCAAAAAGCCAACAAGAATGGCAGGAAGGGGCGCTAGGGGCCTAGTGGTTAGTGCGCAGGCCCCATGTATGGAGGCTGTAGTCCTCCAAGTGGACAGCCCAGGTTCAAATCAATCCTGTAGCTCATGTCCTGCACATCGTTCCCCACTCTATCTGTCCCTGATTTCCGACTCTAACCGCTGTCCTATCTCACCAATAAAGTCATCAAAATAAATCTTCAAAAAGAAAAAAAAATGGCAAGAAGCAGAACATGACAATCAGCTGCAAAACTGGCAAAAATGTGAACAATCAAAATCATGAATTTATACCCAAGTCCCACCGAGAGGGGCTGAAAGGTGATGCTGACCAGCACAACTGAAGCTGCCAGGGATTGTTTTGCTTCAGGACACTTCAGCAGGATAGATGAAATAACCTAAAACATCACCAGTCAGTCTTGTTCTTTTTGTCAAACTGTCCTTGTTTTGCAAACACGGGTTTGCATTTTTTGGGAACAATTATACGGGTCATATTTGTAAGCCCATAACATCTTTAAACCTTTTCAGGATGAGGATTGTTGGATCCCATGCAACACTGTAGAGCGAAGTACAAAGGTCACTGCTTCAGCTCATGATTCTGTTCTGCAAATGCATAAAACAAATAAGACTATGTTGTGAATTAGTCAAGCTTAAATATGACGATTGATAGCAACATCTTCTGTCAATCTCTCAGTGTCTGTATCATGTGTCGTCCCAAAACTGATTTGACTGCACCTCGGCCTCTCCCACATTTCTGTCTGTCTGTCAGTGCATCCACCTTTCTGCCTGTCCTTCCATCCCTCTCTGGCTCTGCTGACAGTTCAATCATCCCCTTCTTCCTGTCCGTCTGTCAGTCCATCCAGCTGTCTGTCCTGCCCTGGCTGTGTTGACAGCTCCTCGGTCTCATGCCGTCGCAGTGTTCTGCTCCGTCATGGCCACTGGAGCGACGCCTGCACTCTCTCAGCCGATGGACAGGCAACCGTTCTCACACTTTTTTTTCTACAATTTTCTTTCTCCTAGAAAAGTTTATTTTAGTCGTTTCCCCTCCCTTGCTTCAGCTTTCAATCTCTCATTTTCTGTCATCTGTCTCCAACTCCATCCTCCTCTTAAAGCTGACCATCGTGCTGCTGGGAAGCTAACAGAAAGAGAGACTTGGAGACGCATAGGAAACATAAAATCCCTTTAAGGGCTCTGCTCAGAAAGTCTGCCAACAAAACCCAAACACTTTCCCCCTCCTCTCCATATCCCCTGTGCTGTTCCTGCACCTAGACTCCATGCGTGCCTGTACTGACACTCCTTTCAAAAGAAAAAAATCCCCCAAAAACGTACAGCTCACGACTCCCGAAACATAGGAGAGGAGTACAAGACAGACCGACTGCTTCATTGGAATCATGCACTAATGCCCCACATCAATATATTTGATGCAAAAAGAAATACATTTGGAAGTAGACGGGGGCTTTCACAGAAATTGCAACGTATTTCAAGCTTTTTATCGGCAAAATCATGTTTGCGTAATCATCTGCAAATTTGTGCCGCTTCATACACAGTAACCTCTGTTTGCAAAAAACGCCGCAGTACAGCACAGTACAGAGCCCAATCCTTACAAGTAGGTCATGGGGGGGCGGGGATGGGGGGTGCAGCCCATCTGGAGCAGTGCATTCTGAGTAGTTGACTGCAGATGAAGGGAAGACGGCGAGAGGATGCGAGCGCTGTACTTAAAACACCCTCTCCAAAAAATGTATCTTTTTCTTCCTCCCTTTGCTCCTTTTTGGTCTCATGAACCCGAGGTCTGATCTGACAGAGAAATGTCCTGCCAGCCCACTTCACCTCTGCACAGGGATGGGCCCAATCATGCAACATATATCAAAGAGAAGACGAAGTGCGGTTGGGGTAGAGTGTGTTACCTGTGCAGACCTCTTCGTAAGAGGGGTTTGGTGTGAAGCCTCCAGCGTAGCCCACCTGTGTGGAGAAGACTCCTGGAAGCTTCCAGAAAAGTTTCTCCACTCCCCAGAAACAGCCCATACCTGCAAATAGAGAAAGCATGCAAACACACACAAACACTATTAGTGCTTCTGTGCCATAATACCAGCCACAGAGAGGGCAACACTTCCCCAAAATGTGTCAGTAACCACAAACTGCTAAAACAGAAATACATATTGGGCTGATTCGGATTCCAAAAATGTGTGATTGTGCAGTCTCACCAAACATGATGGTGTCCATGCCGTCTGGAAAAGGCTCTGTGGTGGGATTCCCATTGACTGCATGCTTGTCTATGAAGGGAAACAGTGTACAAATGTGAAATTAGATCATAACATAGTGTTTCAGCAATTACAGTATATAAGAGAAAAGGGCCCATTAGCGGCCTCTGCGTGGCCTCATAGGTCTACACGTCGTTACAAGCTGACCCGGGCCAGCGGATCAGAGGCGGAGGCTTCAGCACTGGAAGACATTTAAGAGATTACACGGCTTGACCGCCATTCTCTCCCTGCTGTCCTCTTCTCAATACCCACAATTAAACACAGCCACACAGTTATTTTCAGATCTCTCTTCTACCCTGCTACACGTCTTTGAATGTGAGTGTATTAAGCACAAGGCTTGGCACCGCTGTGCGTCCTAAAAGCCAACAACTGAAGACCCACACCCTGTATAACTTCAAGAACAAGCTTAATCTTCTGCTTGGTAAAGATATTCCATAAGTAAAATAAACTGGAGTACTGAGAGGGGGGGGTGGGGGGTGGATGGCACTCTACTGCCAACTGTTCTGCGTGGAATTAGAGCGCTAAAAAGGAAGTGTATGTGTGTATGTGTATCCCCACAGATGTGTGAGGAGGATTAGGGTTTAAGAAGACTGAGGTGACTTAGCGTGCAAATCTCCACTAAGCAAGGCTGGTTTGTACTGCAACCACTAATATTAGTCGACAGATAAACAGGCCACAGGGCACACTAAGGGCTTAGGCCCATACCGCTAATGGATGCTTGCTCTAAGTTTAACGTGTAAATGCTCTCTGGCTGTAAGCAATGTGATGCGTGACACTGACGAGAATCTAAAAACATCTCAAATCTTAAAGTGCCGTAACTGTTTCATTTGTAGATCAAAGAGCGGAGTGAAAACTGTAAAAGATAAGTGGACCAAAATATTGAAAAGAAATAGTGCCTGGCTTGAATCTTAAACATGAACGGGTGAAGAAGCTATAGAGTTGTTCCAGTGTCAATACCTTTATCTGTAACAGACACCGGTATCGTTATCAGATACCCATCAGCAGTGCTATATTCTGAATGTATGCTCATCCAACACAGGATAAACTCTGTGTTGTCATCAGTGACATGTAAACCTACTCCTGCACGTTTTGTTCACCTAATAATGAGCATGTCACTCAACTTCTTTTTCTTGACTTGAGGAAGTTAGGATCATTATGAAATTCAAATAAGCCAAAGAAGAGGTGCAGATTTTACAATCACTACTGGCTCACAGATTATAACGACATTATTATGTAGTTTAAATGAACTAGTACTTATTCCATAGCAATCTGTTTGATTATCAAAAGTATCCCCTGCTCCTTTTTGTTGCCACACAAAACACAACATCAAGAATATCCGTGACACATTCACAGTGTTTCAGTCTTAATCCTGTGATCGTGTCAGTGTGCATGTGCAGCTCAGGACAACACGGCGAGCCGGCGGAGAGGACGGGGTCTGCCGTTACGTCGAGGAAGTATTTGCAACCAGGGGTCATTTTTTTTATTAAAGCAAATTTCAGTTTGAGGTGTTCACTTCATGTTTCCTTCATTCATTTCATTACCAGAAAAGGCCACATTTTGTTACGTTATCATCAGACAGGTACGGCAGGCAGAGCACAGGCAGCTCTGGTAAAGTATGACCTGTCCTACTCCACCTCTGATTGGCTTACCTTGTTATTCTTATCCAACCAACCAAGAAATGGACTAACGAGTACCAGCCAATTACAGATTAGAATAGGGCAGACCACGCCTTTGCCATCCTATGAATTCTTTTTATTTAGCAGAACACTACTGAATGATACGAATAAGAGGGGATTAGGAAATTGGTATTCACAATGAAGTCAAGAAAATAAAAAGGTATGAGCCGCATACCTGCGTAAACCCTGTACTATACCACTGCCTATCGGTATCTGATACCAGTATTGGTATTGGATATCTTCTGATATGGGTATCCAATACTCCGCATAAAACATATTACAGGCATCGCCCAGTACGCCACTGAACACCCCAATCATACCATCATTTAACAGCAGCCAAAAACTCAACTTTTCATGCAAGTCAAAGCTGAAAGAATGGCAACTATCAGGGTTTTTCCTGTAAAGACGAGGCACTCCAATATAAGCCAATAAATGGTCAGGTATTAGAATCAGTATCAGGAGTTTAAAAAAAGGTATAGACTGCTCTGTAAGAAGCAGAAGAGTCACTTGACCTGATAGCACTTGTCTTGCTGTGCAACCTCAAGGGCACTTTCTGTTACAAGCTAAACTTCTTTCATTTTTGTGTGCAGTAACAGATTGCAAAAGACCCCTAAAATGTCACTGAGGCCTCGCTGCCTTCAGGCAGTCCCTTTCTGCCCTCCTGTTGTGCGACAGTTCTGTCTTTTAGCAGCAGGTTGTTTGGCTCTGTCAGGTTATGTTCACTGGCACAGTTAGCTACAATCAGAGTGGATTTGGATCAGTGGCTGTGCTGGTTAAGTATTCCACAGTGACTTAAAGTGGTATAAGGATTGAGAAAATCTTCCTTCATCGCCTGCAAAAGGTGTTCAGTCTCCATCCTTTGCTAACTCTCACCCTCTTGTTCTGCCTCTCTGGCCAGAGAGATAAAAAGCACTGAAGTTGCCAAATGAAAGATAGAAATTGAGAGAGTGAGAGGGAGACAAGTGTGCGATAGAGGAGGAGGAGGAGTGGGAGGAGGAGAGATCAGCCTGCCAAAACAATAAAAGGAGTAAATAGCCAGTGAGAAGCAACAGATGAAGGAGAGCAGAAAGGCAGTGAAGGAGTCTTCTGGCCATCAGACCACTATGCCTTTGGGCCCCAAATAAAGTGACCGATAACTTCATCCAAGAGGGAGAACACAGGGAAAACAAACAAGCAAACACATAAACAAAAAGAGAAGTTAAATGAAGACAGCCGAGAACACGCCGACACAGCGCTGTCCAGAGAAGCTGACTGTGAGCCAACCCAGCCTGCCCTCCCTCTCCGCTTCACACTGTCCTCCTCACACCACCTTCCCATCATCCTTCACTCTCCCATACAAACATGTGCACGCTCGCCTGCACTCACAAGCACGCAATCGGACGCACAATCCCTCACACACTAACCTCTGCTGTGGGTTTGTCTCCAATGGAGTAGCTGGCACAGGTCCAGGTGGTGCCAGGCTGGCTCCTTTCACTGTGCCTAACCCCCACCCCTCCCTGCCATCCCAGCGCCCACACCCCATTCTGCCAGAAATACCCCACCTTAACACACACAGGCACAGAGAAAGAACTGGCTGAATACCCTCACTACGCTGCCTCACTACGCCAGCAAAAGAATGAACAGAGGACGACAAAAACACAAGCAGGGTGGGTGACTGACTGAGCTTACAAAAGAAGAAAACTGGCTGAATATGGGGGAAGGAGTCATGAAAAGGATTTTTTACCAACTTGGATGAGATATGGGCGTAATCTCTTTTGTGCACCTTTGTTTTTGAGGATATCTGAAAGAATAGTACAGCACGGCGGGGCTAAGGCGGAAAACTTTGGTCACCTTTTGTTGCTTTTTAGCTTGGTGGTTGTAGGCGGCTGGATCAGAACCAAAACATCGGACCCGGCGCTTTGCCACAATGCTTGCATCCTGGCTACCATCAATCTGTTGCATAGCGATCAAGTTTGACATGTTTCGGTGGGTATTTGATCTTTGTTACCCTTCGATTGTATCTGTGGTCCCGTGTTTCTCACCAGTAAAACTGAAGTCCAAGCGCTGCTGCCCCCTCACGCAGAGGAACAGGAGAGGTACTATCCCTGGGTGCCAAAACTGGTAACAGAAAAGGTCGATTTCCAGGCTGCTCTGTTTATTTCCTTCCAAAAAAAATCCATTCTCTCTCTTCCCCTCCCCTCTCACTCTCTTCCTCTTCCCTCCCTCTTCCTCTTTTTAGCTTCACACAGGTTGGCAGGGAGTCAGGCACGAGTCGTCGGAGGAGGCTGGAGCTTTATACCGATGCCAACTACCCTCTGCTGTATGGGCGGATGGGTAGGGGAGGAAGGAGTGGGGCAACAGAGGGGAGGGGTGGGGAGGAAAGAGGCAAGGCTAATGGGCGCTGGTCCATTTTGTTGAACATCGAGAGGTAAGAAACAGCCCAAGTTGATATTGTCACAATTAAAAACATTGGAAGCCTCCTCTGCTCAGGGTTGGAAAACTGTCTGGACTCTGAAGGGTACAACTTTGAAGCCATCCATGCATTCCATACATACTGTATCCTAGCAACGGAAACAGTTGCTATGGAGGAGGCTACCTACTATGGCCCTGGCTGCATTATCTACTTTGAGCAAGATGGAGGCACATCCTGTTGAGGCCCAGCAGCCTATCTTCACTGCAACATATGGGAGGAAAGAAGAGGATGGGATAGACTGCAAAGACACAAATGAATAAAACAAGTCTTTTCTTTGACAACAGTGTGAAAGAAAATGATCCTAAAATGACCTTTACACTATTACTCTGCAGCTACAACATCTGTTTACAATCAATCCCATCATGCACTGAGGCAGGGTCACTAGTTACCATGTCTTATTTTGGGATCAAAACCAATCTACATGAAGGATACGCATGCAGACCAGAATATGAACAGAGGATGTTTTATCACTGAAGCAACCGTCGTTATCAGTGAACAACAGTGTTTCCCATTCGCAAATCCCTCTTATTTATGTCACCACTGTTTCATACTTCATTTGCATGTTTCTCCCATTCAGTTACTTACCCTTTCTTCTCCCTCTAAGCCATTTGCAAAACAAGAGGGGG
Source organism: Tautogolabrus adspersus (assembly GCA_020745685.1). Classification (NCBI taxonomy): domain Eukaryota; kingdom Metazoa; phylum Chordata; class Actinopteri; order Labriformes; family Labridae; genus Tautogolabrus; species Tautogolabrus adspersus. The sequence goes on from CM036552.1 coordinate 22,797,045, forward strand.
GAATCAAGGGCACCTGGGACAGCAAAGATGGGAAAACAACTGAAATAATTTCAGAAATATATCTTCGCCATGAACCTGCTTTGAAGAGTTATAGTCAAGCATGTAACAGAGATTGATTTTGGTCAGCTGACCTCCCCCATCCTGTTTGGAAGAAATATTGGCAGTCTATACGGCACTGACTCAAAATAATAGCCACTGTGCCCCTACCATGTAGCAATCTGCCACTGGATCATTTTCGCCAAGGTCACAGAGTACATTATACAGACTGAAGCAAGGGAGGGGACGCAGGACACCGGGACAGCTGACTAAGGAACCAGCAGCTTCTGCAGAGAGGCTGGAGGGGAAGAAGAAACTTTCAAGACTAGAGATCTTCATTGCAGAGAGGAGACAAATGTGTGTACTCGAACACACACACACACACACACACACACACACACACACACACACACACACACACACACACACACACACACACACACACACACACACACACACACACACACACACACACACACACACACACACACACACACACACACACACACACACACACACACACACACACACACACACACACACACACACACACACACACACACACACACACACACACACACACACACACACACACACACACACACACACACAGGGCTGGGACTAGCAGGGAGTATGTGAAGACAGTCCTTGCAATCCCTAAATTACTCATGCTTACTGGCCCACAGCAATAAACAGTCAAATGCAAGCACACACAAGAACAAGCCCGTCTCCACCTAAGCTGCACCCCACGGTGAAAGGGGAGGAACAGCTTTCTGCCATGCGGTGTCTCCGAGCTGCTCCGACAGACGGAGCGGGAACTTACAACGGGGCGGAGCCTTCATGCGCATAATGCCCAGATGGGCCCCTGGACGCTGCGGCACGGCTTCCTCCTATGCACTCACACCCTGCTCCCATAATGCACTTTTAGGGCACCTCGACTTAGTAGGTGAGGACAAGGACTGATTCGAATTGCAACATGTTTCACCTTAGTCTTTCAACTACATCTGCTACTAGTACTAAAGCTACTTGTCTAAAAACAAGCTGTATAAATGTACGAAAAAAGGTGTGGATGAGAGGTTTGACTTGTTACTATGGATGAATGATATTGGACAAACTGACACAGACATTTTTTCTTTCCCTTAACCCCCTTCTACTTCTGACAGCAGCTCTGACACACGGAGTAGATGGAGGGGAGGTGGAGGGACACATTTCTTCATAAACTTTAAAACATTACCAACCATTTCTACCTTTGTTCAAAGTTACATTCAGCCTTACATGAGCAGCCCTGTGATTCTAACGTCTAATTAAACGGACGCTCACCATCTTGAGCAGCCTGGGACTCAAACAACACTTCACCATGTGCGCTGCTGGTGTACCTCCTAGAAGTAAACAATCAGCGGCTACATTAACATACCTACATCAACTTACAGGTGCCCACAGCATTACCAAGCACAGGGATGAGGTGTCGATGATAAGCGAAAATACACTCTTTTCAAACCTGTGATTGAGCGTCTGCCTCGAGGGTCACGCCGTGGTATCTGTGAAGGCAGCGGCGTGGCCTGTAGCCTCAAAACATTTTTACATTCAGGGGACACACAGACTCTGCGAGCACAGTGGTCAGTTCTCTGACTACTGAAGGTGATATCAGACTTTTATTGTAGTTCAGTCATGGAAACCAGAAAGCCGGTTGGTTTTGGTCTGCATCAAGCAACACAAAAAAGGCAGCGTGACACGCTTCAGGTCACATGACTGATATTGCACATCCTGGGATGTGGCTATTGAGTATGCACATATTGCAAATGCAGTGGTCAAACGATGTATTGCCCTAATTGTTACCACATAGCAAAAATTACATGAAGATAAAGAACGTGTTTTTAATTTCATTTTAATGTCACCAGTTAAAAAAAAGGCAAAATTACAACCTAATTTCCCACAAGATATTTTAAAAACTGCGGTGACCAAAATGTCTTGTGTAAGGCTAAGTATGCTGAAATATTTTTTTAGGGCCATGACTCTTTGGGAGGTAGCAGGAAAGAGAGTGAACTGTTAAAATGATTTCCAATTCTCCTAATGATACTTTATTAAACAGCATTTGGACACATTATTAGAGCAGATTATAAACACAAGCACAAACTTGACGAGGTTTAGACATAAACACAGACACATAGAATCTATAAAGTTAAGATACACTCTTTTTCTTATTTCTGTCTTCTCTTGTCAAAGAAAGCTCTAAAAAAAAAAAAAACTTGTGGAAAAATTTTGTATTTCCATCTTTCATTCATTTTCAATCCTTCAAGGGAAGGGTTCTTTAACGTAATAGTTCTTATAGGAAGAATAGCAGACTTAAAAGCCAAAAAATGCCTTAAAATAAAGATAATCCACATTAGCTAAATGTTTTACTTTGGCTGTAATTGTAACATCAATGTTTCATCTTAGCCATTAGCCTACATTTTTAAAATGTCTTTGTCATAACCCTCAGTTTCAACAATAAGGCTGATTCCTACATCAAACATCATGAGCCCCTTTCTGTCATTATATCTCTTATTTTAATTCATTTTAAATTGACTCGTGTGCTGTAAAGGCTCAAGCATGTCAAAGGTTCACAAGGTGTTCTCCATCCCCGCGTGCCCACTGCGTCACTCCGGATACAACTTGTGTGATTTTTAAATTTACCTGCCACGACCATTTTCTCCTCTCTTCCTTTCATTGCGCGGTCTTTGCTTGGAAGCTGGGTTTTAGCTGCCATTGATTCAGCGACAACGAGCGACACAGACAGAAGAAGCAGAAGAAACCAAACGGTGTGTTGTGATTGTGTTTGGGAGAACACCTGTGAAAGGGGCACTGTCTTCCGGGATGCCTCCATAGCGCCACGACGTTACGTCGCATAGCGGGGGCACGCGCGATGGAGACTGAAAGGGAGGAGGGGTGGAGACAGGACGGAGAAAACGCCATCAATATGAATATTCATCGTGCGTGGGCAACGTCGTGCACTGCATATTAACTAATCAAGGGTTAATATGACTTTGGCACAAAAGCCTACAGTGCGCCGTGTGCGGGAACGAAATTAAATTTAAATAAATATCCACGCCGTGCTGCATGCAAATGAGCTCGCCCCAATTATCAGCTCTCATTCAGTGGGAGGTGCCTTTGCTACATCAGGCTGGAGTGTGGATGTATGGATGGGTATGGTCTCCCTTTGTGGTTCATTTTTCAGGCGTGTTCTGGGTTAATCCTGATGAGTAACAGCATCAAGAGTCCACTGTTCATAGCTTACAACATGACTCAAGCCCTGCATTATACGAATTAATAAGCATCTGTTAAAAAAACCCATCATGTTCCAGTGTCTCATGCAGTACTCACCATATAAGATGATTTTTAGGACTATAGTATTTAAAGGGGTTGAAGTGTTCAGTCATTTTTTTAGACTTACTATCCCATAAATGATTTTTAAAATATCTGACATATTCTGAAAACTATCCTAGCTCTTACTGGGTTCAATATTCAAAAATTACAAAAGCCATTAAATTCAACTTTATCCGTAAATGTAAATCTTAACCCTCAAGCTGTGAGTCAGTTGGTGTTGTACATAAAACATTAAGTTCCTCAGCATCAACACTTACCTTCATCTGTGCTGTAGTGAAGACTTACAGAGAGTTGCGTATTGCCGTACAAATATCTTCATGCAGGTATCATGTCAATCATCTGGACAACTGAGAAACACTGGCTGAATGTTGATTTGAGGGATGTGTTTCAGTCATTGAACGCTACACATGATTGTCATTCTGATAAAGATGGATAGTCAATGGACTAAAAAGTGAAGGTAGAGCTGAGGTGACGTGGTCAACGTATTTAAATAACTTTCTTAGCAACAGTTATTTTAATGCCCTCTAATTTTATTACAACTTCTCCAATCTGCATTTTCATGTTGAATGTTATTGTAAACTGAATATATCCAGAGTTCAGGAGTGTTGGTTGGCCAAAACAAGTCATTTTAAAAAGAAGAAACTGTTGATTACGAGCCAAAGACTAATCATTTTCTGTACAAATATCAGATCATTTTTATGCAGAACAGTTCAGAAAATAAATGGTTACCATGCAGGGTCATCATGTTGGCCTAGTGGTCCGGGATACACACACCATGTCTGCACTCTGTTCAAATGTCTTCCTTTTTTAATCACAAAGAGCCACAGGCCTGCACTGGATGGTCACTCTCTGTAGTGATTTCTTTTATGCTTTTTCACGTTATTTCCGTTGCAGCCAGACCAAACAGTTAAGTAACGAGGACGAGTATTTACGTACGGTAACTTTTTTTTTGTGCTTCCTTTGAACCAGCCAATTTACGGGTAACAAAGAATCCAGGGCATTGTTCCTACATCCTGCAAGCCAGAATAGCATCACACCCTGCTGCAATCCGCCTCTTCCTCTCTCTCTCTCTTCCTCTTTTCTCTCTCTTATCTGCCGGGGAAATGAAGCTCAATCACCTGCGGAGGAGCTGAGGGCGGCACATGGGACTTTGCAATGCAAATGCCAGGTAATTACCCGAAAGCTAGGAGAGTGGAAGCACGCAGATGAAAATAGAGCAGGCAGAGAGAGAGAGAGAGAGAGATGAACTGAACAGTGGGTTCACATGCCTGTTGATGCAGGATGATTGGGGTGTTTTGTTGGTGTGTGGGGATGTAGGAGGAAGAGGGGGGAGGAGGGACAAAAAGGTGATGAAAAGCAAAAGGACTGGAAGGAGCCACATACAGTATATACAGAGAGCCCACGATGCATGTGTTAGATTTATCTGTGTGCATTTGTGAATTCATGCATTCCTTGTAGAAATGATCAATACATTAAGTGTTTATTTCCCCCAGATCTCTGCTGTGGAGGAGAAAGGAATTACTTTTAATTAGCAGAGAATAAAAACAGTTCCTTAACATGACTGCAGCAGCAGTTTGAGAAAAGTGTGTATTCGTGTGCACACTGGCATGAATAAGTGTTTCCGCCTGGATGCATTTGTGTGCATGTTCTCTGATGTGCCCATTGTGCACATGTTGGGTGATATGCATGTGCTTGTGTGTGTGTTGTAGCGGAGGTTTAGTGAGTATGCCAGCTTGCAGATGTTTGATTGTGAGTGAGTGAAGAGATGTGCAGATGTGTGTGAGTATCAAAGAGATTATGAAATGACCTGGAATTAAACACTGCAGTAGTTTTTTTTTTTCAGAGTATCGTTGCACATTAAGCCCTCTTCTTAGACTGAGAGGTAGTTGGAATTCAAGCTGTGCGTTTAAATGGTTGCTACAGTTTAATTTAACAAGCCAAAATGCGTATTTGTAATTCAATACAGGACTCTAGTGTTTGTTTGTGTGTTTGTGTGTTTGTGGGAGATATAACCAGGCAATAGTGTGACTCACAAGCAGTTTGCACCTTGGCTCAATTGCTACCTCTGATTAACATCTGAACAGAACAGGAGTCAGCCAACCAGAAAACTGTTTTGGCCATTTAGTGTAATTGTGGCTTTGCTAAAGTCTCACTTCGCCTAATTAGAATAATAAATCATGCCGCCTCGTTGTTTTCAAAGGGCCCTCCATCGTCTCGCCGAAGCAGGTGGGATTGTGGGATGGTGTGAAAAACAAAGGCTTTGATTGCTTGGCTCAAGCTTACCATCGGTTAAAAGCAGCGTGGCGCTCTCCCTGGATTCATATTCTCAACTATCATTTCATGGATGTGAGTGGGAAAATCCAACTTGACAAATTTTGATTCATACGCTGGCCAATGCTTGACTTCACTTGACATGAATCATTTGGCACACTGAAAAAAAAATGGAAGACAAGACTACTTTGGGTTCATTTTCCAAGATACTTTCGTTCTTCTGGTAAATTGGAAGCTTGATCCAAAAAGCAACTGGAATTGGTTGAAGGTCTTGAAGTTGTCTTTTGGATCAAGCTTTGAATTGACCATGACCTGGATGACTGAGAACCTACACGGACATCTTTCTGCTGGGAAGTACGTCTACTTTCTGCTGAGGCCATATGTTGGACTATAGGCAGACCTCACTCTCCCTCTAGCTCTTATTTCATGACCTTAATGGACATGAAGTACAAAATCAATAGCAATGAACCTAACTGTTGTGATGAACGATTCACAAATTCTTCATTGTCTTGTAGTCTGCAGACTGTTTTCCTGATTTGTCAGCACATTTTGTTGAGCAATCATGAAAGATGTCCGACACATAGAGGCCAGGTGAGCTCTACAAATCTTTTTTTGGCTCACCAACTGTCCAGAACCAGTTTCTGATGAACTCTATCTATCAACCCATCCATTAATCTTTGCTCTAAAATCAGTATCTGTCCTGTACTGGAATCATGGAAAAATTATTTTTGTTTTTTTTAAAGTAATTTTTTCAGCCTTTTGCTTTTTATTGGATAGGACAGCTGAAGAGAGACAGGAAATGTTGGGAGGAGAGAGTAGGGGAAAACATGCAGTAAAGGGCCAAGGTCAGATTTGAGACCACAGCCGCTGCAAAGAGGACTACAGCCTCCGTACATGGGGCGCGCGACATGAGCGCTAGGCTTCGGCGCTCCCGAAAAATTATTGTTTTTGGTTACTTTAAATTACAAACAAAAGGTCATATTATTTTTGATTTTTAAAGGTTTATATTTGGGCTTTTTTATAAATCTATTAGAGATAGGACAGAGGATAGAGTCAGAAATTGGGGAGAGAGAAAGAGAGAGAGACAGGAATGACATGCGGGAAAGGAGTATTAGCTCAGATTTGAACCCTGGCCGACGATTAGAGATGCAGCCTCCATACAAGAGGCACATGCACTAACCATAAGACCCATTTCCATCAAGCAGTCTGGTTCAGTTCAGTTCGGTACGGTACACATTTATTGCCGTTTCCACTTTCAAAAGTTGGTAATGGTACTAGAATAACTGATCCGTACCGTCCTGCTTTTTTGGTACCCTTCTGTTGGGGTGCCAAGCGTCCCGATTCGACCCTAAAGGTTGGAGCTAGACACACTGCAGTCATCGAAAGAATCTTCACTCCCCGTGCGACAGCGGTAATAAAGGACAAACACAAAACGCGCCATGTTTAAAAATCATGTGGATTTGGAGAGAGTAATTTGAAGGCTGTTTATGTTTTTAGCAACTATTGTCAGCCCCATGGAGAACCTCGGAGATGCAGACCAATAATTGTTTTTTGTTTACTGTGTCACATTCTTCTTCTTTGTTGGATTTATTGGCTGTCTACACTATGTCCTGCCGCTGTGATTTAGTGATGTGTTAGGGAACGGTTGACTGTGGAAACGCAAGCAAGATCAGGGTTTATCGTGCCAAACCTTACCAAACTGTACTGAACTAAACCTGACCGCTTGGTGGAAACGGGGCTCACTAGGCTACATATTTATGAACCCGATTTATTTATAATAATCTCCTCTCTGACAGAAATATACTCCTCCTCCTCCATACCGCTGTAAAGTAAAACATTGGAAATTATTTTCTCCTGTTTTTTGTTCTTGTTCTCATTTCTCCTTTGCACATGTTGCATTTTGCAACATCTCAGGAAGAATATATCTTTACATTTCCAACAACATTAAAGACAAACCCAAGAGTAGGACAGATTTGGATAAATCTGGGAAACCAGAGGTGATATGAACGAGATGAGTGCAGCTATATAACAGCAGTCCACTTCCTGTCCCTCTTCGCTCTGCGGCTCCACCCGTGCTAAGAGAGGCTGGGCTAAGCCACTCTTGCCCTACATACAGCCTAAACAGCAGATTACTGCGTGTCCCTCTAATCCCATGCACCAGGGCATGTGCCACTGTCACCATGCACCAACCACCCAATCATCCTGCAGCCACTGTCACCGTGCCTGCTGCAACCCCCCCTCTCCCACCCCTAACATCTTCTCTGTTTTCTGTTTTTTGGTCAGCCATTTTGGATTTTTCGGTTTCATTTCTATCTGCTAAACCCATAAATGGAAATACTTCATTCCACTGCTGTCTCTTCCTCTCGCTCTGTCTTCCCCAGCAACACCCTGTCCTGTCCTCATCCTCCCAGCCCCCCGCCCCCACCCTTCTCGCAGTTTTAACCTCCTCATGACCACCTGGCATGGGATAGCTTCCTCCAGTCTCGCAGCTTCACCTAAACCACCAGGCCTGAGATTAGGGTTAATCTGGACCTTGTGTCATCCTGTATCTATCCACCACCCCCACAGCCCCATTTTTCCCTCCCTCCCTCCCTCCCTCCTCTTTACCAAAGAGGCTTTGGTTTAAAATCCTTTATTGTGAACCCCCGCTCCCCTTGCTGTGTCTTTCTGTCTGCTGCCAACTGCAACTTTTCCTCCCGCACCACATCCTCAGCCAATCCTAACACAGATACTGCAAGAACCTGTCCCCAAGCTATGTCGGTGAGGAGATGAGCAAAGGATTTCTGCATTGTCTTTCTCTTTAGAATAAATTTGCAATCAGACAGGCATGAACACTCTGCTTGCTTGTGTGTGCATATTAGCGTGCAGTAATACATGGCTATACTTAGCAAGCGTGCATGCAGCATGGTGTGCATGTAATGGCGTCTGTGAGTACCTTTGTGCATGACCAGGATTGTTTGAGAGTGCTTTCTGAATTCTTACAGATTTAAATAAGAGTTTACACAATTCATCCTCCACCCCAACCCCCCTGGTGCATTAAACCAGCAGAGCTCACTTGCTCGTCTCACCCTGAGGACACGGCGAAGGCACGGAGGCCCGAGTTGGATGAAGAGACTCCACAATGGTGCAGAGAGCAAAGATGCGTAGAGAATGAAGACAAAAAAGGAGAGGAGATACAAAGTGCTTAAGCCCCTTTTCATTTTTTTGTCTCCAGAAATAAAAGACAAATTCACCCTGAAGCCAAAGTTTCCTTTTTGCGAGTTGAAAAGCCAGCAAAAAGCACTTGGCAGACAGAAAGCGTTAGGTAAAGAGGCAGCCAGAGATGTAGGCCATGCACTTAAGTGTCTTATCGTAAGGGGCAGAGAGGGAGAGACCCTTGAGTTTGAGAACCTGCACGAGTTGAACCCCTTTAATGAGAAAACGGCATGGAGGATTCGTTAAAATGATCACAAGATGCTGAGCTTGTAACGTTAATGTCAAATTCCTTGTGTAATCACGATCAGCGTGTTTGATGAGCACTGTTTAATTTGTTCCGATTACACAGATAGTCTGTTCGCTTATTAAAAAGTCTGAGTGCATGAAACATAATGATTATTTATAGGGGTTCGTTCATCGCCAGCCAGAGGTTCCTGAGTGAGATGGGATACTGAAGTAAAAAAAAAAAATGGATTAGCAATATGGAATCAAAGTACCTTGATTTGGGTGTAACTGGTCGAGCGAGAGTGACTGATTAAAGGGGAGAGAGCGACAGAACATGCTGAGGAAGGAAAAAGTGGAAAGAAAGAGGGGCGAAACGGAGAATGTTCAAAGTGGTCGTGCAAGAGTGCAAAATGTCCACAGAGAGCCAGAAAGAGGGAGCGAGCAATGTAGTTAATGGATTTAAATTAATTGCTGTCATGTGGATTCTGATCCCAATAAATCAGGGTCAGTGTGGTCTCCGTTGCCATCTCTGTACGCTTTGGAAAAGACACGGGAGAGACAGGAAATCACACTTTTTATATATAAAGAACAAAAATATATAAACATGCTCTTATAGGGATTTAATTCAAATGAATTCAAAAATGTTACACAATAAATATATGAAATGTAAAGACTCTCTGAGTGTGTTTTACATTTACGTACATGGGACTTTTTGCATGAAAATGTACAATGGCAATGTCACTGCTCGACTAAAAGTGAAAATAAGAACAGAAATAAAATGTGCAAATACCTCTAAAAAGTTGCTTTACACATAAATAACATAAATAAAGAGAAACTCAAAATATAAGACTCCTAACAAATGCTGCTGCTGCATCCTCGACATTTAGGAATCCAGCACGCTGCACTATAGGATCCTCATGAAGAGCGTCTTTAAAAATTCAAATAAAGCATCTCCTAACAGAATGCTGGATGCCAACTAGTGCAAACCTAACTGGGTTATAAATGCAATGTGGTCCAATGAATTAGCCATGCTTATTACTGGAAATTACTACTGCGCTTTCTGCTTAACTAGGCTGCAAAATTGATTTACCTTATTTCCCCAGTCTATGACCATCACAAAGACATCCTGTTATTAAGAGGGCTACGAGTATTATTGTATGTGTTAATCAGAAAAATATGTGAAGCATGTTTTTTAATTACAAATCATACAAGGGCATTTTGAAAAAACAAAGGACTTCAAATAAAAAACAATCCAAACGCTTTGCCTCCATGTGAAAAGAAGGAGACACACTGTGACGGAAAACAAATAGAATTTTCAAGGGGGGGGAAAAAACACCGTCAACACTGATGTTAATGTTTCCCCAATTTTAAAAACATTTTTCTTTGTATACACTTTACAGTACAGTATGCCCCATATTATATACACCGTGTTTTTCTTTGAAACTGTTTGCCCCACAGCAAAACACTCATGTTCAAAACGGTAATATCTGAACATGACAGAAATGGTGCAAAATGGGAAGTAGGTCACATAGCAATTTATTTGACAAAAAGGGGTGGGGGTGGGGAACTGGGGCATGGTGTATGCAGAGGCAGCGAAAGGGAAGGTTTTTTTGGAAACGAAGATCAGATTGGGTGTTTGCGTGTGTGTGTGTGTGTGTGTGTGTGCGTGTGTGTGTGTGTGTGTTTGCGCGCGAGTGTGTGTGTGTGTGTGTGTGTGTGTGCGTGTGTGTGTAGGATCATGCAAGTGACGACCTGGTGAAAAAGTTAGGCGCTCATCCAAAAACTGCTTGGTCAGAGTGAGATTGAAAAGAAATAATTTTTGCTGACACATGATTGTGAAAAAATTTGTGGTATTTTCAAACACACACAAACACACACACGCGCGCGCACACACACACACACACACACACACACACACACACACACACACACACTTATCTGAGGCTCCATTGCCCACTCTAGAGAAATTGAAACTGATATTGCGGTCACTGGACCATATCAGCACATCTGACACAGAGTGTGTCAGCAGCATTGATCAGCTGTCGATGAACTACCCCTCAAGCCCTGACACAACTTTACGCACACGCACACGCACACGCACACACACACACACACACACACACACACACACACACACACACACACACACACAGACATGTTGAACTGTGTGGATTGGCCACTGATATTCACAGAGTAAATACTGAAACCCACGTAGCATACTGTAAATACATGTATTCCCACTGCACAGACACCCACGCTCTCGTAAGCTCTGTGGCTTTCTTCTGATCCTGTTTGAATCCCGTCATCACTGAACATCACAGCTGTATGATTAGCGAATGCATGAAGGCCACATTTCTCTCTCTCTGCTGACCCACGGCGCTAAATGCTACAGTTTAAAGAGCCATACTGCTAAACAGACACAGCGCTAATGCATTATGCTCAGAGACCTTTTTTATTTGTCTCTCGGTTCACATGACTCTGCAGGCCATCATTGGATCATTTCTTAGAAAGGGGGGAAAAAAGAAACTTAAAATTCAAATAAATTGACAAAATGTGAAATTCAAAATTTTGAGATTAACAATCTGAAAATAAATGATCACTTCATGTGGAAGAGACGTGGATTGAAGTGATGCAAAAAATAAAAACGAGGTTCAGTTTAGCTATTTCCACTAACGTCCCTTCAGTTGTGTAATAAAAACTTACTTTATCCTTCAAAACAATTAAAAAAAATATATATAAATATCTGCATTTACTACTTCTCTGTTGTCAAAATTGGGTTTTTTTGAGAATCATTTAAAAATTAAAAAAAGAAAACAGACGTCATTATTCTGAGATTGTGTGTTTTGTATGGTGTGTGTTTTGAATGGAATCTAAATAGCGCGCACACACACACACGCACACACGCACACACGCACACACACACACACACACACACACACACACACACACACACACACACACACACACACACACACACACACACACACACACACACACACACACACACACACACACACACACACACACACACACACACACACACACACACACACACACACACACACACACACACACACACACACACACACACACACACACACACACACACACACACACACACACACACAGATCAGGCCGTGGGGCATTGGGTTCATGTGGCCCTATTTACACAATGAAAGACTATCTACTGTAAAAACTCTCAACACAATCTCAACAATCTGCACAGACTGCACTGAGAATCTGTAAAGCCACATTAACACATAAGAGAGGCTCTGGAGCACCAGTCTTTTCTAATGACTCGATAATCCGACCCAAATGCTGCCTGCTTGCTAATCTCTCCATCGGATTACCAAACTAGGGACGAGCCCTGTCTGTGGCTTCCCCCTCCTGTCTCTCTGTCCTTCCTGCCTGTCTGTCTCTCCTCGCTTGTCACTTTGTAAAAACTGCTTGCTCTTGTGTTGCTCTGCATGATAAAAAAAATAAATAAAAAAATCTTTGCTTGCCTCTCTGTGATCTTCCCCGCTGTCTGCGAGTACTGTGGGGTTGCATGCCTGTTCGCCCCGCGCTCATCCTCTCATGTTTTCGAGCTTTTAAAAATGGAGAACGGGAGGAGAAGGACATCAAAATGTAGTCACAAATCTCCCTCGTCTCTTCGTGCCCACTTGCACGAGGGTAAACATGCCACGACTAAACATATGAACATATACAGTAGAGAATCTGTGAAATTTATGGCGTGTAATTTATGCCCATAAATAATAAGCTTCCATTCTCCTCTGAAGAAATCGAAAAATATTTGACGCAAATTTTGGACAAGCGTAAACCTGAAAAACAAAAGAAAACATTTTTTTTTTTATCGTACTTCCATTTCAACTGCTTTTACTGATATTCACCCTTACTCTCCATCTTTTGATCCGTGAGACATTAAAGGCCAAGCTCTCTCTGTCGCTCCATCCCAAAAAGCTCTGCTGCAATGTTACTGCGCATTTCATATAAACAGGTCCTCGCTAATGTCCTATTTGTCACACATCAACCATGTCTGATTCTATATATTTTCTATAAAACACTGCTGCTGTTTTCTGCCTGCGAGGCCCTAAAAATTGTCTCTTTGATTTTACAGAAATCACTCTGTGTCTGCATCATTGTGTGTGTGTGTGTGTGTGTGTGTGTGTGTGTGTGTGTGTGTGTTTCTTTGGCGTGTTACAGGAGTTTGCGTTCATGTTTTTTTTGGGTCTAAGCTGCAGCTCTGTCGTACATACTGTAGCTCAAACTGCAGATGACAGTCTGCAGAAACTTTGACATTTAGCTTTTCACAAAATCACAGTTGATGCATCTAATGCTAAGTGAACCTGTCTCTGTACTATCCCTCTATACCAGGAACATTTTTACAGCTATGCAGACAGACGAGAGACGAGGCCGTATTTTCAGTGGAGAATAATGTGGATCAAATTTTAGGATTTTTGATCCCGTATGCATGTTCTTCTGCGTGATATTAAAACTGATATTTTGTGCCTGTACTAAAAAACGGAGGGTGTGCAGTAAATGTGTGTCAAAAAGATACAAGAAACAGCGTGCGGCTATACAGCTCGCACGGTTTTAGGAGTATGAGGCTCCTATCACACTAACATAGAAAAAGAAAAAAAATATCTCGAAATAAGATAAATAGTCTGTAGACATAAGGAACCCCACAACAGAAACATATCAAGTATTTTAACTTGAAAAAATCACTTCTACTGCTTGCACGTACAAACTAAAATTAGAGTTGAGTGTCATCTTAATAAAACAATGACTTTACTAGTTTTAAAGCACATACAGATGTAAGAATTTTCCATTAAGGATTATTTGATTGATTTAATTCCTGAAACATCATTGTGTTCACTCCCACATGAAGGGGCTGAGGGTGTAATATGGAAGTGTGGTGACATTGGTCATGGGGGTAAAACTAAGACTGAAAGCAACAATTTTAAAATTTGAACTCGGGGGGAGAAAATCAAAATATGTGCACAGAAAAAATACACTTATTCAGAATGCATCTTTCCCTGCACAGAAATGACAGTTGTAGAAGTCGACACATTTCAAAATAATGAGAAAGGTTAGGAGCGGGGATATCGGGATGAGCTAAGTGGTGAAGTGAGGCATGAGACGGGAAAGAGCGATGGAGTGCTGGAGGGAGCGAGTGATGGAAAAGGATGGGTAAAAAAGGAGGTGAGGCAGGCCCTCTGAGTGGATGTGTGTGTGTGTGTGTATGTGTATGTGTGTATAAGAGGTAAAAGGAGACGAGGAGGTGGGTGTTACTGCGGCTGTCCATTTCCCGGGATCAGCTGATGGCCGTGGATGATGGAGCGGAGAGGGGTCAAGGGTCAGAGCCTTGCATTGTCAGCCTGGCCCTGCTCTCCCCTGGGGTTCCCTCCCTCGCTCTCTCTCTCTCCCCCCCTCCTACATCCATCCATCCATCCCCCCGCTGCCTGCTGCACATTTACATACATTCATCAGCATTGTGCGTCGCCGTGACTCACTGGCTAGAGGATGCACCGCATGCATTACTGGCTGCTTACCGCGGCAGTCTGCGCCGCTGCAGCTCGTGCATTCACAAAGAAATATTTGTAAGCATTTTATTTTGTATTCAAGCGCTGCTGCATGATATGTGCATGTAGACATCTGTTTGTGTGTGTTTGTGTGTGTGTGTGTGTGTGTGTGTGTGTGTGCAGGACAAGACAGTGCCTCCCATCCCCCCCACCCTCCAGTATTAGGACTATCCTCCTCACCCCTCGCCCCCCCCTCCCACCCCACCCCCTCCCCTTTATGAACGCACACACATACACGCACACACGCACACACACACACATACCTCCCCCACTTTGCCTGTGTAATCCCTGCCAGCTGGCCTCGTTGGCTAATCCCTCTGCACTGATCAGCTGGGCCACGCATCCAGTACGGGACAGGACAGGGACAGGGGCAGATAGGGGCGGGACGCTTTCTGTGTGTGTGTCTGCATGTGTGTGTATTTGCGTGTGAGGTGGGGGGTGGTGTCGACAAGAAAGCATAAATTGAAGCCCGTGCCTTCGCCTCGGCGCAGTGTGTCTGTGTGTGAGCCAGTTGCCTGTTCCTCCTCCTCGTCCGTCCATCCCTTATCTCCTTCCTCTTCCTCCTTCTCCCCTCTTGGATCCTTATACATATATACCCACCCGGCTTATATATGTATATTTTACATCTTGGGCTTTTTTCCTCTTCCTTTTTGGTTTTGTCTTGAGCAGATCCAAAGGATTTTTTCTAACGGTGATGACTGGGTAGAATTTAGTTTTTTTTTTTATATATCCCTTGACTGCATGCGTGACACCTGCCTGCCTCCCGTCCCTTCAGCCCCCCTTGTCCGCCATCCCACCAACCCCCTTGTGTGCCTGCTCCCCTGCTCTTCCCAACCCCAGAAGGACCTTCTTCACAGGATGGAGCTGCACCGTCACAGCTACAACTTCAGCCACAACAATAACAGAATCAGGACCGCGGACCCGGAAAGGAGGAAATACTCTGCAGCTCCTCAGCTATTTTTTTGCATCATATTTAGAGAGAAAGGATATATTTGATCTGAGAAAAAAAAACTTATTTTTTTTGTGCTGTAAAATTACTCGATTGGCAAATATAGAAAGAACCGAGCGCAGTGATTAGGAGTTTTAAAAGAAAGGGATTCAAAATGTAACACTTGCAGTTTTTCTTGATGGGACTCTTGTGTACCTGCAAAGAAGCTAAATTCCTCCATGTGTTTTTCCTTTCTAGACATCCATATTTACACTTTGCTAAATCATTGGTTTGTGATTTAACAGAAGAAGAACACTGTTGTTATTTAGATCCTGTGTGCCAGTCTGTACATGGCTATAGTTACATGCGCAGAGTGCACAGAGAGAGAGAGAGAGAGAGAGAGAGAGAGAGAGAGAAGAGATGGAGAGTAGGAGGGAGAGAGAGAGGGAGGGAAAGGGGTAGATAACGACACAGCTTTACCAACTGTAATGAAGAACTGCTTGGTCTGATTAAACCGCACCAAGCTCCTAAACAGGACCAGCAGAGGCAGCACTGCGCTGAGGATAAGGCATAGCTACGCATCGCGGTGTGTACTCCTAAATATCTAGTCGTCATCCTTTGTTTTGCTCTGAGGGGAAGATGGTCTGCAGGAATGGTAGCAGTCAGGTAGCTGGGCTGCTGCTCTCTTTATGGTGCAACAAAGGTAGCTTTGCTCGCTCGCTCTATCTCACCCTCTGTGCTCTCCTCTCTCTCTGCTGCTTTTTTAAAATTCTGCTGTAGTATATGTATACAGAGTATGTCGTATTGTGCGCTTACATTACTGCTTTTTTGTTCATATGATGTTGCTGTAAAACCTTCACAAACGCATGCATGCAGTCACACACTCCAGGCTGACCATTCAAAGGACTCACAATGTCATTGGCTCGTATCATGTATGTTTTTTTTCTCTGTACTGTCTGTATAGAAAATCATGTTTTTATGTCGAAAGGAGGATGCATGTATGTTTGGGATTAGCATGCAATGTACTTTGACGTGTGAAAGGACCGCATAGCCGCCTCTGAGCACACAGGGAGGAGAGATCACAGGTGAGGAGAGAGGGATGAGAAAGTCTGAAAAATACTGAACAACGGGATGTACTTTGAAGATTCAGAAAGTGACAGCGTTAAGAACACAGTGTTCATGTGGAAATGCACATTATGAATACAAAGGAGGAAAAGTGTTGCTAATCGCAGGGTAAGTAACAGAGCAGAGCAGGATATTCACATAAGGCGAGAACATTTTCCAAGTTTGGGTTTGAGCTCTTTGTGTTCACAGTGGACCTTGATTTAATTTCAATACAATTAAGGCACGCGGTGAATGCCAAGAGAAAAGCCACAGTCTTCACTCACCTGAGACACCAACAGAAAGCCGCTACAGGACAGAAGAGTGGCTCTGACGACTGCACAGATGGACGTTCGCCACAATCCTATGAGATTAACAAGAGATGACATTAATGGTCACACAGAAGCCAGTGGAAGAAGCTTTAGGTAAAGAGGTTACAGAGCAGCAGAGACCTCAGACAGGTGAACAGATCAGTTTAAGCATCCGGGAGAGGTATTTTTAAATCATACAGGACACATAGAGAGAAATCAGCCATAATTACTGGGCACTAGTTGAAGTAATACACTGGTTTCCATAATGACAGAACAGACAGAGCCGTAGGAAGCCTACCAGTGTGGCTCCTGTGGCCAAATGGACAGAGGGATCACACCAGGGGGATTTGCCATGTGGTGACAGAGGGCCACTTCAAAGGTCTGTGTGTTTACGCATGAGCGTACACTCGCTGAATCTGAGAGGAAGATGGAGAAAAATAAGGGTGAGGATGATGAGCCGATTATTTCTTTTTACTTACTTTATCATAAAAAAAATCAACAACCTCCCTCATCATTCTCATGCACGCTGATTTATTTTATTCCCACCGCAATATCACGGCTTTAAGCTTTTATTTTAAAAATGATCTGCTACATTAAACCTTTTTTTTGTATTCGTAAGTTTTTCGTGTCATGGCTTTGTTTGTGTATTTTGTTCTGCAAAAAAAAAAAAAAAAAGAGTCTCAATAAAGAAGTCTTTCCATGGACAACATCTCTATTTGTATAATCTAGTGCTTCTCTTCAAAGTAAAAGGCCCAAAGCACATCAAGTCATTTAAATAATGAGCTTCATCTCAACTCCTATAATCACAGAGCTGCGTCAAATGATTCGAGCTTTAAATCGCTTTAGGCAACAGAGATGTGAGTTGACCTACATCTCAGATGATGGAGGCGGAATATCAAAGAACAAAAAAAAAACACAGAAAAATCCCGGATTTTTGTCGAGTTTCATTTCGATCTATTCCACATCCTGCTGCTTGAATTTGAGTGTAGTCTTAGAGCGACAATAATCAACACAAAAACAATCACAGCAGCGCAGTTAGCCCGCTATATTTAAACTAGAGAGATTATAAAATAAACACAGATGTCCTTCTCTAAGAATATACATCACGCATCTAAATGAGGCCTATATCCTTCTCTATGCTCTGATACATCAGCGGATGACATTTCATTATTGTCTGACATCGCCACACAATGCAAGTGTGCAGGGGGCAAGTGTGCCACATATGCATGAGACAGAGGTCATGGACTGTTTACGTGGGCCCCTTCCCCTGTCTGCACATTATGCATTTTGAAAAACTCTCAATAGAATTGGGGACGCGAGGAGAAATGAGGGGGTGATACTTAATATGTCATGAGTGCCGGACCCCCCGGTGAGGGTGAGCAGGTGACCGTGTGTGGAACCCCCCTCAAGTGCTCGACACATCCACCATCAGGACATATTCCTAAAAAGCATGAGTAGGTTTATATTCATATACAATTTAACTTACACTGCATTTACACATGACGCTAAATAATGCTGATATGTTGGCGACAGGGATGGAATCAGAGGCCTGCAGGCTAGAGGGGGAAAAAGCTTTTTTAAATTAACATTGAGAGGAAAAGATTTGTGAGATTTAAGCAAGATATTATGTAACTATACGTGTTTTATTCTTCTCAACACAAAGTAAGCTATTGTTGTACTTTGCTGCATTTTACTACATTTTTCCCCCCTCACATGAATATTAGAGGCAGGCACCAAAAAGAGAGAAAGAAATCTAATTTAGTCATGTAAATAGAGGTCGGGTTGGCGACATGGCGAAGCGTCACTAATGGAAGAAAGAGATGGATGCTTTATGATAATGAGGGGAAAATAAAGCAGAACCATGACCTTGCAGTGCAATATGAACCCACCGACACCGTGCACATATTGTGCAGCTCTCTGACTGAACAATACACAACACCTTTTTTTTTTTTTTTTAAATGAGGCATTAATTAAAATAAGAAAATACAATATAAAGAATGCAGGGATAGAGTTGGAAAATTAAAACAAGTATTACATGTTCTATTATAGGAGTCAGATTGATGATAAATAACCAGTAGTTCTTCTTTTTTGCGTACTTGCAACCTATTTGATTTTGTTTTAATAACACACACACACACACACACACACACACACACACACACACACACACACACACACACACACACACACACACACACACACACACACACACACACACACACACACACACACACACACACACACACACACACACACACACACACACACACACACACACACACACACACACACACACACACACACGTTCTCCTTCCAACTTATTTTGTTCCTCCATCTCTTCCATTGCATTTAGCTTGATCTTCGCTCTGAGATGTATAAGTGCTGACCTCCCCTCCTCCTCCTCCTCCTCCTCTTCTTCTTCGCCTCCATCCTCCTCCTCCTGCACTTTCTCCCCATGGTCCCATTTCCCTTTCTTCTCCTCCATCGTCTCGGTGACTGTCTCTGTGCCTCTTTTATGGCCGTTCATTTGCATCCCAGGAGTGGCTGGAAGGCGTCCCCAGAGACGCGCAGATAAGGGTCACGGGAAGATCCCCTCGAGGCAGCGTGTTTGCCACGCACCCTCAACGCAGACACGACACGTGCCGTCGACCCCCCCTCTCCAAACACACACACAAACACACACTTTCCCTCTCTTACCAAGATCTGCACATTAATCCCAAAAAGCTGAGTGATGCTAGCCTCAAATTTGGACTGCAGCCAGCTGGAGTCTGCAGCTATAGCCTACACTTTGCTTTTTAAAGATAGACTTTAACTTATGACGTCGGTACTATTTTAATGTCCTCCTCGTTTATGCCGTCGATTCCTTATAGCCTTTCAGACCTAGGCCTACTCCATCCACTGGAGGCTACTTGGTTACAAGCCTGCGTGGGATATAGCAGTTAAATTATAGTTAAATTGGACTGTAGGATTTTTTATTTATCTGATATTTTAAACTAACTAAAATCACTATTCCACATGTTCAACACTTAATTGCTCTACACTCAGTCAGCAGGCATAATGTAGTATAGCTTATTATTTTTCAAAAGCAATAAATTGCATCTAAGTTTAGTGTTCAATGAAACGAGTCTTCAAAAATAAATAAACATGTTGAGGATGTTTTTGAATTGTAAGCCATATAGTGCGGGCTACATGACTTACAGCACGAGCTCTCCTCGTCGTCAGGTGTAGGTTCCTGTTGGGAAAAAAAGGGGGTTAGTGATTTAAATTGTGGCTTTAATGAAGCCTGTGCGTGTTTTTGGAAATTTGTTCAAGGCCTCTTCTTTGAGTGTGCTCTGATTTCATATCTCAGCTTAAGCAGGAAAAGTCAATTTTATCCATCTTACTGTTCGCGGTGTTTTCTAACTCCCTACATTCATAGGCCACATATCTGTACGTCAGATCTTGAGAATATGGGTGATTGATTACTTAAACTGCTTGCCTCTATTGTAATAGCCGGTGAAAAGATAAACAAGCGACAACACTTACATGAAATGCAGCTTCTGGACGTACATTAGGCCTTTCTTGTTGCTTGGACCCGTTTTGGAAATATTGAATTGCTCGGCTGCAGAGCCCTTCATGTACACAGCAGAGCACGGCGGTGAATAATGTTTTGTCTCCCTCTTGTGGCCGCTGCGTGCACTACAGCCCCGCTGACGAGGAGAGAAAATGGCGGATTGCAGATAATTTCCTTGCCAGGCATTTGTAGACATGCAGGTATAGGATAGACATACATATGACAAGCTTTCAAAATTAGCTGTAATGATATCGTTACAACTCATTTACAAGACGGACATATTTCAGAGGCTGCAGTGCAGTGGTGTACTCTCAAAACAATGACAAGGGCAGGCATGACAACAAGTATTTATGTTCTGCCTGTAAAAGAAGGGGACACACAAGAACACAGGTACTAAAGGTCACCCAAGTGACTCCAAGGAAAAGGAGGAATACCCACACACCAGTTTGTGGAGCATTTTTATTATGCCACAAATAAAAGCCAGTAGTTCTGAAAGAGGACCTTGTGTTTTTTTCTTGTTTGTAACTCACCAACATTGACATTCTGGAAGTGGTGGAAGCTGATTGTGATATCATAGTACGTAAAGTTGGCTGAGCAGTCAAGAGATGGGTAATGAAAGTGAAAGAGACGTGATGCGCTTGTAAAGCAGAGGACATAAAAAATGTAGGGTACAGTGGCGCAGGAAAGAGAGCGGGCGGGCCGAGTCTGAAGGTAAGCAAACATTCATTCCCTAAACCCGTCTGGGGAAGGAACAGACTGATGAAAAGAATGTACAGACACGCTGCGTGACACATTTCATTACAGTCAAACAAGGGGAATGCACACCAGATCTGCTGAATATACCACATTTATTACTTTTGAACTGATTAATAGAAAGAGTGGGGGCAAGGCCACTCGCATCACTGTCTTTAGAAAACTGAGGAAGGAGGAAAAAACAAAACACAAGAAAGCAGCCCAAAGCAATGATGATTTAACTTGTCCAAGAGAAAGGAACAGAGGGTAAATAAAGTCCAATGAAGACTGTTAACAGAGGGCCCCAATTTCTTTTTTTTTAGACCGTAAAATTAAACACAGAGCATGGCTCATCAACTTAACATTTCTTTCTTTCACTCTTCCCCCCCCCCCGCCGCCCTCCTTCACTACTCTTCCTCTCCAGGTCTGCCTTTACCAAAAACTCAGCCCAATACATGGGGAAAAAAACAGAGGGCCATTGTGAACACCTGCAGTCTTCTCAAACAAAACATGACAAGCATGTACATAACAGACTCTGGAATCAGTATCGTTGCAGATGATGAAACTCCGTCGAGGACACTCCACTGAGTCCAGGGTGACGATGTGGGCGATCCTCAGAAAGACAAGTTTGGTGAGGGAGGGAGGGAGGGGGGTGTACAAAGAAAATGAGACAAACTGCCCATTCTCGACTTTGGGACACTAAATTCAGCCAACACTACACATCTCTATTGGATTTTGTGTGTTTGTGTGAGAAAAAGCAGGCTTGCTCTTGGACCGTAAAAACAGAGGATGATCCTTTCATTTAAAAAAAAGGAAAAAGCAGCATACAAGGGGGAGAGCGTATGTAGTGGAATGGGGGTGGGGCAAAAAAGATTTCACCTAAGGATGCTATGCATTTAGTCGTAGTCCTATGGATAATCGTTTCCTTTTCTTTTTACTACAAGTTCGAAGTAAGTCTTTAAAGTCAAAAGAAATCAAGAAAGTCTTCATTTAGTTTTTTTTGTCCTTGGTTAATTCTTCACCCCTATTAGAATTTCTTAGAGATCTGGATGTAATGATGTAATGGGGTGGATAGGGCTTTAGGGGGGGCCATTGCAGTCTTTTTGACCAAAGCACCAACTGTTACTTGACCCGTCCTTGGCGCTCCTAGAGAACAAAAAAAAGTGAAAAAGGACAAAAAGTTAGGCGCTGTAACGTTCATGAGCTGACCCAGATCGCCTGGTTCAATCCGTCACTAAACAAACCATGCACGCGACTGTCTCACAACCATTTAGATGATTGACTTATGAACACTCACAATCTCCAACAGCTGAATGTAAAAACACAATAAAACTTCATCAAGTATCAAAGGGCTATAAAAACTGCAGCAGCAAACAGCGACAGGTGAGGCCATTTACCTGAAGCCTGTAATGACTCCTGTTGCTTGGGTTGCTGGGATATGGCTCACTGCCTTGGACTTCCACCTGTCACACAGAGGAGCGAAAAACTGAGCACACTTTCACAAGAACACGACAAAGAAACTAGATTTGTGTGGTCCAAACGTTTGCTTAAAAACAGAATGATTAGGAAGAGCAGAGGATTTTCAAAAGTCGTTCAACTTTGCATCAAACATCAGTTCACGATCAAAGCTTCAACTTCGATTAAATCACTGCCAACTAATGAACAAGAATCAGGTTAAAGAATCGCGCATGTTAGATCCTAACACGTTCTATATTTGACATAAAACATGAAATAATCACTCATCTAAAACTGACAATGCATGCTCTAAATAAAGCCTTTTTGATGCCCCATATACAAATGGAAATGACGTCATCATTAACACAGTCACAGGTGACTTGAGGCTCTCAGGTCTGTGTGTGTATTTGAAAGGAGAAAACTAATAAATGCATCATTCAGTTTTTGGAAACTGCAGAAGAAGGATGTTGAGATTCTCAGGCTCCTTGAGATTGTTGTAGATTCAGAAGCCTCTAAAATGTGACGATCACAGATAAACACATCATTGCACCAACTTTAAACCTGCAGAATAATTCAAGTTTTAGGAATATCACCGACTGTACAATTGAGAGAGGTGTGGATGTTAAACGTAAGAAGAAAACATAAAAATTCTGACCAACAAAATGCACAACATAAGCTAAATCTTTCTGATTGGTGATCTGACCATCTGTCTAAGACTCGTGTAACCTTCTTTAAGCAACCAACAGTTTACACCGAGCCGTGCATTTAAAATGATTTACATGACGCCTCTAAGCACACCCAAAATATACAAAGATGGAGCAAAGTAAATGTAGATCCAGCTAAAACAACATGTCTTGGCATTGACAAAAAAAAAACACACTTTGAGAAAAAGCTTTTTGCATTTCAAAAATTGAGCTACAACTGAGAGGAAGTGGAAAACTATTAGCAATTTAGAAAACATGCATTTGTTTTGTAGAAGCCAAGCAGACGTGTTATCTTGGCATCCTTTTCCCTGAATGTGTTCCTCCGTCACATGACATCTTGTCTGGTTTCATGTATAGTACAGCGATGTAGGACCTTGATCCCAAGTATCAAACAGTGACACAATAAATAAGACCTGGAAACAACGCGAGAGGATCCTCACGCGTTGTACGCTGAAATGCATATTTACCGTTCTACTTTTATCCATTATGTTGAAGCTGTCAGTGCAACAATAAAAAGTCTAAAGAACAGATTTCATTCACCTTAAAATCAGATATTAGTCACACCAGAATATAAGAAGCAGTGTGTTTTTGGGGGTCTCCCAGAGGGACAAAAAGGTGTTAACCGTCTTTCTGCAAAGTCCACAAAGTGAACTTCTGTGCAGATATGTTTCTCTTTCTAGAAGCATCTTTTTCACCATGTGGAGTTTCTATCCTGCTGGCTACTGGTACGGTCGTGGAGCTCTCTGCCTAAGGTTACATTGATAGTTGTGAAGTACAGATCCACAGACATGCTGCCAATTTGCCCAGAGTGGAGCTGACCAGATCCGCTGGTCGCTTAGTTTCTGGAGTCTTTTCAATCAAACCAGCATCAATCCCACAGGGTTTATTTACTGAACAGTTTGCCAACATTTCCTGAAATGCATGATTATGACCCAATGAGGGAGAAAAGCTGTTAAAAAGTGGCACCGCCAGCCTGGTCCCCGTCGCCATGTATCCCAGCATGCTTTGTGCAGCAAAGCGGCTGCTTGCTATACCACAACGAATAAGGGGGTGGGGGTGTTTTCAATTGCGTCAAGTTGCATGCAGCGGGTTTTGGAGGTGGCTGCACTTGAGGTCATGTCGGTGCATGTACGTGACAAAACTTTATATGTAACCATAAAAAAAACAACCTTGGTTTTATACTGGTATACTGGCTGCAGCAGTATAGAAGACCCAGCCCACCTTTTAGAGGGAAAATAAGGGATTAAAAGTGTGACTTGTACGCCACATTTGATGGTTATATAAGAATGTTGGTTTGATTTCTAAAAATAAATGACCTTTAATGAACCCCTGATAAAAGTTTCAAAAGGAAACAAACTGGTTATTTCACTTATCAGATGTGTACTTGAGGAATCCTCTGATTGTTTCATGTATAAAATAAACATTGGGTGAATATCCTCCACTCAAATGATTTCTGAAGTTCATTCTTCTATTGATTTTAAAGCGAAGCACTACATCAGTGATTATACAGGAAAACCCCCACATCACCACAGTGAAATAAATCCCAATATTCTGTTGTTTTTTTTACAAACACTTAATTCAGCAAAAGATGTAATTCAACCGTGAATCCTTCACATTTTCCAAAAAACCCTTTGTATGAAAAAGAACGGCTTTACATGCATACAAGCACCCAAACAAGCGTCATAGACTGAACCTTTTCAAATCAAGGTTAGATCATTCATCCCTTTCATCATGTACATTATTCAACTGTAGCTTGGTTACCTTTTTCACACACTCTTCCTCCTCCTGACGCTTCTCGTAGTGAGAAAAGTCATCAAAGATGGAAGTGGTGTGTTTGTATCCAGCGATGATCTTTAGCACCTGCCTGGCTTTGTCCAGCGGTACCTCTTGAGTGTCCCGAGAGTTGGTCACAGGCTTATTTTCGTTGTTCTCCAGCCGAATGTGCCTGAGCTGACTGTTAGGAACGTCCTTAACAAAGATCCAGCGCACATCAAAGCGACCCTTCCACTTGTCCTGTGACCACACGCCAGCAGACGTGTTGTAGTCCACGGGTGAGCGCATTTCTGCTACACCACAGAAGTGCCCGCTCCCATTGACACTGAACAGAAGATAAAGCGGCCCTTTGCCACCCAATGAACGGTAAGCAGCGTCCAGCCTCTTGTTGCCATGCTCCGTGCTGCACCAGATGTTGTACTTGATGGAGCGGTGGATGTCATCCTCGGAGTAGCTCTTGATGATAAACACCCTGCCCGCTTTCGGATTCCAGTCAAAGTCCTTGGGGTTATAATTGTTGACCATGCGCAATTTCTCTAAGACTGGATGTGGCTCAGAGGGGACCCCAGGAACCACACCCACACCAGAGGAGGAGGGCGGTGACTGGCCTGTACCATTGCCACTGCCATCCCCAAATCCATTTGCCCGATTCCGTGGAGGAACCCAACGAGTAGGTTGAGAAGGTTGCTGCTGTTGGCTTGGTGGAGTAGGACCCTGGGAGAGAGGAGGCTGGGGCATTTGACCCATACCTGGTTGTCCACTGGGTGGAAGCTGATGCTGCCCCATCTGGGAAACAGGCTGCACCAGCTGTCCATTGCTGAGGGGCATTTGTGGGTTCCCTGCTGCAGTAGCTCCAGGTTGTGGGGAAGCCTGGTTGGGCGGCTGCCCATTGCTCGGAATGGAGGGCACCTGCTGAGGGGTGGCAGCTTTAGGCATGGTGCCCTTGTTGTCCCAAGTGCCGATGTCCATATTGTGTTTAATGGGCGGAGGGGGCAAATTGGCACCTGCCATGCCACCCTTAGTTTTCAGCTTGGGTTGAGGCTTTGCTGGCTTGCTGGCAATATCGGCCCAGGAGGCGGGCTTGGCAGGGGCAATTGAGACAGGAGGCATGCTTGGAGGTCCTACAGATGATACAGGGCCAAGGGGACCCCCACCAGATAATCCAGAGCCCACCACCTTAGGAGCCATGTCCCCATTACCACCAGGAGCAGCACTGCCGATCTTAAGCCCTGCCATGCCCTGGTCAAGGCTGTTCATACCAGGAGCCTTGTTAAGGGGCTCATTGGCAGCAGGGGCAAACGGGGACTGTCCATCGATCATAGCACCTCCAAGCGAGCTGGGAGCATAGGCATAGCTGCTGCTGTAGCCAGAGCTCTGCGGTGTCCCCGACTGTCCCTGAGAGCTGCTATTGCCCCATGCTGAGAAGTCGATGCCACTGGGGAAGAAGTTGAAACCATGCTGGCCGAGGAAAGGGTTGCTCCCCAGGGGTCCTGGCTGACCAAACATAGCGTCCGGAAGGTAGTGGGGCTCCCCATTGCTCAACTGTCCATAGGAGGCCAGGTAAGGCATAGGAGGGTCCCCACCTGTGGACCATGCTGCCTCATTTAGGGAGTAGGAAAATCCTATGGAGGGGCTGTAGTAGCTGGGCATGTACGAGTCCGACATGGCCGTATAGGCATTGCTCTAAATAGGAATAGAAATAAATAGTTTTAGAGAAATGATAAACACTCAAATTCAATCTGTTAAAAAACATGAACAATGTTTACACATAATCTTCTGTTTGTATACCTGGTTCTTGTAGATCCAAAATGTTAGACCAAGATAAAAGATGAGCATCGTCAGCAACATAGCATTGTATTTTGATTATTATACAGCAAGCCACACAGTATGAAGCTGTTTTTATACCCCTCACCCTCCTGCTATCTGATGTGTAAAGACAAGACACTTAACCACACAACAAGAAAAAGTATAGCAATCTCTTTAACCGGAGGCTGGTGTTTTCCTCACAGAGGAGAGAAATGTACACTGCATGGTTTCTTTTACAGCCCTCTCCACAGGCAGGACCTGTTACCACACAAGGGGCACACCATATACAACACAGTGGAGGGAAATAAAATCCAAGGCCACTCGATGATAGATATTTGACAAAGTGTGCGCTCCAGCTGCGCATCCGTACGGTTCTGCTGTACTACCAGGTAATGCAAAAGCAACGCTTTGAACTCAGAAAAAGAGACCTCAAGGCCACTGATGTGCAGCAGGCTATAAAATGTACTAAACAAATCAAGAAAGTGATGGGCTTTGTCATATACTGACTCAATAGTAATAATGTGCTGCATGTGAAACATCCTAGACAATCCCTCCACTCTATATTCCAATATTTATCAAATCAAAATAGCCTCTCAATTATGAGTGAAACTTCCAAATCAGTACTTAGATCACACAACATTTAGGAACTGACCCGGGCTAATATTACAGTCGACTGTGGACACATGCTACTCGTATTAAGAAACAAGATGCCTTGTCTTAGATACATTTAGAAAGGCTCTACAAAAGAGTATGACTAACCATGAACCAAAACTACTAAAAAGTGCTTCAGAATTTTGATTATTAGAAATAATTCCAGTGTTTGAAAATGGAAATGACTGAAAGGACATCAATACAAACGTACCTGTCTGGCCTGAGTGTTCAGGTAAGGCTCAAACTCATCGTCATTCAAAGTATCCTTTTGGGTCACAGCTCCGTTTTGCACTGAAAAAGAAGACAACATTGATGTCAACAGGGAGTCCAGGTCCATGGGACATTACTTTATCTGGTCATTTAACATCAGCCTTATCACACCTGTTACATAACAAAAACCACTCCTTGCACTCGTTTATGAGTATAACAGGAAAAGCACTTAAGCAGGACATGATCAGACATCACACATTATAACTGATCGATGTGCTTTAGGTTACCCAACTAAAGCTTGCATAACTGGGTGAATCAGCCAAAGGAAATGTTTAAAAGTACTTCACACTGGGTACATGTTTTAACAAAATAACACCGCAAGATATAATCAAATTACAGTGTTATCAATAGCGTAGGGGACAGTAAATTTAATACAGGAGGACCAGTGTTGCATGATTTGTTTCACACGTTTCGTTGCGCTCTCTGTTATGACTGGTGTTTCTGTGTTTGAGGACATGGCAGCATTTATTTGGACCGCTTCACTAGACGTGGAAAGGCGGAAAAAGTACCAGTATGGTCAGTAAACACGGTGTCTAATTTAAAAGTCTGAAAAGCATGATGACGAGAGAGTGCGCGGCCCATTTGGACCCAGGAAAAGCATGTCGGAAGACGTGTCATTTTGGGTTTGACTTAGCAACCAGCTAGGGTTAGCATGTTAGCTATGAGGTTAGCTGCGTGCAGTGCGCAGCGTCTCCATGTTAACGAGCGCCAAGAGTCCTTTCAACATGACGGAGCTTAGCTTTAGCCGAGTGGCCAGCGTGATGGGATGGCAGCTGTAGCTTTTTGCACTGCAAACATGCTCACAAGTGAGCGATAAGAAACAGTGTATCCTCACACCTGTCAAGTGCAATGAAAGGCTGCTGCATGTACAACCAGGAAAAAGGACGCTGATGTGCATCATGTTGCCATTCAATGCTAGCTTATCAAGCTAATGCTATCTGTGGTGAACCTTACAAGCGCTGTTTCAGGGATAAAAAAAAAGAAAGTGACTACCAGATAAGAGTTGAAACACTCTTGTGACACATAGTAGTTTTGTTTCGCGTCAAAGTTACGTATTTAAAGCACACAAACACACAGGCCTGAGATTTTCAAAGCGCACCGTAGCGTACGTAAAAAAAGACCCGCATTCACTGAACCCCTTGTCGGCAATGTTAAGACAATATTAGCCCCTTACCTTTATTAGCTTGGCCTTTCGGTCTCTGGATTGGGTCCAGGTGATTCATGAAGGTTTGATTTATGCGAAGAGAGGAAGGGGAAAAATAGATGAAGAGATATATTTCAGCAGTCAGTTTCCTTTAGCAGGTGGTCAGGCCTACTGCACTACGGAGCCACAGCCGCTGCCTCTGAGCTAAGCTATCCTCGCTAGCCGTCGCGATGCTGAGCAATTTGGCCCTCGTAAAAAAAAAATGTTCAGAATATACCTCTCTTTACCTGTTCAAGAAGGCTGCTGGCTGACATGTCTTTCCCCCCCGGAGCCTGTGTAACTTTATTTACTCCTAAAAAAAAGTGGTAGGGTGTTGGAATAGGTCTTGCTATTAAAGAGTTTCAGCCAAGCGCCCCTATCTCTCTACAGTGCCTGGTTTCTACACAATGGCGGGCTGCAGTTTGCTTGACAGACTCCTCAACATGGCTGGGCGGCCCTGGTCAACCCACGAAGGCATTTATTCGCAGCGGACACGCGCCCCCTAGTGGCGCGGAGGAGCAAGTGCACAATCAATGCAAGGTAATATGGAACCACAAGTAAAAGGCCTTTTGAGTTAATGAATAGACAACACATAATACACAAGACCTCATCTTTATAAAATTCAACAACAAAGTGGGAGAAATCAGAAACAGGAAAGAGTAAACGATCTCAACGGGACGTAGACTAGGACAAGGGGTACCCAAACTTTTTATCCCGTGACCCCCCAAAATAACGATGTGAGAGATGGGGGACCCCCCCCTCTGTCCCTGGAAGTGGTTAAAGCATTTAACGTTGCGGCAGCATGCACTAATAGGCATATCCAAACACTGACATTAGAATAACACTAAAGAATACAGCAGCCTTAAGATAATTATATTATCTTAATTGTGTCTGTGTGCATTTGTATTTACAAAGAGCACAACAGATACCTTTATTGTTATCATACTTTCATTTCAGCACAAATCTCACTTAAGGATCATTTCATAATAATGACTAAAATATGCAATTTCAAGTCATTTATTTGTATTTGTTTTTGGAAGGCATCTCAGTAACTGGAATTTGTCTTGAGTAACTGTGCTCTCAAAGTGCACGTTATAACATTCAATATAAACATCATATAAGCAAAAACACTAATACATACAAGGCTAAATGAGACAATAGTGCATTGGTGAGTAGTTTCAAAAATGCTGAGATGAACATGATAATAAATATGTAGTTATGTAACAGATGGTTGATATACATGGGTATACACAGGGTTAAATAAAACACTGCACGTAATAGGAAAACATCAGTCAGGTTTGTGTGATTGTGGACAAGATTGAGAAACAGTAGAACATATTATTTTGCAATGCCAGAAATATAAAACTCAGAGAGAAAAGCTAAATAAAAGGAAAAGTGGGGCTGAAATAACGAGTCTTAAAAATGTATTTAATATTGAGGAAGGGAATTAAAAAGCCTTGTTTCCATTTCTAAAAGAAACCGGACTAGTAAAGCAAATGTATTTTATTTTATTAGTATTGTTTGTATGTACTATTATTAGTATTTCTATTTTTATAAAGCAGCAGATGACTTTAAGATGAATGTTGGTTTAAGTTTGAAACGTCAGAACATTTTATAATAATGAAGGATTTATGCATCAGCTTTAAGACTTCATTACTGTGAAATCTTTCTTAGCAGTCGTCACAGTGATCTTGAAACATGACAACATTTTTTTTTTTTTATTAAAAGCCCTTTATTGAATAAAACATGTTTGGCCAAATTACCTGGAACAAGTTTAAAGATGAATGTCCTCCAGATCTTGAGATGTTTGCCTCTTAATGGGAGGACATAACATGTGTGATCTGCAGATAACAACACAGTTCTAACGTGGCCGTTCTTGGCTCCCATAGAAGAAGAAAGAATATTTAATGTTGTGATTATGATCAACTTTCCTCCTAATTGTCTACATAGATAGTCTGGATTCATGTCTATTGTTTTAACATTTAAACTCTGATATAGAAAAATAACAATATTAAATGTTCTTGACAAAAATATACAAATGTAAGATTCCTATCTATCTTCTATATTTTAAGTTGTCTCTGTTTTAAGGTTTATATCTGGGCTTTGTGTGTCTTTATTTAAAGACAGTGGAAAGAGAGAGAGGGGGGAGAGAGAGAGCGAGCGAGCAAGTGAGTGGGGAATGATATACGGGAAAGGAGCCACAGGTTGAATGGGGCGCGGGTGTAGTGCAGGGTATACCCACTTCTAAATCTCCTCTGATTCACACCATTGATTGATTGACAATATTCAGTAGCATGCTGCAAGGATGGGGAAGGGATGACCCTCCCTATTCCGTCTCTAATTGGCGAATACACACTAGCTAATTATGCAAGAGTAGTCTTACATGTCACTGTTAATAACTAAGGCAGATTATCCTCTGCTGGATGGGACACATAAAAAAACATTTTGGGGGAAACTGTAAGAGTATACCCACTTCTTTGGGCACCACTGCACCACTGCCAGCACCCCCTCTGAGTTCTCTTTTAATGGGACTCTGTCACTGTAAATGAAAAGTAAACATTTGTTTTTCAAAGCTTAAGATCTAAAGGTATCTCAAAGTATTTTTATATGTACAGAGACGTTTGCCATTAGATAAAGAGTAGTTGCCTTAAACAGCCTTTCAGTCCTTCTCAAACCCTTTATCACCCACTAGTGTCACTTCAAAGAATAACGAGCTCCGTCTTTTTTCAGGACCCTTCTCTGAAATAAGACTGATTCATTCCCCGGCCACAAGGTGGACTCCTCATCACAGTCATAAGTTAGTGATGTAAGTAAGGCTGTGAGGTCAAGAGCGTCTGTGTGGGTGTCAATTATTACACATATCCATTCAGTAGTAGGTCTCGGTTTGTCTTCCCTTGAATCTGCACTAAAAGCTACTCTACTCACTTTTATTCACATAAAAGACATTTCATCAGCAGATCCGTTCAAGGATGCTTAACCATTGGTTTACACGCCCTTTTATTTGGAAGGCGC
Organism: Tautogolabrus adspersus; assembly: GCA_020745685.1. Classification (NCBI taxonomy): domain Eukaryota; kingdom Metazoa; phylum Chordata; class Actinopteri; order Labriformes; family Labridae; genus Tautogolabrus; species Tautogolabrus adspersus. The sequence goes on from CM036552.1 coordinate 22,829,196, forward strand.
CCTTTTGTTTGGCGTCTGCCTGAGCTCATTTCAACACTAATTAGGTGTTCCTCTATATAAACAGCCTTTTCACCAAGCATATACCTGCTCATTCAAAGACCCTCCCAAACAGAATACATAAGACTCATAAGATGGTTCTGTAAGCAGACAATGCTTTTATGTTTTCATTTTTGTTTTTAAAAATAAAACATACTTTTATCCAATGATCTATAATGACTTAAATTTGGCTTTTTAATCAACTCACACTCAGAAGACTGCTGGGTTAAACAATAACCCAGCTTTACTGTGAAGAAGAAGAAGATATACTTTATTAATCCACGAGGGGAAATGTTATTTTACACTTTGCTGTTGAACATGCCACACACACATGCACAAACATCCTGTGGACATGCACTAATGGAGAGATGGCAGAGTGGGGGGGGCTGCCATCAGTGAGCAGTCCTGAGCTGGTGGTGGTTGGGGGGGTCGGTGCCTTGCTCAGGGGCACCTTGGCAGTGCTCAGGAAGTGAACTGGCACCTCTCCAGCTACCAGACTAATTTCTAAACTTGGTCCCCACGGGGAATTGAATTGGTGACCCTTTGGTTCCCAACCCAAGTCCCTGCAGACTGAGCTATGGGTCACAATGAAGCAGAACAAGCACTGGGTTGGCTTGACTGAATCTAACCATATTTCTGGGTCATATACTATCACTCAATCAATAGTCAGGCGCGTGTTATCCGTATTTAGGTGCGAAGCTGACATGATTGACAGGAGGCCTGAAACCCTCCTCAGCTCCAGCTCTCAGCCTGTCGTTTGGTTGTCTGAAAGTTAAGCTGAGACAGGATTTCCAGCATGGCGGCTGTTACCAATGAGCCTCTGGAGCCCACCAACAGATGGGTGAAGTTACCCAAGGCTTCGTCCATTAATATTCACAGTCTATGATTAACCATATATTGCTGGGTCAAATACTACTTATAGTTGTTCATATTTCCAGAACCAGTGTACGTCTCCCGTTAGTTACTTTTCCACTTAAAGTCGACGTCATGCACGGCTTTATACTGTTTTTTTAGGGCCAAAGGTTGGTCAGATGGCGTGTGACTAAATGTCACCAAAAGAGCACAAAACACATTGACAGGAATAACATCACCCTTGGAGTCATAGGCTACACGCGTGTCACCCCCACATGGGGGTCAAGGGAACCAAACATCTTCTCCAGGGGGGACATTTTGTTTAAAATCTTGTGCAGACTTTATTCCAAGTGAAACACAAAAAAGACATTTTTAGGAGTAGCTATGCGTACAAGTAGCTGCTGAGGACAGAGCGAACTGTACTCAGTGTAAGAATAACACAGACAAATAGGGATGAAACCAGTAGCAGTGACAAGACATTTGACTCGTGAAACATGCGTAGGACAGTAGCATGGCATGCATGTATCATATTCTGCCTTTCAACTCTCAGTCGTTTTTGGGTGTTTGTTTTCTTTTTTCTTCCCAGAGGCTTGTTGACTGCTGTGGATTGGACAGGTGGCATTGCATGGAGCAGAGCTGGCCATTTACCAGCCAATAAAAATAGCTGTGGTCTCCATGATGTCACCGGTGAGTAAATCAAAGATCCTGACTGTAGAGGGAGAAATAAAATGAAAACAGGGGCTGGTTTTTTTTTAACAGGTTCAGGTTTCGCCATACCTGTATTGTGTCTCTTTTTAAGGTTACGTTTTTACATGTCTTTTCGCTTTCATGCCAAACCTGCATCTTTTTTTTGGCATATCTTTTTCTGCATGTTTTTTCCTCATTTTTGGGGAACAACATTGCCATCAAGGTTGCATGTTCAGTGGAATGTAAATCTTTGCAACCAGTAAGATGTTAAAAGACTTGACAACCACATACCATGTCCCAACGCCAAGCCCCGATAACACTGCCATCTTCAGTCAGTCACTCTGGCTGCAGTTGCCAGAAAGGGTGTGCAAACTAAAGCCGGAGTCTGATCTCACTCCCATACCTAGCATTCTGAAGCCACAACACCATGTTGCCGATGTGGAACCCGATCAGTCGTAAATCTTCTCTGTTTGACCATGTGACATGCCAAATTTGTGATTCTGCCCTCCGTATCTCTTTCCCTCCTCCATAGAGCCCATGTAGCTGCAGCCCCCGTCTGGCAAACTGAGGCAGGAATGTAATGCAGGAAGGTGGCAGACCAACATGCCCAGATTTGTGTTTCTTTGTGCATCTTTCGTCTGTTTATGCTTCTTTTGCCCTCATTTCTCTGCGTTTGTATGCAAGCGTGTGAATTTGTGATTGGGTGTGCATAACTCTGGTGACCCGGTGGCAGTGTGGCGGCAGGATTCCCCCACTCATAGGATGTTAGGTATGTAGCACTTGTCAGCCTCTTAGAGGATGCTGTTCATTCATATTTCAAATGGTTAGCGTTCAGGAACAGTGGACATTGAGTGTTTTTACCTGTTAAGTTAAATTATCTTGAGATAACGCTGGATTTGTTGAGTTAAATAGTGGATATATATTGAAAAAAGATTATGTAATGCAACATGTTCTGGGGCTGCACGGTGGTGCAGTGGTTTGTGCTGTTGCCTCACAGCGAGGAGGTTCCTGGTTTGAATCCCTGTTGGACAGGAACCTCTCTGTGTGGAATTTGCATGTTCTCCCAGTGCATATGTGGGTTTCCTCCGGGTACTCTGGCTTCCTCCCACAGTCCAAAGACATGCTCGTTAGGTCAATTGGTGACTCTAAATTGCCAGTAGGTGTTCAGGTGAGTGTGGCTGGTTGTCTGTCTCTATATGTCAGCCCTGTGATTGACTGGCGCACAGTCCAGGTTGTAACCCCGCCTCTCGCCCAATGACAGCTGGGATTGGCTCCAGCAACCCCATAAGAAAAGCGGTAAAGATAATGGATGGATGGATGAAACATGTTCTGGTTCATTTGATCACCTGATATCGGCCTTCAAGATGAGCATTGATTCAATACAGTCAGATGCATTGAGCGGTAATGGCTACTACATGATCTGTGATTTTTGTCTTAAAAAAGTGGCTATAACTGACAAGAAGCCCCTCCTGATCACATCGTAAGCAATAAGTGGAATGACCTGTTGTTTTCTTCTGATTGTTGATGATCTGGTCATCTCAAGATAATGACGAACATTTTCTTGAGATAACAACGTGAGTCTCTTGTGGTAACAGTAAAAAAAAATAATGTATGTATAATAAATTACAAGCACAGCCAAACAACAACAAGGGCAGGGTGATGAAGACCTCCGTTTTCAGGCTTTTAATGCCTTTATTTGAGAGACATTAGATAGAGTTGGTAATCAGGCAGAGAGAGCGAGAGAGAGAGAGAGAGAGAGAGAGAGAGGGAATGGAAAGGAGAAAGGAGCCACAGATCGGACTCGAACCAGGGCCACCTGCCTGGAGGACTATAGCCTTCACACATGGAACAGAACCAACCGCTAGGCCATATAGGCTTTGACAAGATTTCGATGATGATTTTTCGGTATTTTTCATCATAATTTAGGAGGTATTTTGAGATGGTAAATGGTAAATGGACTTGAGCTTGTATAGATCTTTTCTATTCTTCTGACTACTCAAAGCGTTTTTACCCAACAGGTCAAACCTACACATTCACACACTGATGGTAGAGGCTGCTATGTAAAGTGTCCATCAGTATTAAGTAATCCCATTCATACACATTCACTGGTGACACAGCTGTGGGAGCAATGGCTAAGGGTCTTGCCCAAGGACACATCAGCATACTGTATGTCTGCAGGAGCTGGGCATCAAATCCCAGACCTTACGGTTGAGAGATGACCGACTCTACCAACTGATCCACAGCAAGAAAAGGAAATCTGCAGAAAAACGTAACTATAATGTCGCATTTAAGTCAAAACCAATTTTAACCCAAGATTTTCCTCACAATTACATGTACATACTCTGCTAATTTAACAGTAGAAACATGTATTCTGTGATTCCCATTAGGTCTCATGTCCCGTCAAACTGTTTTTAAGCTCTGCTGCCTTGAACTGAAACTGATGAGAGAACCCATTCATCTAGGTACGCTGTAAAGTGTATGTGTATGCAGAAGTGCTCATGACTTCTAAAGAGTGCTTAAAAACTCTGATCCTGTATATTAAACTGACTCTAACACTTGAAGGGCTGGTATCCTGGGTGCCGGTGGTCTGCGTGGACAATGAGCGAGTTGTTTTAGGGAGAAAATAGCTGCACACTTGCACATTCTATCACAGAGGATTTATTACCAACATTTGTGTAGAAGGATGACTGAGCCAAACCTGTCCATATGTGGCCCTTTGTGTAGAGTGTGTGTGTGTGTGTGTGTTTCTGATGACACTCAGTGATGATTTTGAACAGCTGAGATGAGTTTGTGTGGAACTGGACAACGGGGCAGCTGTACATCTCTGTCTTTGACATATACACACACAGACAGACACATACACACTGAGGCATATAAACAACAGTGGAATCCTGAGGTCCTACCCCCTTGGGACCAAGCCAGACTGGGACCTTAATAAAGGCCTTGTTGTTTCAGGAGGTGGCCTATATGGTTTCAGGTTCATATCTCAGCATGCTCTATTTTACAGGTCACCACCAGAAGCTTTATACTGTCCTGATATATTTATTTACACACATGATTCTTTGTTTTTGACGTTAACATACTTTTACTAAAGGAATTATGAAAGAGCGTGTTTTTCCTCATTTCTTTATTGTACACGGGCATTCGTAGCATCGAGTATAAACTATTAATGGTGGTGTTGCAATGAGAATAGCGCTCTAAATAAAACCAGGTTGCCTTTACTACCTCAACTGGCCCTGCAACATCTCAGCCAATCAGAGACTTTGCCTGGTCAGAGCTCTCTTAAGAGAGGCGGGGCCTTGTTGTGGTGCAGGGTCACAAGGAGTGATGTAACCTGTGTTTATTTTCAGCACATACACGTAAATGTAGACACACACAGTTTTGCTCGGACATACCCACGAGCAACTGTAGACTCTTGCACATACTGTTCTTCACTTGCAAAGATTTGAGCATGCACCGTTCTGTGTTACTGATCAACTCAAATGTGAAGACTAACTTAGTTTAAGACTGTGCAAGCTGGTTGCTTTCTTCATAGTTTGGTCAGTTGATGTCAAGTGTTGTTACAAACACACAGTCATTGGTGGCTGTTCCAGGGGGAACACTGTACGATAACAAAAAAATGGTGTATCACTAGGGAAGACTAGCTAGAGGGAGGGGGAGAGACAGAAAGAGAGACACAGAGAGAAATTTAGTCATGGCCATTAATACTAATAGTGGCCTCCATATACCCTTCCGTCAGCTGCAGCTGTTGATCACGCTGGTGTAACAGTGAGCTTTCTACCATTGCATCACTCTCTTTCCCAATGACTCCATTGCATTACACTGCACGGATATAGATCAAATAACCCATATTGCAAATCATGCAGCAGAGGAAATGGGCTGATTAGTTGCACTTTAATAATAAGAATAAGCTTTTTGCAAAGTATATTCAGGCAGATTATTTAGCATTAGATACTGACACTCTGTTAATGCCCCATTGAGGTTATATGCAACACAATACAGTGCATTTTACTGTATAACATTGCAGCACTATGCGGAAAAATCAATTTATCAAAACACTGATGCAAGACAAGCTCAAAGTGAGAACCGCGCGGCTGCATGTCATCCTTATCCCCTGCTATTTAAGAGCATGGTCGATTCATTAGCATGCCAATAACCTGCTTCTAATTATTCATACCATGTGTGATGTATGCAGAGCGACATGTTGGTCATGTTCTCCATCTCGAGAACGCAGCAGAGGGACGATGTAACTGCCCGAGGAGCTCGTCCACTCGCATACATCAGAGACATTCCACCTCATCTGACACTCGTCCATGGAATTCTGCAAATTTTCCACACTATTCTCCCAGGCAAACAGGCAAGTGCCTGTCAAAAAGACTGGCATGCCTAAACATTAGGCACCTGTAAGCCCTTAAAACAAGAGAAATCAACTGCACCTTCTTTAGAATGCGTCCAACTTTTTTGCTTTTCTACCTTAATGACTTCAAGATGAATTTCTTTCTGGTTTTCTTCATGAATGCACGTCGGATTCTGTTCTTCACCTGTGTTTGTGATTGCCACCTGTGTCGTTTCTGTGTGCATGTGAAAATATCTTTTTGTTTGCACTGCTGAAAGGTGATAATTTGTCATAGATTTGTGCAGAGTCCCTTTCTCCTCTGTGTTGGTATGACCAGTGTATGCAACCTATAGTTGACACCTATGTGTCATTCTGGGAACACACTAAATACTTCAGATGACTTGAGGGTTTACTTGGCAACCCATGGCTGTTTTAAGACCTTGGATACACTTTCAGCTTGGACTGAGCACAACGTTTTCAAGGATCTGAAGTACATGGAAAGAAATAAAAAGTAGCATTTATTATGTGTTCATTGTTGTGAAGGTGGCTATAAAGCTCCATGACTTCATACTCATCTATTTGTGTCACTGGATCTCATTCAGGATTCAGATGTTGTGGAGCCATGATTAGTCGGTTGTCTCAAGTTTTGCTAGACAATACCTTTGTTTTGTATTGGAATGAAAATGTATTATCTAATACTTTTAAATTGATTTACTCTTATACCTTTGAAAACAGTCATATTCTTCATTAAGAATTTTTTTTTTTTACATTACAGGAAACAATCCCTATGCATGCGTTTAATCCACAATCCGTAGTGGGAGTGTTGGTGGTGATGATGTGCAGGGCATGGGGGCTGGTAAAGGTGGGAGGGGTTGACACAGAGATGTACAGGACAGGACACACTCATGCTTCACTCCATAAACCTCACCACATTTTGCTGCTGCAGCTGCTTTGGCGCACACATGGAATAGAACGGTGCGCTCTTTTTCGGTGTGACTATGTCGAGTCTGGAGGTTGCTTTTTCACATTGATCAGCGATCACCGAGTACGCTTCTCTTCTTCAGAAAAAAAAAAACCCGGAATGTTGTCACTCTCTCTCTCAGCAAGGTCGGTTTTCAGAGAACAGTGAAGACACCGCTCATTTACCATGAGCTGTTTGGATGTTATGTACCCAGCCTATGGACATTACGCACCGTACGCACCGACTGCTCCTGCTTTTATCAATAGCTTACAGGTAGGAAGTGAGAACATTTTTCAGTGTCACCGTGATATATAAAAATATGTTTGTGCAATTTTAATGGGAAAAGTGATGATGGGGTTCAACTGCAAGGTGTCTATTTGGCTAGTTCGTATAGCTCGTGCGTAAAAGCAAACCCCGGTATGGAAACACCTTTAGAAAGTATTACTAGTTGCGTGTGAACATTAAGTTAGTTGTATTGATTTAGTCTCTACTAATGTGTGTATCTGAAAATGTATTTCGTGTCTTAATAGACGCTGAAGTCGCTCTACAAAAAAACCCTTATCTTTACGCACGCTAGCTCACTTCGTGCTCACGCGCGCACACATACCAGCCCGGCCACACACAAAGAAAAACATTATGTCAAAATGTCTCAAAGACAGCTCTAGAACTGTCCTCTACAGCACCTGTCATAACCCTATCCCTGCTCCCCCGCCCCCTCCCCCCCCTCAGGCTCCCACAGGTCTGAGCAGAACTTCTCCTCACTGCCGGGATTTTATGGAAACTCCCAGGGGTCCCGAAGGGATGTCTGGGGGCCCAGGAACAGGAGGTTCAACTTCCTCCTCATCTTCATCCAACTCTTCTACTTCTTCCTCCTACACGTCTGCAGCTTTGAGGCCAGAGGAAGGCCCTAAGGAGAAGCAGGAGGCCCCAGAGGCAGAGTACCTGACTTCTCGCTGTGTCCTCTTCACATATTACCAGGGAGACATCAGCAGCGTGGTGGACGAGCACTTCTCCAGGGCTCTCAGCTCCTACATGGATGGAGAGGGCAAAAGGAGAGCGTCAGACCAACCGGGCACAGGTATACTACACTGTGGATACGTTAAAGCTGCATACAAATACAGGTTCACAGAATTCTTAGTGTAGGCACTGCAATCATTCAGTGCGCAATCTTGGATGTGAAAAGACCTTGTATATTTTTAATGACAGAAAAATAGGGTGCCCTTTAATTTGAGACGTATCATGCTAAATACAAACATGTTTCGAGGGTGCAAATAAAAAGAAAACCACCTTTATAATTAGTCAAATTTTTAATTCCGTTAGAAATGACCTTTTTATAAAATTGATACCTCAAAATCTGAATGTTATTGCACAAGTTGAACTGGCTGCAACAAGATAGAATTATTCAAAATGTGTTATAAAAATGTGAGTTTAACTGATTGTAGGTCGGCGTTGTTATCCTCCCCACCCCTGCAGTTTCACAATCGCCATTTATTTATGTGAACTCAGGTTCAACAGTTGTCTGTGTGGTGACTCGAGCTCGTTCTTGAGGCCACACAGGGTGAGCTGACAGTTCTGCAGAGCACAGCAGAGAGCCAGACAGGTGATGTGATCAGGTGACATGACTGAAGAGCTGCTTGTTGGCACTGTTGTCCCTGGAGAGGTCAGAGTGAAGAGTTCAGAGGTCATGAGGGTCAGGGGCTTTTAGGTATCAGAAGGAACCTCTTTGACTCTGCTTTGAGAAAAGATTTAGAGAAAAGAAAGAGAATATGCAAACTGTGTAATGTTAGATTTTTTTTAAAAGGTTTTGCTGTGAAAAATTGGGAAACCAAAAATGAACAGAGGCAGCTTCAGATTATCAGGCTTAAAGTTTTGGCATCTTGTGTGGTATTCTTTGGCAGATTGCAACTCATTTATTGATAGTCAGGATCAAACTTTTTTTTTTATATTCATGCAACAAATGTGTCAGAAGACTCTTTCTAGCAGCAATCTGAAGACATCCCTTGGATATCCATGTAGTGCCTATAGCCTCCACTCTCTCCCTCTCTCTGCTGTCGCTGGAAGTTTCTTAGTTCAGCCGTACTTCTTCATTTCAGCACTAACACAAGCCTCCTGCCTCACAACAGATGCTATGTTTATACATCGTCGTAAGCGCACAGCCTCGCCGGCGTATCCCCTTCAAACGTCTCCGCGGCTGCAGTTCTGACTCTCCTTCCAGCTCTCGCCCCACAATTGTTGCTCAGTCAGTCAGTCGCCCGCCTGCCTGTCAGATTAATATACGTATGCTGTGGTCTGTGTGATAGGGTGCACAGGGAAACACTACCTCTCAGGTTGTCGCATGGTGTCTCTTTTCAGAGGAATATCTAAATATATAAGGATACTGCTAAAAACATATAATGGCCCGCTGACATTCTGTCAAGGGCGAGGAGAGGGGGGAGCAGAGAAAACAACAGGTGGGGGTGCAGGAGACAGAAGAGAGGAGTAGCGGGTGCAAGAGCTGGGCCAGAGCTGCATGACTGTGTGTGTGTGTAGGAGAGGTTTGTGAGACTTTCAGAAGTACTGGGCTGACATGAGAGTGAGAGATGTCACCACAGTGAAGATTTAAGGCTCTGCAGGCCTTGGTCTCCCTCCAGGTCAGAGCGTCTGCCTTATATAGAACTCTAGGATATAGGGACGTCTCTCTTTCTACCCTTCTCTTGCTTTCCCTCTGTCCACTAGAACATGGCTGTGTTTATTTCTGTGTCTTGTTGGGGTGAGGGTTGTGTGTGACAGTATGATCCAATTGGGAAGATATCTGGGCCAGAGGGTGTAGCAGTCATGTGAGTGACATCAACGTTTTACCTCGGGTTGCTCCAGCCTTTCCATTTGTTTTTATAAATCAAGTGCATCACTAGACACAAACAAGAGTTTGTGCCCTGGCCTAAATTTAATCATAGTTTATCCTCCTTTCCCCTTCTGTCATTAGATACACCGTCACCCAGCAGTCGACGAAGCTTCCCTCCATCCTTCTGGGATAGTAACTACTCCTCGCCTCAGAGCCGCTCACACTGTGAGACCAGTGCGCCCTCCTATTCCATGGACCCGTACGCATCAGGGTTGCACCCTGGTCTGCCGCATCCACACGCTCACCCTCATCCACACGCTCATCCTCACGCCCACCCTCACCCACCAGAGAGCTGGGGTTATCCTCAGGCCCAAGCCTACGGGCACCCACGTCCTCTGCATGAACTGTATTCACCATCGGCTTTGGAGCCCCACTACGGGCCCCTGCTGATGCCCACGGTGAGGCCCCCTCACCTACCCACACTGCAGAGCCACTATGAAGTTAGCAAGCTGGAGCCCACTGCCTCCTGGCATGGCCTGCTGCCCCCGGGAGACGTGAGCCAGACGCTGGCTCTCAACATGGATGCAGGTACCCAGTGAACCATTTGAGGCTTCTGCAAACACTGTGTGGAAAATAGAAATGTTCATTTTTTCACAGTTCATAAAATGTCTTCAACGAACCTGGTATGAAAATTAAAAGAAAAAGACTCACATGTAGAACAGGACAAAAATCAAATTCAGATTATTTATCGCAACAATCTGGATCTCACATAAAGTAGTCTGCTTATTTATTGCAGATATCGATTCTTCTCAAAACTGTTTTCCCCCCAACCAAACTGATTCGCACCAAATTTAACCGAACTTTGGGTGTTGTGCCAGTGACTCTTCTCTACAAACAATTTGAGAAAGAAAATATCTTCGTTGTAAGTCTGAAGTTTGTAACACAAATAAATCATCCAAACTGCTTTGTGCTAAACAATCTGCAAAACATTTGAACCCAGGTATTCTCCATTATGAAACTAGGGAACTTATTAAACACACAAATACACACATCTGCAACTTTTAACCTTTCCATGGTACAGGTAACAGGCGCACACACTTGTGATGTTGTATATCCAAAGCCCTTCAAACACACACACACAATGCGCCTTCACACAGGCTCTCTTTCTCCTCCTCTAAAACAGGATGTTTGACTAAAGTAGGCTCCATGACAACCTGTGTTCTGCTGTTCGCCATTGTCCTCATCATTGTTTCCTCGTCTTTCTGTTTCTCTCTCAGGCCTCCAGCAGCACAAGAAAGGCAAGGAGCTGTACTGGTTCTAACGAGCCCTTCAGTCACATTGACCAGCCATTACCAGATCCAATTAGTCCCTGGACCTGCTCCGCTATTGAAGCAGCGTGTCCCTTTATCCCCCGCGACACAAACACACACTACACCCCCCTTCTGCTCTCTGTTTCACGGCCTCCCCCTGCCAGTACACAGCCTCGCTCCAGGTTGACGTGTGTGCACCATGGAGATAAAGCCCAGAGAGGGAGAGAGAGAGAGAAATCTGTGCTGTTTCTCTCTTTTTTTTGCCTCTCTCCTCCGCTCTCTGTGCTGCCTTGGCGAGGGGGAGAGCGACGGTGACCTGTTTGGACCGAGAAAGACAGGATCACAACAGACTTTAGCAGCAAACAGAGAGATAGAAGGAGGAATGGAGGGACGACTACAAGCAGGGATTCCCTCCAATATCCCTGGTTATCTCTGTCTCATGTCCTGTGCTGGTTTCGATCATCATCCACTTATCTGCGTTTCCACAAATGCAACATGCAGCGATAAACAGGAGCAACCATTCTGCTGGTTTTCTCTCTGTGACTGTCCTCACGATGCCCTTATTTTGGTTGTTATTATATCATTTTGTTCTCTGAAATAAAGTGTTCTATTTATTGGTGTGTATGTGCATTTCTAAAGGTGTTTGGTTAGGCCAGTGTTCTGAGATGATTATGTAATCTAAGGAGAGAAGAAGTAGCCAAACCTTGTGATCCTGGTGACGTTTCTGTTGTATTTGAAGAGAGAAGAAAGGAGGAAAAAGGTCAAAGACATATCAAACATTTCTCAACAAGTATTTGTTTGCTCTGAACAGACTCAAAGATTGTTTTTCTTTTATTTCACTGTGTTCCATTTTTGTTGCCTTATTTCTCTGTGTCTTTCTTGGATGTTTTAAATTGGACTTTATAATTATTTGTTTTCTGTGTGCCATTTTTTTCATTTTTGTGCCCAAGAAGATTGTGATGTTAATAAATATTTTTATGGTAATTTATGACATCTCTTAAATCTCTCCCTTGGATAACATCACATGACATCCAATCTTGCCTCATTTAAGAGACATTCTAGTTTAAAGTAGATGTCGCCCTCGAGCACCAGTATGAAAGCAAAACAAACAAACCACACTGAAGCCTCCAGTCTCCTCCAGGGGCACACCTCCAACATCGATCCTGAAGAAGTTATCAAATAGAACGCACCATAATTAAGCACCATTAAGCGCAAGAGGCAGACCATTTTTTCCTTGGCTCGAGATGCAATTGCCTGTGGCCTGCATTGTTGTGTTAGCAGCCTAATGTTAGCACACTTTAGTTAGCTCGTAGCGTCACATTGCATATAAATTTACACGGAATGGCCGTGATCTAAAAACACTTACGTGACATTCAAATTAGCAGTGAGTATGTTATTCTTCTTTTCTCTAGTCCTTGACTTACACAGCTTTTATACACAAGGGGAGGAGCTGTGTCCATGTAAACATGGCTCCCACAACAACACAGCCCACAGAGCTCGCGCCTCTCACTGTCACAGACAGACATTTTACAGAGGATATACTTGATTTCCTACATATTTATGTGTCAAATGTTGCACAATCTTCCTTTAAGCAAGAGAGCAATTCATACTTCTAGAGGATAAATACTCATGTTAGTTTCTATTTTAATCAGAAACCTAATAAAACACTTTTAGATCACCCTCTAATTCACACTGTTGTATTGGGCGTGTAGATATTTACAGCAGCTGTGTTGCAGTAGCACACAGCCAGATGTGTTTAAGATTACGCTTTGCGACGTGTCTTATTCAAAAGGCTTACCGTTTGAATTCCTGCCTGCATTCACACTTTGTCACCTATAAAGTGGGAATGACTGGTGAATGCCGGCAATGTGTAACCAGAGAAGAAGACAGCCATCCCAGCTATGCACCAAATGTTGCTGTGTTATTGATCCGATAATCACATTATGTGCTACGGTATGCCAGTTTGATCTACTGTCACAATTTAGTGGCTGTTATGTGTGACCCTCTTGCAGAGAGCAGCCAACTATGTGATTGGCTCTAAGCTGAGGAAACATGTAGAGTAATGAAATTAGACGAGTTCACCAGGGATGGCGTTCCTTTCACTCTCCTGTGCCAAGTGTCTTACGGCCTTTTCACACGAGTATTGTTGCTGGACCTGAGGGTTTTCTTTACACACTAACATTTCATTAAACTCTCCAAAGCTTCAATGCTAACCTGAATACCATCACAGCTTTAATGCTAACCTGACAACCATCACAGTTTTAATGCTAACCTGACAACCATCACAGCTTTAATGCTAACCTGACCACCTACACAGCTTTAATGCTAATCTGACAACCTACACAACTTTAATTGCCAACCTGACAACCACCACAGCTGCAATGCTAACCTGACAACCTATACACCTTCAATGCTAACCTGTCAACCATCACAGCTTTAATGCTAACCTGTCAACCTATACACCTTCAATGCTAACCTGACAACCATCACAGCTTTAATGCTAACCTGACCGGCATCACAGCTGTAATGCTAACCTGCCAACCATCACAGCTTTAATGCTAACCTGACAACCTACACAGCTTTAATGCTAACCTGACAACCTACACAGCTTTAATGCTAACCTGACCACCTATACAGCTTTAATGCTAACCTGACCACCTATACAGCTTTAATGCTAACCTGACAACCTATACAGCCTTTAAGCTTACCTGACAACCACCACAGCTTTAATGCTAACCTGACCACCTACACAGCTTTAATGCTAACCTGACAACCTATACAGCCTTTAAGCTTACCTGACAACCACCACAGCTTTAATGCTAACCTGACCACCTACACAGCTTTAATGCTAACCTGACAACCTACACAGCTTTAATGCTAACCTGACAACCTACACAGCTTTAATGCTAACCTGACCACCTATACAGCTTTATTGCTAACCTGACAACCATCACAGCTTTAATGCTAACCTGACCACCTACACAGCTTTAATGCTAACCTGACAACCATCACACTGTAATAAGTTGTGGGGAAGAAACTCACTTTAACACAACTTAAGTCATGATGGTGGTGACCATGACAGTTATATGAACCAATTGGTTCAACTTGTTACATTTTCCCCCAAAGCAGCAGAAAATGTTCTTGAATTAAATCTCTGGGAGCATCTGTACACCTTTAAGTGAAGCTTAGGCCTATGAAAATGCTGCCATCTGCTGGTTTGTATGTTGTAATGCAAATGCCAACTCTAAGTAAGTTGGCAAGTAAGCTAAAGCATAGTAAGATCATAACCTTAATTAAGTGTTACCAAATTTTCATTAACAAAAAACAGCAGGAGAAAAAAATATTGGATCCAGTGGGTTTGATGTTCTTCCTTTGGCCGTTTGGTTAAGTTGGTTGTTGGTGGCAGGATAAAGAGCAGCGAGTCCACACGGTACAGAGCCAGTGTGGAGGCATCCCAGCAACACAAAGCCTGGCCCTTTTTTTTCAAAGGTTTATTCTTGGGCTTTTTATGCCTTTATTTGAGAGGACAGTGGATAGAGTCAGAAGTCAGGAAGATACAGAGTAGGGAATGACATGCTGGAAAGGAGCCACAGGTCGGATTCAAACCCAGGGTTTCAGCAGGGCCGCCTGCTTGGAGGACTATAGCCTACATACATGGGCGTGCATACTAACCAATATGCTACCCCATTTTGGCCAGATTTTTGTATCTCTATTTCGTTCCTGCAAAAGTAGCACTTTACACAGACATTTTAAAATGTTATCGTATGTTGATGTATTAAAAGATATGGGTATATAAATACACAGCCGGTAAACTCCTCCAAAAAAACACCCCAACCATGTATTAACAGAGTTCTGTGAGTGAGGCTTTACACGTGCTCATCAGCTTGAGGCTGACTGATAGTTGGGGACAAGAGTAACTCAGGGAAGTCCAGAAAATAACAATTTTCGTTAGAATCAGAATAGCACACTGCTCTCATGATTATCATTTTTACTTCTAAATTTCCCATATGGTACTTCCCTCATACTGTAACCTATAGAGGAGTCTGCTTAGGGGAAATAAGTGTTATGAACATTCTGGGGAGTTAACCAGCACTTCCTGTGAACAGCTGATCTGGTCAGCTGTGGCGTTCACACATTGCGTCATCATTTACAGTAACACTAAAACCTTAGATGACCTTTATTCAATGTTTGGTACTGACTATGACTGCTCATGTGACATGGCTGCAGATTGCAATTAAAAAAAACCTTTAACACATTATAAGGGGAACAAACAAACAACATGATTATTAAAAAGTCAGTTTAAGAAAGGTGCTCTGCTTCTGTGCACGGCCTGTCAGCTGTCAGCCTGTTTGAAGCTCTTCATTTAGCTTACTGACGCTGTTTCCTCCTCTCTAAATCTTTCCTTGTGTTCTTCTTACTCTCTGATGTTTGTCGTTTTGGAAAAAAGTGTCTGCTGAAAGAATTGTATATTTACGTGATTCACATGATCAAAATGTCATATTTGCCTTTGAGGATTGTATAATCTAATCAAAGCTGAAATGGCAACTTTTTTTTATTGTCTGTCCATCTTCATTAAATTCTGAGAAATTCACTTTAATGTGTTTATAACCGGACACCCACACTGTTTCCAGACTGTAAAAAACAGTAAACGAGGAATTGTTTTATTTGCCTTTATTTCAGACACATTGCATTATTTCACAAGTATTACTTTTCAGATTGTTCATGTGTCCTTTCAAGATCTATAACCAAACTGTCTTAGCTGTCAAGTGCAAGCTGAGGTTGACAAAAACAAAACTTGTCAGCGGGAGAAAACAGAAAATGCACATGAACTCATTAAACCAAGACAGAAAACGTTCTCTTTTTCAAGCCATTTCTCAAGGCCAAACAAGAACACACGCACACACACACACACACACACACACACACACACACACACACACACACACACACACACACACACACACACACACACACACACAGATCACATGACCCCAGCTTGTCACCTGACTTTTGTAGCAAATGGTTTTATTGTTTGCGAGGTACATCACAAACTTTATGTCTATATAAAGGTGCATTTGACTTCTTAGCTTCACCTATAATAGCTCCCTATTACAGACCTGCTCACTCACTGACTAATAAAAACGTACAGTAAGGGCACAAAGAGAAGCTCTGAAGGATCACACATTCAGTTCTGTCTGAAGTTAAAGAATCCTGAATCACTTTGTTTCAGAGCGAGACTTGAGTTCAATGAACTCAGTTATTGCTGATGTGCCTGATTTCTTTTTTCTGTGCTTCAAATTTGAGGTTTATTTTCTTTTCTTCAATATCTCCTTACAATATTTTGTACTTCTGGCCTGCCACATTTATTCTGTACCTGTATGTATTGTGAGCACCTTTGTAGGAGAGATAGGACAGCAGATAGAGCTGGAAATCAGGAGGCGAGAGGGTGGGGGAATGACATGCAGGACAGGAGCCTGATCGGATCCCGGGACGCCTTGAGGTCCACAGCCTCTGTACATGTGGCGCCCAAAATAACCACTAATTCGCCGACACTCACCATTTTTGAGGGGAAATATAGTTCTTAAAACTACACAACTGATACCTTGAATTACTTAAAGTTTTACTTTTAAAAAATCGAAGACGCCATGTGTCCTTAAAGACAAGCAACACCTTGTGGACCCTTGCTTGGGTTTCAAATGTCTCTAAGCACGCTTCATGGTCATGTGAAGATGATGTGTTGTGCGACGTTATGTACAAGTGGTACATAGTGCGCCCTAAGTTGTTTAGTGTCCCATCAGAGAGTGATTATCAACCTCTGATCTTCACATGGTTTCATTATAGTTTTAAATTCATATGTAGTAGTAGGCTACTTATACAGTGTGTTTGAAGTCTACTCAGAGCGATTTCACACTCCATGTCACATTAACCCATCACACCTCATTCACATACTGATGCCATCTGTATTAACTAATCCCATTAACACACTGGTGTTTATGCCACTTTAGCAATTAGGCCTTCAGTGTTGTGCCAAAGGACTCTAGACTGCAGGAGCTGGGACGACCAACTCTACCACCGAGCTGCAGCCACTTGAGGCTCAAAGGGGTAAATGTATCCAAAAATGTCATATTAAAAGCAAAAGTTTGAGAAAATTTGAAAAAATAACTATGAATTTACATCTTTCATCCATCATAAATCGATGCTCGTCTCTCCAGATTCAAACTTCGGAGGGGTCCAAATCTGAGCTCGGGAACAATTGGACTGAACAGCATGGATGCATACAAAGTCAATATTTGGCTTCCACTAGACGGATCATAACAGGAAAATGATTTATTTGCATTTTTGGATCATTATTATCAATCAATGTGTCACAGGGGTCACTTCATGTAGGGTGGGTACTGCAGACTAAATTTAGATATTTAAATGGATCTTAAAACGATCCTTACACGATGCTCTGCTGATAATATTTATGTCATTATAAGAATGATTTTTGAGTCATTTTTATTTTGACATGTCTAAAGAATATACAAGCTGTTCAGTCAGTGGTTCTTCTTCTTTTGATTTCCAGTTTTTTCCATTGTGATCACAAGACAAATCATTTTCACTGCTTGTAAAGGAAGGCACCAAAACACAGCCGACTGCAAACTGAGCCCAGACATACAAAACATGACACGAGGTGACATGAGTTTAATGACATCTGTAAACTTTTAGCTTAGCTCTCACTTCTTTTCCCTCTTCATAGCTTCTTTATGGGTTTAAGTGTTGCCATGGCACGAAAGCCTTGTGACAGACGGACAAATAGTCAAACAGATGAAGGGCAAACAGGATGACAAAGCAGAAACAGCCAGACAACCATTAAGTCAGTAAAAAAATGATGAACAGTTCAAAGAGTTAGTAAGGCCAAAGATGAGAATTTGGGTTGTCATCCTTCTCATTAAAGGACAAATAAATTAAATTCCCAGAACCAGTTTGGCTGTTCCCCTTGAGATTCAGACTCCTTTCGTTTATTTGGTTGGTAAATACCATTTTTACTCGTGTTCCTGACAATGACAGATGGTACATTCTGCAGTCGCGTTGAAAACAGGATGTGTGCATGGAAAGGAAGTCTCGAAACAGCAGCCGATGGAAATTCTCATGAATCATAAATCAGTCTACATGAAATGAAAGAAAAGGTTTGATTCATCACAATGTGTGTGCAAATGTTTTTTGTACATTATTTACATATTTTTTAATTTTTACGACGACAAGATGCCAAGCTAATGTACCGTATGACTTCAATTAATAGCCCAGGCTTCACTTCAGTCTATAAGATGACCCTTAAATCAGGGACAGGCGTCAATATGAGACGGGCCCCTAATTATTTTAAAACACAACAGGTGCAAAGCAAATATGGGAAAGACTATAAAATCATATATATGGAAGAAGAAGAAGACGAAGATGTACTTTATTAATCCCACGAGGGGAAATTCCATTTTACACTCTGTTGTTGAACATGCTACACACACATAAATACACATAACAACATGCACTAATGGAGAGATGTCAGAGTGAGGGGGCTGCCCATAGCGAGCGCTCCTGAACTGGTTGGGGGAGGTTCTGTGTCTTGCTCAAGGGCATCTCTGCAGTTCTGAGGAAGTGAGCTGGCGCCTCTCCAGCTACCACACCAATTTCCAGACTTGGTTCGCACTGGGACCTGAACTGGCGACCCTCCGGTTCCCAACCCAAGTCCCTGCAGACTGAGCTACTGCCCCCCTACAACAGGAAGAAAATGTAAATGTGTACACAATTAGGATATTGATACATTTTTGAAATTTCAAATCAATGATTTGACCTTAGTTTGTAAGCCAGCCCGCCCATATCAACCTGCTGCACTGTGGGGGGAGAGAGGGAGACACCCTTGTTGATATAGTTTGGATCAGCAAACTAATCGACACTCAATGCAAATGGGCCTCTTATTGAGACATGCCTTTATGAATCAAAACATGCGGCAACACCAGGCTAGTATAAGGGACTGGGCCTTAAATTTGGACGGCCTTCTTTTTGAAGTTTTACGGTTTTTCAACGTATTGAGTCAAAAGTGGAGGCGCTGTTTAAAGAGGGACAGAGAGGGTTACATGACAATAAAACCTGATCATTCATGTTAATCAAACTTTGTGCAAATCTGTGTCAGCGAAAGTGCCACCTACATTTCGGAGAAATAAGAACAGTAACATCTGCTACCTACACATTTTCCAGTGTGGCTTCATGATAGAAGTCAAATTAAAAAAGGTGGGCGGCTTTGCACATAAGGACTTGCATTAGCTGATGTTGTTTCTTTGTGTCTGTTGTATTTTTTCCCCCAGAGGGATCACCATCAGTAAGTGACATAAATCAGGACGATGTCCTGTGAGGTGGGGTTTTCTCACTTAGGTCCTGAGGTCACTGGATAATCCTCACCACCAAACTGCTTAGTAACTGCTCATATCCTAAAAATAACACTGTGGTTTAGAAGATTAATTCATGGGCCTGATGCTTCTTGTTTTGCTGACATATGCTTCCCAAAAGAACGGCATCATGAGAACTTCTCATAATGAATAACCCTCCTCCCTTTTTCAATCATTGACTCCTTTTTTTTACTTACTTCTTTCTCACTTTACAAGCTGCTGACTTCCACCTGACAGGACACACAGCAGGTCATAACTGCACTCAGCTATATAAGAGAGTGTCTCTGACACAGGCCGGCATCACCTGCAAGTGCCTCAACCATCACAACCCACACCGACAAAGGTAAGCAGCTACAGCAGGGGCACACACACACACACACACACACACACACACACACACACACACACACACACACACACACACACACACACACACACACACTGCAGGAGCTTGCATGCAAACACAAGACGAGGCAGAGTTTGATAGAGAGATGAAAGCGATTCGAATACAGTGCTAGAGTTCACGTGACATCGTTTGAGACGCAAAACTGAAGTGAAAGAGTTTCGCCTCAACCTGTGTGGTTTCCTGCGAGTCACAAGGGATCTGTGTGTTTGTCCTCCTGCCTGTGTGTGTCAGTCAGGATGAAGCTGCTGCTGGTTGTTGCTGCTGCTCTGGCCGTGGCCAGCTCTGCCAGGATCTCCCTGGAGGACCTGGAGTTCCACGCCTGGAAACTCAAGTTTGGTAAGAACCTTATTTGTGGTCTCTTCTAATACAGTAGATCTTGATCAGTTTCCTGTAAAGATGCTACCTGTGTGGCTTGAAATGGAGTGTGATCACACACTACACACATCTTGCATTTGTAATCAGCCTACATCTTTAGAGCTTTACTAGACTGTCCGCAAATTCAGGATAATGTAATCATTGTAAAACGATTAAATGAAATAAAAGTTTGTAAAAGTTTGCAATGTTTTAATCCAAATGATTCTCTTCTCTGTCTTGCAGGAAGGACCTACAGCTCTCCATCAGAGGAAGCTAACCGCAAGCAAATCTGGCTCAACAATCGCAGATTTGTGCTGGTGCACAACATGATAGCCGACCAGGGCATCAAGTCCTACCGCCTTGGCATGACCTACTTTGCTGACATGGTAAACACAAAAAGACAGAAATCTTGCCCTTTCTTTCGTCATTCGGCTTTTTATCTTTCACAGTTCTTTTGCTTGTAGTTTGTGAGGAACAACAAACAAAACTGTGCTTACAGGACAATCTGAATTGTTGTCTTTTCACCATAGGAAAACGAGGAGTACAAACGCCTGATCTCCCAGGGCTGCTTGCACGCTTTCAATGCCTCTGTGCCTCGCACTGGCTCCACCTTCCTCCGCCTGTCTGATCTAACTGACCTGCCCAACAGTGTCGACTGGAGAGACAAGGGATATGTCACTGACATCAAGGATCAGAAGCAGTGCGGCTCCTGCTGGGCCTTCAGTACAGTATGTACAACATAAACACCTTATCACGTTTTTTTTTTATGATGCAGGAGACTTTAATTCTCTGTGTTCTGGTTGCTAATAAATGTATTTCTCTCTTAGACTGGCTCTCTGGAGGGTCAGAACTTCAGGAAGACTGGAAAGCTGGTGTCTCTGAGCGAGCAGCAGCTGGTCGACTGCTCAGGCGACTATGGCAACATGGGCTGCGACGGAGGCCTGATGGACAACGCTTTCAAGTACATCAAGGCCAACGGAGGCATCGACACAGAGGATTCCTATCCTTATGAAGCCGAGGTAAGAGGAATTTCACTTTGTATTTGCATCGTTAAAAATGTGTCTTTTGGTATTATAATGATTAAAAGCAAAGTTGGAGACACGAATAAACTCATTCAGTTTCAAGAATGATGGGCCTCAGTGTAACAGACGAATAATACTGCCATCTTGTGGACAAAATATAGAATGGCCCAAAACCCTGAACGACACTGTCAGCCTTCTGTCAGTCAATCTCTCCAAATGTATTTTCAAAATCTTTAGCACTTGGGAAATGATTTGTTCTCTTAGATCTTGCACATTTTGCTGAAATGTAAAATATCATCTCTCGATCAGGATGGTCAATGCCGTTACAACCCCGCCAACATTGGAGCCCAATGCACAGGCTACGTGGATGTGAAAGAAGGTGATGAAGGTGCTCTGAAAGAAGCTGTGGCCACCATCGGGCCTGTGTCTGTGGGCATTGATGCCTCCCAGATGTCCTTCCAGCTCTATGAATCAGGTGAAGAACGTCCTCGTAAGAAAGAGGCGGGAAGAAACGATCCATACTCTGACTTGTTTTCGTAACTGTATGATCTGTGTTCGTAGGAGTGTATGATGAGCCAGAATGCAGCAGCACAGAGCTGGATCACGGTGTTCTGGCTGTGGGTTACGGCACTGACAGCGGAAAGGACTACTGGCTGGTTAAGAACAGGTAAAACATGTCATAAATTAAGATCTGCTCCTTTCTTCATGCACAATCCCTTGTGTAACAATGCAGACAAAAAGCTAAGTTGCTGTTTCCACAGTCAGTGAGGCAGCTTATTTATAGCTGCTTTAATGAAGTGAAACCCACTTCTAATGTCTGTGTTTCTGCAGCTGGGGTCTGAGCTGGGGAAGCAAGGGATACATCATGATGTCCAGGAACAAAGACAACCAGTGTGGCATTGCTACCGCAGCCAGCTACCCTCTGGTCTGAGCAGGTGAGGTCAAACTTTATATTAGCTGCCCTTCTTTCCTAATGTGCGTTAAAAGTCTGTGTGCAATCTGCATCTGTTTATTTCTGTCCACTGACTGGCTGTTTATTTTCATGTCTTTTGTTTTTTTCCAGGTCAGGACTTCCCTCAGTGAGGAGGAGAAAAGCAACACATGATTTACTCTAATTTCATAAACACAAAAATAAGTTATTGGACAAAATGCCTGTGTAAGTTAGGACGGTGTATTCCATCTGAGCCCCGATGCACTTTTAATAAAATCACTATTTTTTGTGAAGATTGTAAATAAATGTAAAGAAATAAAACGTTTAACATAAAAAAACATGAATGTGTTGCTTGTTTATGTTCAACTCTTTCATTCAAGAGACCGCACTGATGTTTAGTATCATCACAGCAGTGCAGTGTTTTTTGGTTTGGACATCATTCCTCAGAAACTGTCCACATCTGATCTAATACTGCAAGAATTATTTGACGGGTTGCTGCAACATTTGGTACACTCATGGTTCCCATAAAATAAAGCCACACTGCATCCTGTAGTTTCCCAACATCTTTAGACATTGGTTTGACGTGAAATCAAAGTAGCATGAAAACTTAAAGTTTAAAAATGGTTGATTTTGAAGTCAAAAGTTGGTCAGAGTCATGGGGCGCAGGTAGCATAGTGGTCAGTGTGCGAGCCTGAGCGGGCCTCCAGCCTGTGGCTCCTTTCCTGCATGTCATTCCCTAATCTCTCTGTACCTGATTTCCAGCTCTATCCACTGTCCTGTCTCTAGAATAAAAGGCACAAAAAGCCCAAATAATAAATCTTTAAAAAGAAAAATTTAGCCCGAGTCAAAGGTCAAGTCAATCTGTGACAGAAAAAAACATTTAGGCCGACTTCTTTAAATAAATTTATCATCAATTATTTGATGGACTGCCAAGAAGTTTGCAACACTCATTCTTTCATATCCCCCATAAGATGCATTGTTAACAACGGACTACCGCCGCCTGCTGGCATGGAGAGTTATTTCCTCTCACACATGTGCAGAACGTACGTGGTGTTGGCCGTCAGCTGTAGTCTTTGCAATGTGTTCAAGTGCAACTTTTTGGCCAAGACGTGAGGCGACACCACAGGCCGCCTTCGTCGCCACTAGTTCTTTGCCGTCTGCTTGGTGTGTCAGGGCCTTAAAGATTTATTTGACCAATAATAAAGTGAATGACTAATAACATTCCCATCATGATAAAATGCTGTTCCTATCAGGAACTTTGAAACGGCACAGTACGGTTTTGGCAGTGTTCAGGCTGAGTAGTATTTTGGTTTATCCATTTATCATCGGAGTCCTGTGGATGTTTTTTTCCTCTTCAAATGATCGTACACGAGTAAATCCTACACCTAGTCAATTTGAGCTTCAACCCGACACACTGAGTACGAGTGCAGGAGCTGTGGGTCGTCGCTACAGTAGAATGCAAATGTAGCTGCTGTGTCTGTCTTGCACCTGATGCTGGGAATTCATTACTTTTCAAGTCACAGGACAACAGAATCTGTGACAGGAAATGAAACTTGACTTAATCAAGTTCCAAATTGTGCATATGCAAGACTCCCACATAAAAAAAGAGGAGATGACAAATGGTTTCACATCTGAAAAAGTATGAAACAACCCAGACTGAGTATGAGTCACTGAGTATATTTTTTAAGCTAGCTCTGTTAGGATTATGTTCTTTGATTTTATGAGTGCTTTGAACGCTATTCAACCCCATGTTTTAGCAAACACATTAATCGATTTTAAATTGCACGACACAAGCATTGCTTTGGTTTTAGGTTCCCTCTTGTCTCGACCAAAGTTGACATTCTGACATTGTCTTAACCAACACAGGAGCTCCACAGGGCACAGTTTTAGCTCCCTTTTTATTCTAGTGGGTCGACTTACCCAATTAAGGCAACGACCTTGCCTACAGATGAAAGATGAAGACACGTATTCTCGAGGAAGAAGGACGACGTCTCCCCAGTGATCATTAAGCGTAGGATAGGATCAATAAGCTGATCAAAAAGGTGTGGCTCTGTGATTGGCATTACCCCAGACTCTATTGAAGTTACTTTCTGAGAAGAGAACGAGGAACAAACTAAAAACGGTTCTGATCTTTGAAGGCGACCCTTTGCACAGTGTTTTTAATGAGCCAGAAGCTCCTTCAGTGAGCGACTAGTGACTCAGGAGGTCCTGTGTTTGTTCCAGCAGCAGTCAGATATTTTAATGAACATTTTTAGCTGCGTCTCTGATTCATGGCTGTAAATTATGTCTCAAATGGTTTCAGTGGTGTTTGTTATTGATGTACTTGTTGTATATTGTCTAAATAGTTTCTTGCGTGAATGAATTGACGAAGTAGTAGATGAGTTTTCCTCACTGGGGATTAATAAAGTTTTATAATAAATTATAACGGATTCAGGATGAGGAGAGTAGCTGCAGCTTTCTGCACTGCACATTTTCAAAGTGTTTGAAACCAGCGGGGGTTAAAGTTGTAACAATATATTGTGCTCTGTGCTAAAAACATAAAAGGGGCTTTTAACATTATAAATATACAAGCTTCAGTCATAGATTTTTTTTAGATGTGTTCACTTTGAGTAAGCCGGGAACTTTGCTGGAGGACAAATTGGACGTTTATAGATAACATATTTCTGAGAGCAGATTTTAATCCTCGTATCTCGGGGCTCTTTGTCAAATCCGGATTCATTGCTTAACTCCTTTTGAGTGACATGAATAATTCACTTAAAAACAAAACAGTGTTTGTTGTTCAGAAAGTCTCACGTTTAAACTCAGATTGGGCCTCTGATGCCGACTGCTGCTGCGGCCTTTGGCTTACAAACCTCAGGCCAGAGATAAAAGCAGTTTTTTAGAAGTGGAAAATTCATAATCTGTCTTTGTACTTGCTGTTCCCTTGTCTTCCCATTTACAGATTTACTTTCTCTGTTACAGGTTATTTAAGATTCAGTCCTCATACACAGGTTGGGACGCTGCCACAGAAAAGGAAGATGTAAAAGTGAAAGCAGATCATGGCGAGAAATGTGAACATAAAGGGAATCACATTACCACAACAATATTGTGGTTGAATGTATTTCTAAAGCTATTATAGATTAGGTAAAAACATATCAGCAGTACGTAATACTAACCCTGCAAAGGTCTCCATCGGGCCGGTGTCTGTGGGCATTGATGCTACGCTCAAGGTTTATTAAAATATATATATTGTTCTGGTCACATCATCACAATGTGACACTGGATTTGTTATCCTCCTTTTTCAAAACCACTGACTGAAAACTAAAAACGATTTATTATGTGATTCTAGAGTGTTAGAACCATAGACTGTGAATATTAATGGACGAAGCCTGAGTGACGTCAGCCATCTGTTCCTGCAGGGGGCTCCAGAGGCTCATCGGCAGCAGCCGCCATGCTGGAAATCCTGTCTCAGCCTAACTTTCAGTCAACCTAACGACAGGCTGAGAGCTGGAGCTGAGGCGGGTTTTAAGCCTCTTGACAAACCGTTACATCACGCCCACCTGTCAATCATGTCAGCTACACGCCTAACTATGGATAACACGTATCGTTCATAAAATCAAAACGGAGCAGTTTAAAAAAAATTCACCCCCCGTACAGTGTGTGCCAGTGATGACAATAACTCATCAGACCTATTTCGTTTTTTGTAGCAGGCTGTAAACATGTTTATTTATGCTGTATAATGGAGCCCTTTGGCTGTGGTGTGTTTGTGACTTCCGGTGTTCCTGGAGCCAGCCTCAAGCGGACACTCGACGCACTGCAGGACTTTGCTCTGGCTTTATTTTTCAAGAGCGGAGGTTCCCGCTTGGTTAGAACTTGTTCAAGTTATGAGTGAAAGTCACTTGGCAGGTGTGTCAGTAACACTGATGATAGTCAAGGACTGAAATGTTTGCTACTGTTTTTGTTCACCTCTTTTCACAGTGAATGCCTATATGTCATGTCTTAATTAAAGAGATTCTGTTTGCATGTATCTCAGCCTGTGGACTTTTTTTGTGTAGCTTTTTAGCTAGGTGGAACTGTTGTGCAGGAATCTCCTCTTAAGTTTCAATCAATCCAACAAATCTAAAACCTGTAGGCTTATTCTCACCTCCCTGCTCAGCTCCTTATACTCATAGGTCTCATGCTAAAATAGTCTATTACACGGCAATAGGATGCAATTGTTTTACAGACACTACTTTTTTTTCTTTACAGTATTCACAGTGTTTAACGTCCTTGTGACCTTGTGATGACACCCATCAAGGTCGAGTTGGTGTTATACCTTTGTCTCGATCTAACGGGAACAAACTCCGCTAATAAACAAAAAACCTTTGCCATGCCACGAGTCTGTAAAGTAATATATTGGACTTGTGCTTTCTTTCTTCAGTAAATTCCAATGCTTAAGGGTTTCTGTGTAATCCAACTAAACCATTCCTCTTACATGTGTATTGAACCACAGGCAGAAGGTTGTTTCACTCGTCTGTAATCCATGAAGTCGGCTATAAATAAACTCACAATGCTTGAAATGACTTAGTCCATTTGTCATGGGCTATTCAGCCTAACTCAATTAATTTTTTACTGCACGAAATAAAGACGAAGAAAGTTCAGTACAACAATCTGTCTTTTTTTAAAGTGGCAGAACAAAGTAACAGATGATGTCGCATGCATTTTCTGCCTCAAGATATTTCATAATTTGCTGAAAAAAATTGATTTTGCTAACAAAAGTCATCAGTGAGAAATAAATGTCTCCCCCCACCTCCCTGTCTTCCCTTAATGTAATTAATAAAATCACATTAAGTGCTTGCAATATTCCCATTCTAAATGTCACAATAGGTCTGGTTGTGATAATATTTGATGAAAGGCGGAGGAACACAGAGAGAGGATTTTAATCAGCTTGTGTGACAAAATGTGACCTTGACATCTTCGTTTGAGCTCCTTTAGCTGAGGAAGCGACCGAAGCCAGAGCTGCCGAGTGAAAGCACACCGACACGAGCAAAGTAATGAAAGAGAGATTTATATAATCTTTTGTCAGGTGAATCTCAGAACAGTAGAACTGAAAAAAAAAAACAATCTCTGCCATTTAATCAGCACAGCACAATGTGACAGAATTGAGCCAATTAAGCCTGAATGATTGTTATCCAGTGGAATTATCATCAGCCCTTTTGTTTTTTTGCATGTCTGAAGGAGGGCATTAGACAGAGGAGAGGAAGCAAAGATGAAAAAGCTCCCAGTCAGAGACAAAAGGAAACAGAAGGAGGGCGCTATAAGAGGTGAAACTAATTAATTGGTTTTGCTAAATCCTCCTCAAACAGCAGAAGCCAATGTGGTTCCACAAAAGGCCATTACCGGTAATCAATTTAAATCTGTTTTACCCTTCCCAAGGAAACCAATTAGGCAATTTAATTTGGCTTTTTTGATTCACAGCATAACCGCGGCACAGGATGGGACGTCCAATTCCCGTCCTGTAGAGAGGGACAAGTGAAAACACTGGGAGGTGTTGCTGGAGCAAACAAAGCTATTGATCTGAGGGAGGACGAGAGACCAAGGGAGGAGGAGATGATAAATACACAGATTTAGATTTTAAGGAAGAAAAATACAGAGAGCCATCCTATTGTCTTTTTTAGAAATAGCCTTAATGATCAAAGTTTATCTCAAGTTGCTTGATTTATAGTTAAAGTTTAGTTTTCCTCTAAATGTGACTCAACATTTATTCATTATCGGCTGTTTTGGTGTCAGAAGAGGCTTTTTTTTTTAAGGTCACTAGATGGCAGTACTTGACTGCTGATGATTATCTCAGCAGGTTTTAGGTTGCTGTGGCCTCGCTTGAATCATGCAAAAAAGCTCTTTTTCAATATTCCTTTGATTGTTACATCACATGCCCTTGGACTGCACAGGCAACACACTTTGAGTGCAAACAACCATGCACACACACACACACGCACACACACACACACACACACACACACACACACACACACACACACACACACACACACACACACACACACACACACACACACACACACACTGAGACTGCTTTCCCTGCACCACTGAAGCCATTGCACCGTTACAACGCACACTGAGTGTCTGCTTAATCAACAATGTCAGCGCACAATTCTGGTAGATTGGCTGCCGGGTTGGTATGCAGGAAAGTGTCAGTCAGCCGTGTCACCCATCATAGCACACAAACAGTCTCTCATGTGGGGTGATACACATGGGGGCCACATTTCTGCATCCACGTGTTATCCATCTCCTATCGTGTGTGTGTGTGTGTGTGTGTGTGTGTGCGTGCGTGCGTGTGCGTGCATGTAAGGCTCTCAATAAGTGTGTGTGTGTTCGGGGAAATGGGATGTCAACTGGTTTGTCATGGTAATGGGGAACATGTGTGCTTGTGACAGACAGGAGTTCTGGATGACCGCACACAGTCCTGATGCATGTGCACAAAAACACACACACACACACACACACACACACACACACACACACACACACACACACACACACACACACACACACACACACAAAACACACACACACACACACACACACACACACACACACACACACACACACACACATTGGCATAACATATACAGAATGTCATGATGCCAAAAATAAGCAGAACTTTATAAAATGGTTTGAATTACTTTAATACACATGTCACATGTATCTGAAATAAAGCCAAAGAGAAGTTCAATAATCCAAATTTAACCCCTCCATCTTTTTAATTCTATATCTTTTCCCTCTCTTCTTTCCGTGCTTCATCTCTCCATCCTCCTCCTCTTCTCGCCAGCTGCATTTCTTGGACGTAGCTTCTGGCTGCGGTCTGAGAGAGAAGGGGCGAGTGAAGCTAACCGTTTGAGAAAAACAGTTCTGGCAAGGCCAATTACACCCAGACAAAGCACTTTGCATGTTATTGTGTTAGGGATTCATGCTTGATTGAGTGAATGGGTTCTAATGAGGCTGGGGAACGGAGTGCAGGAGAGGAAGAAACACTCCCTCCGTTTCCCTGATGGATTGATTCACACGCACAAACACAAACACATGCAGGTACAAAAGGCGGTACAGCTACAGAGCTAAAGTCTGCAAACTTGCAGCAGAAATACATGCTACGACATCTCTCTTCTTTAGGGTTCTAGCTATGAAGTATTCTATGTGCACCTGTGAGCGTGTGCAGTGGGTGGCAGATAAAGAGGATATAGTGAAAAGGTAACTTGCTGTATTGCCTCTGCAGATGCTCCTGTGCGAGAGCTTCACTCCCACTGGCATCCTTTTATAGTATCACTTCACTAGGTAGAGTTGGATATAGCAACAGATGGATTGGTAAAGCCTACAGCAGTGATAAAAAATGTCAGCCGTGATTCTTGTCGAGGCCTGTATAACAGATGTTGGTTTTATTTCTGTGTTTTTCTGGGTGCAGGGCTTCGACTACACTCAGTTCCACATCTTTGAAGTTTTTCGTTTTGTTTTCCTTCTCAGCAAAATGAAGTTGAAATGGATATTACTTGCCACAGGCGAAGGGAAAATAACAAATGCCAGTGATGAAATGATGGTTGCAAGATCACTATCAAAAAACTACAAATTGAAAATGAAATTAGCTTGCAACAAAGGTCCAACCTCTACATTTTAAAAGGCGTGTATGAGCTGCATGGATGTTAAGTGCAGGGGAGTGCACAAGAAGCCCAGCAGATAAATTGGACGAATTTGCAAATTTTAAACTTGCATTTAAAAAAAAAAAATTTAAACACATACATCATTAGTGAACAAGCCAGTCATTTAATCATGGCTAATTATCTATATCTTATGCTTATTTAGTCTGATTTCCAACCCTCACCTATGGTCATGATCTGTGGGTCGTGACCGAAAGAATGAGATCGCGGATACAAGCAGGCTAAATGAGTTTTCTAAGAAGGATGGCTGCTCAGCCTGAGAGATAGGGTGAGGAACTCGGTCATCCGACTGGAGCTTGGAGACGAGTTGCTGCTCCTTCGCATCCAAAGGAGCCAGCTGAGGTGGTTCGGGCATCTGATCAGGACGCCTTCTGGTTGCCTCCCTCAGGAGGTCTTCCGGGCACGTCCAACTGGGAGGAACACCAGGGGTAGACCCAGCTCTCTGGAGGTTTAATATATTCCTTCTGGCCTAGGAAATGCCTTTGGATCTCCCAGGAGGAGCTGGAAAACATTGCTTTGGAGAGGGACGTCTAGGGCGACTTGCCTAGCCTGCTGCCACCGAGACCCGGCCCCAGATAAGCAGAAGATAATGGATGGATGGATAGTCTGATTTCCATAGTTTGTGTTTCAGTGACTCTAATTGCAGCACTAAAGGATACTTTACAGACCAAGAATGTGTGCAAAGAGTCATGTGAAGAGTATTTACTGCGGCCTTCTCCTTCTTTACCCTCCTTTTCTTTGTCCTTCTTTTGCATCTCCCACCCCCCATTCATCATTCCTTATTGCCCTTCCCCTTCCTCTCAGACCTCTCCTCCACCTTGTCTGTCTCCCCCTGCCTTGCTGAGGTCAGGGTGAGGGGTCAATTGCCTGGGCTGCACCCTGGAGCCTGTTTTCTGAAGCAGTGGTCATGTGTCTGCGCTCTGTCTTGTTTTTTTTTGGTCTTATATCACCTGACATCTCTTTCCCACAGGAGAAGGCTTCACTTTCACCTGCAGTAACCTTCTCTTTGCACGTGTATGAGTGTGTGTGTTAGTTTTCTGCATGCAAGTCTGTGTGTTAGCATGTGTGTAGATGTGGGTGGATGCTATCTTGCCCTTATTTGCCCACCCTTGTTTATTTGCCCTGTTGTCTTCCCTATCCTCCAGCGCTCTCTACCTCAACTGACCTTTTTTCTTCCCCTGCTTCTCCTCTTCCATCGATAGCCTGAGCTAATAAGGCAATTAAAGCCTAATTAAAGGAGTCTTCTGGAAGAGGGAAGGTCTCGGGCAACTTCACAAGGGTAAGGGAGCAATGTGTTTACCTACCTCAGGAGAGCTCTCTCTCACTCTCTCCTGACCAACACAACAAAGTTAAAAAAAATAAAGTACAGAGATAATGAAAGGCCTGAGGAACAGTACACACAATACTGTCCAAACTCAACAAAGTCTTCTAGCTCTGTACTTTTGGCAGCATCAAGAAAAAGGTAACATGGGGGAACTAGCTAATTTGTTAAGCTTCAAGTGTATTTATCCAACCAGCGTCAGCCCACTCATTGTTGTCAAATTTGCCAGCGCAGATCAAAGGGCGCTTTGCAACGTGTCAGCCAGGTTACCTCTGCCTGGAACTCTGAATCAAAGTCACGGATTAACGAAAAGCGAGCGTGTGTGTGTGTGAGTGTGTTTTGGAGGCCATTTGACAGACAATCATTCTGTCTTTTGGATGTGAGCTGCCTATCAAAGGTCTGTGATGTTTTTTCCACGTACATCCCAAAGCATCTCCAACATCCTTTTGCATACGATCACTATGTGCACTTGTAGTCTGAAATAAAATCTTTACCCCTGATTTAGAAGGCACTTACAATGCATTAGCCTTGTGGTAATTACTAGAAACTCAATTAGAAGAAACCGCTGAAGACCAAAACCAAACTGGAGGGCTTAAGCTGCAACGCTGGTAAATGGATTTGGAGTTAATTTAGTGAGTCAGAGGGTGAAACAGCCATCAGTGATGTTTTAAGCCGCAGCGAGCAAACCTGAGCGCTCAGAGCTCTGCACCGTCGGCTCATCTCCTCTGTAGTCTGCTCTCAATTGGCATTCAGCCTCACTTTGCTTTGAGTGTTACATTAAATTGCTCTGGGAATTTATATTACGTGTGTGCATGTGCGTGCATGTGACAATCCTTCACACAGCCTTTTCTTTATTGGCACATTATGTCTTAGTCATGTTTACACAAGTGTAGAGTTTACTGTGTAAGCCTCAGGTCCTGTTTAGAGGGCAGACATATATTTTATTCATGGATCTTTGTATGTTCTCTAACATGCCTCTGGGCATTTTTATGACCTTAAGCATTGCCTCCTTCTGCAGAATATCTATATTAACCTTCTCCTACATGATTCTTGTCTGTTTCTGGAGATTTCTAATAACTGAGCTGATTCTAGATATCTGTCGCTGAGGGGAAGAACATATTTTTAAGAGAATTGAATGAATTGGGTATGGGGCCGGGTCGCAGTGGCAGCAGGTTAAGCAAGTTGCCCCAGACGTCCCTCTCCCCAGAAATGTTTTCCAGCTCCTCCTGGGGGATCCCAAGGCTCTCCCAGGACAGAAGAGATATGAAATCCCTCCAGCGAGCTCTGGGTCTACTCCTGGGTTTCCTCCCAGTTGGACGTGCCTGGTAGTCTCTCACAGGGAGGTGACCAGGAGGCATCCAGATACAGATCATGACACTTTACAGTAGTGTTGTAGTCAAGACCACACTAACGGAGACCAAGACATACCCGAGACCAGAGTGCTGCAAGACCGAGACAAGACCAAGACATTAAGGGATCGAGACCAAGACAAGACCAAGACCAAGGCAGGGCAAGACCGAGACAAAACCAAGAGCATAAATATCACAGAAAAATCATCATCTTGTGTGCAGCTGGAGTGTCACTCACTTAGACCGTAACACCGGGAAGGTTGGGGCCGTAACCAGGGGATAAAAATCCAATTATGAAAGAATTGAAGTTATCTGTTCTCTTAGAAAGAGGCGTTTTCCTTCTAATCACATTAATTACGTGGACAAATAACATATCATTGGTGGTCTTGATTTAAAATCAGGAGTCCGCCCAGTCTGAGACCGAGACAAGACAAGTAAAAATGCTTTCGAATCCGAGACGAGACCTTCAAAAAGTGGTCTCGAGACCAAGACCGATTTCAAGTACTATACACTCCTTTACAGATTAGACATGAGCTTGCCAGTGCTTCATAAAAAACATGTTCAGCAGAAGAGTTTTTTGAACCATTTTCATCGTTATAAATCTGATCAAAAATTCTGATGAATAAATTGATAATTTTTTGTGTACTAAATATCAAAAACAAATAAATAAAAAAACTGAAATTCACTTTCAACCAAATGTAGCGATAGCTTGGTACCAGTCCAGGTAAACTGTTTGTTATCACACATGAGCAAAGAAGGCAGTAAATACTTAGAAAATCATTTTCTAACCAATCCTTTACTTGAAACATTTATCAAAATAAGCTGTGGATCCACTTTCTGTCTTGCATAATGGCTTCAGCTCTATTTTGTAACACATTTCTTGTCATCATTGGCTGACATTCTTACAGATACATCATGTTTAACTGTCTTATTGGAGACACTGTACATTTAAACATCCTTTCACTTTGATTGGGCCATGTTGTGTTTATCTAGGGGTTTGTATTTGTACCTCAGACTCCTGCACACAAGGAACGGAAGGTGCAGCCAACGGATCACGCTTTGGACTCTGCCACGTTAATCCATGGAGAGAGAAGAGAGCGGTAGAGTGAGCAGATGGACGCCACATTGGAGAAAGAGTGGGTGGTGAAGTCAGCGTGTCCCTGTAATGCTCCTATTGGTGCCAGTGTGTGTTTATGTGTGTGTGTGTGTGTGTGTGTGTTTGTGTGTTCATGTAGGTGCTACTGCAGGATCCTGGCTTTTGCATTGGAGTAAAATTGTGTGTGTGTGTGTGTGTGTGTGTGTGTGTGTGTGTGTGTGTGTGTGTGTGTGTGTGTGTGTGTGTGTGTGTGTTTGTGCGTGCATGTGTGTTTGTGTGTGTTGTGGGCTGCTGGTGAGTGGGTGTGCATCGTGAGAGCACTGCTGTGTTTCCTTCTTTTGGGGACCAGATGGTGACAGAGCTGGTAGCTCCACCCAAGTGCTCCTGACATCATCACTCACAGGCAGAAGGAAAGAGAGAGAGAGAGAGAGAGAGAGAGAGAGAGAGAGAGAGAGAGAGAGAGAGAGAGAGAGAGAATAGAATTTATTTTTTATTTGTGATATACAGTTTGTTTTGTCGTCCTTATTATGCACAATGCACTGTATTTCTATATCAGTGAACAATACACCTAAAAGGCTGAATGACGTCACCCGTCTGTTCCTGCAGGGGGCTTTCTCCCATCGATGTCAGTCTCCATGCTGGAAATTCTGTCTCACCCTAACTCTCAGTCGACCTAACGACAGGCTAACAGCTGGAGCTGAGGCGGGTTTTAAGCTACTTGACAAGCTGTTACATCGCACCCACTGGTCAATCAGGTCAGCTACACGCCATATTGTGAATAACGCTTATCCTTCATAAAATCAAAACTGATGAGTTATCAAAACATTCACCCCCTGTACGATGTGTGCTGACCAAAACATGAGCTAATGTAGCTATTATATTTTTGGTAACAGGCTGTAAACATTTTATTTCTGCTGTAAAAACAGTTTTTTTTGAACGTGTGTGTATTTGCGACTTCCGGTACCTCTGCAGCCAGCCTCAAGTGGAAACTCAACTGACTGCAGGATTTTGCACTTCTTCTCATTTTTTCAACACCGGAGGGTTGGGCTTGGGTGAAATGCTAAAGTCTTGCAACAAATCCTATCCACATGAACCCTTAAACGCTCAATTTTGGTTGAAACTGTTTAATGGAGGTGATTATTCTGTTCAAATGTGCATTTTGGAGGTTATTGTTTGTGTTGCTGTAGTTTGTTCTGATGAATGCTGAGCTGTTTTCTAAAATGAAATATGTTCCCTCCGGTTGGACTTGAGTGAATTAATTCAAACTATTTTAGCCAAATTTCTAGACAAAGCAAGAGAATCATTAGAAAATGTAAGCTGCAGTGACACAGACATTAATGTATGCATTCTTTTAAGGACAGCTCATCTGATAATTTGTGCAGACCCGATCCATCCCATACTGCAGGATCAGACTCTAGCTAATTATCTCTAATAGGGGATTACAACTTTATACTGTGCTTTTCTCTTCTGTTGCCTGTGTAAGTGATTAATTATAGATAACAACACTTTTATAATAGTCTAAATGCAATTACAGCTTTTATATTTAATGAAATGTTAACATGCAGCTATTATTCCTGAAACCGTGGAGACAAGGAAAACAATTTAAAGTAGATTCACGTCAACCGGCACACGCTGGACAGCATCAGTGCATAACCAGCAACGGTGATTCAACAGCAACACATTTCATCATCTATGATCATGCATGTTCGATGTGATGGTGACAGGTGTGCAGATGATACAGTACAAGGCGTGTTAATCACCAGCCTAACTTAGCTGACAGGCTGGCGCTGCCTTGTAACGCTTCGCCTCCATGTTTTATTAGAAGAATGTCTAATTGTGTGTGATGCTGTGAAGACAACACGCTGAATGACAACACGTCTCAGCAACATATGGGCCATGAGTTAAAGATATTCAAGTCTCCATGATGATGTGACATAGGGATGTAGCGGTATCGTCAGTACCGGGAGAACAAAAGAGTCTGATTGTCGGCGAGTACCTGTGATGGTTTGAAATAATAGGTCTTTAGGGCAAAAATTGAGTTTTGTTTAATCCGCAGTGGAGCAGAGCGGGGGAAACTACATATAACATCATCCCTTGTGCTCCTCTTTCTGCCTCAGTTCAGCGATGGTGGACACTGGCGTTAGTGGTAATTGGGAACAGAAAGACGAGTTTCAAATTGTAGATGCTCCCGCAGCTCTGAGGTCGTCTTTGTCTTCTTTACAATATAAGCTCTAAAATTAGAATGGCACAACGTAACGACGTACTGTAAAAACCACTCGCTTCGTGATATCGGCAGCTTTCCGGTGATAAACTTTGTGTGTTTCTGCGACATCTAGGGGCTTTTCTATCCAAGAATCTATTTAAAGTAGGGCCTGCACTTTGAACTCTCTACCTCCCTGTACTTGTGTTTGTGCTATTTTCATCTGAAGAAATACATTTGATGTCAATAGTTGTTGGGAAATATCCTGTCACTCCTGGGGTAAATTCTTTCCATTTTTCAGGGGTGTAGCACATCCTCTTCCTGCACTTCCTCCATCGTGTTGTTATTATAGAAAAAAAAGGAACATAGAGCTTGTTTTTGATTGTTAACGTAAAACATTTATCACTTGCTTTAGTCACACCAGTCGGCTACAAACTGCAGTTCATACAATACAGTAGCTTCCTCTTATGGAGCCTGAACTCCTCCAATATTCCCACCACCCCTCAGGTCCAAAATTACCACCAGTCTTCAGTGGTTTGCGGCTGCGCTCATATATATATAAAGGTCATTTGTGACTATTAATGAGTATCTTTGTACCGGTGTCTGTCTCTGGAGTGTGCTAATTGAGCTAGCATCTCTTTCCCTACATCCCTTAGATGTACGTACAGTTGTAGAGAGAGACAGCTGACAAAACGGGGTCTTTTTTCCTTCCAATACCTATAAGTGTGATGGTGTATCACTAAATGAGGCCTGTGATGGACGCCGAACCAGACAGAGGCGTCAAAGCCCTCATGCTTCACTTCGCCGCCTGGTGTGCCGTGCAATGGCCAATCAACCGCTCACACAAAAGAGGAATTAGCATATTCCCTGGCACAAAATCGCTGCCTTAATTGCAGCTTCATCGAGCCCCGTGTTCTTCACACCTCCTCTACACATTTTTTCGCTATCTCTGTATTTTTTTTCTTCCTCCCCATCGCCAGCCTCTCCAAGTGTGTGTTTTTCTGTTACTCTTTCACTTCGTTCCCGCTCCAATCATTCAGTCTTCATCAGACGGCTATTGTGCGAGCGCAGGGGGAGAAACGCGCAGAGAGAAAGATGGGGGCTGGGAGTGTGTTTGGCATGCTGTACTATAGGAACAAGGTTGTCAGTCTCAAATGATGCTCTCATAATCAGCACATTGGAGCTGGGCTGCTGCACAGAATGACAATATCAGCCTGGCAGTGCGCACATTTCCGTGGTCTCCCTTTTGGCCTGTCAATCTTTCTTTATGTCTCTCTGTTTGTGCTGCTTCCCTCCCCGTCCCGACGTTTTTTGTTTCTTTCTTTCCGTCGTTCTATTCTTGCTGCATTTTTCTGGCACGCTAAACTGTTTTTTGTGCAAATCTCCTTCTGCTCATGCCGTGCTTTGCCTTCAGTGTTTCATCTCCATCTTTCATTCCTGTTTGCTTTTCACTCTTGCTCGCCACCTCCCTCCAGCTCCAGTTTACCCATTCCCTCCTTTACCTTTTCGTCTCCATCTTTCTTTCTTTTGTTAATTACCGGCAGCAGGGAGCAAGGTGGGACTTTAAAAGGTTCTTTTATGCTAGTTTTGATTTCCTGAAGGGCTGGGTCTGCTAATAGCATACCTGTTTGTGTACCCAACACCATTTGAATGTTGTCTAACTGTGTCTTTAAAGATCTCTTTCCCTTTTCCATACATACATAAAATAAAACACAAACCCTACCAGTCCTTATATTGCAAGTAAAGCCTTTAGCCTCACTGTTTCGGCCTCCATCAGCTGTCATCTTTCCAAGTTTCTCTAACCAGACTCCTATTGTACTTTGATATTCATGGGAATCCTCTCTTTTGCTGTCATGCTTGTATATCTGCCTCCTAACTTTGTTGTCATCACTGGGCTCACACATCTATCTCTGCTTACACTGTCAAACCTTTATCTCTCCTGCTGTATACTGTAAGTGTTACTCTGTGTCTGCCTTCCTCTCTTGTTGCTCGTAGTTTGTCTTCCAGCATCGCTGTTGTGGTAACACTGTTTACTCTGCCAGTCAAAGACGAGGCAGAGACGGCATCACTCCTGCCTGTGTTGTGGAGAGAAGGGAGAGAGAGAGAGAGAGAGAGGGAAAATGAGAGGCAGCAGCCACATTTCCTACTGTAAAGAGTCCCAGGTGGTTTACACAGTTGTGCGCCTGAAATAAGCTAAGGTCTTGACTGCTGTTATGTAGATTTACATACAGTTGGAATACTTGTGCTCTAATGCAGGAGCAGCTTGAGGGGTTTCATATCCAATAGGAAGCGAGTATAAGATTAAGCTGTAGACTGCAAGCTCTGTTTCTAACCAGTGACCAATAACTCCACCAACATTTAAAACTAAACAGCAAAGCACCAACAATGGAAAATGGACTTAAGCTTCCTTGTGTAGCGCTTTTCTATTTTTTAGGGTCCATCACATATTATACTCTTTTCCAACAAGTTTACACACGTCTGTGAAGGTTCTTGTTCTAAATCCACTCTGATCCTGTATTTGATCATGCCTATAAACCCCTCTATTTCAGCCCTGCTCAGAACAGGCTGTTTCTGTGTCTGTAGCTTTAAATGTAAATGAGCTGTGTCTGACCACGCCCCTCTCTGGAAGGGATTGGGTGGCTCGGGCTTTCTCACTCCATGCCCAGTTGTTTAAAGTGGAAAAGCAGCCTCAGAGGGCAGAAAAATAAACACCTAGCTGTGGGAGTTTCACCCACCTGGGGGAGGGGTTACTGCCCTTTGTGATGTCACAAAGGGAAAATCTCCAAACGGCCTGTTTGAGCACACATTTTCTGAGAAGTTGAGAAGGCAAAAGACGGAGAGGACTGGCTTTTCTAATAAAGTGGAGGTCATTAGACAGGCTAGGGACACATATAAGTGTTAGAAAAACATGGTAAAGTGTATTTTGCACAATACGTGACCTTTAACTAATGCATTCATACACATTCATACACCACCGCCGAAGCAGTGGGAGCAAATTGGGGTTAAGTGTCCTACCCAAGGACACATCTACATGTGGCTGCAGGAGCTGGGGATCGAACCCCCTGACCTTCTGGTTGAGAGGCCACCGACTCCACTGAGCCACAGCCATGTTTCAAGAGACAGAAGATGGATAAAATACAAGGTAAACGTTATTTTATTAAAACATATCTATTGTTTTGTTGTATCAATTGGGAAACTGTTTATGATTAAAGTAACCCAACAGGAATATTGGATTTCTCATTACCCTGTAAATGAAATATGTGAGAAACCAAGCTGTTTGAATCACATTGATCCAACACTCGTAAAAAAAAACTCCACTGCCATAAACCAGTCCTGCTTATGATCTGTAACATTACCCCCAGAGGCTTAATTCAACCAGATAATGTGGAGATACATGTAACCATAAAATAAACATATAATGAAATCACCGATCAATCATCTCATGGTAGCTGTACTGTATGTCTTTGAATGATCCAACCCTGCTTAGCATATTCCACTGATCCAGCCAACCTGTGTATTTTACGGTGGCTGGGAGGAGTCAGGCGAATGCATTTACAAAAATGCTTTGCAAACTCCACAACACGAATACAAAGGAGTCGCAACACGAATACAAAGGAGTCGCAACACAAATGTAAAAGAGTCGCAACGGAAGTAGAAGCCCCTAGGATCTGGTAGGTATTTCTGACGGACCGTTATTCCAGACGGTACACATGAACGTGTTTTTGACAGACTCTTTTTCCAAGATGGACAGGTCGAAAAAGTTGTGAAAGTAAGTGAAAGTTGTCCAAAAGGTAACTTTAATGATAACTGTCGCAATGGGATTTTTTACAATGAGAAATATTGAACAAACACCTAACGGATCCTAGGCGGCTTCAACTCCCGTTGTGGCTCTTTTGCATTCGTGTTGTGGAGTTTGCAAAGCGTTTTTGTAAATGTATTGGCCTGACACCTCCCGGCCACCGTAGCATTTTGCCGTTTACAAACTCACAATACATGAACACATTTTTTAAAATATTATTTCAATATCTTTATTCATTGAACTTCGGCCTACAAGGTATGAAACCGTCGTACTATTATAAACATTACCCTACTGTCACATTTATGTGTCCATGCTTTAATCTCATCAGGCTACGTATTACATCATCACTGCACAACCTGTCTGCATCACAGTTTTACTCATTTCGTCACCACACCAGACTCTATATCATATAATCCCTTAATTAAAAAAAAGGTGCATCATATTGAGTGACATTATCGCTGTCATTTCATGAGGGATTCTGAGCTCGGCTCTCTTCATGCCGGTGTGTTAAACCACTGCTTAACCTTTTAGTAATCACTTAAATGAGCTCACGAGTATTTCATACCTAGAGCGGATTGGATATCAGGAGTTATGCTGGTATTAGTTCTCCTACTGACATGTGTTATCGTCAAATCCTGTGCTATTTGTGGTAGCGGTGTTGTTATTGATGCTATAGTTTTTTTTTCAATAATTTTTAACCCTCCTCCCTTCATGCATATAGATGGTGTTTTTTTTTATTCATCTACTCCCTTGTTGATCCATTGAAAGCTCGGAAAAATCCGACTGCAATTACTCTAAAACAAACCTGTCACAAATTGCCGTGTTATCTTTATCATCATATCAAGCCCGTTTTCACTGTGCATCCAGAAAGGATGATTTAATCAAAAGCAAATTCTCTTTGCTGCATAAAGAATAAATAATTCAACACGTCTTAGCTCCTCTTGTTCCAGCTGACAGTTTATTATAGTGCAATGCTATGATTGGGGAAATTGAAGGTATATTATTAAAATAATCGTAAAACAGCCTCAGGACATTTACAGTAGATGAGGCAAACTAACAAATCTCTGCTTGTAATATTAGAGTAGGTAATAGTACTGGAAATCACAGTCGTGCAGTACATGCAAAAACAAAGATTTCATATTAGAAACTGTGATCATTTTGTTTTTCACCCTTTTGTGAACTGTTTTTTTTTTTGTAGTGCAGCATGGTTCATGAGATAAATCATGAAATAATCATGGCGCTCTGTTATTAACGGTGTTTAAACTGGAGGGCCTGCACAAATAGCCTCTTTATTAATAATGCTTGACAGGGCTTCTGGTTAGAAACTAACGGCTCATTAGAGCACACTAACTAGTCCCTGGTAGCAGAGATGCATGGCTGCGGCTGGTCTCTAATAAAGGACAGACTAATTGGCTAATTACATTCACAGACAACGCTCGTGAGCGCTTTGCTTATGGACCTCATTTCAAAAGGCCAGTACTTAAAATGCAGGGAGGAAAACTGAGGTCACTCTCAAGGAAGCCTGCTGTATAATGAACACAAGACCACACAGTCAGAACCTTTTTTGCAGTTAGATAAAAGTCGATTTAAATGTGTCAGTCTTACTAAAACTGGACTTTTAAAATGCATGGAAACATATAAGACTGAAAAGGTACTAAACTGAATTTCTAACACTTAATGCGGCTGGAGATCGATTTACCCTTGAATCTTTTTCGCCTCAATCGAATCAAAAGGCGTTCTGCACACGCTCCACAATCCCTGCACATGGTTTTAACTGGAAGTGAAACAGCATTAGCAGAAGTCGCTTTGTCACATTGTTATCTGCCTTTGGATATCACCATAAGATGGAGGGAAAGCATGCATCGCATTTGTGTCAAAACGTAGAGAATGTACGAAATGTACAGAGCTGTAACGTTGTCCAATGTTTTCCTCGTACGACATACAACCACCACTTTGCCGTTTACTAATTTGCAAACTTGTTAGCAAGGTAAACCGAAAGAAGGTCAAATAGAAACTAACTAAAAGGGGGCATATCGCCGTAGGACATACCTCCGTCAATAAATCAATTCTCCCTCGGTGCATGTATACTGGAACAATTAAATGGTCTTATCGAGCTTTAACCGTAGCTCGACGGATTGATAAGTGCACTTATGGCATCATCGTACACATTTGTGTACTTTCAAACTTTCATGAACTTAATTATTTGCAAAAAAATGAGTTAAAAGGGCTGACTTCACATTGAGCACTTTATATAGAAAAAAACCCAGAGCAGTACATTTTTACATTTTTGTCGAACTAATTGAAAAGTAAAAATAGAAAGTGTCACTGTGTGATATGAGAAAACATTTCTCAGGATTTTCAGGATCATTGCAACTTAAAATGCTGGAGTTTGCAGCAGCTTTCATGTGATGTAAGTAAATATGTGTTGAGGGTTTTTACCAGCAATAAACTAGCCTACTTAAGCTTGGGAGTACTGTTTCTTTGTTTTATAGCAAGCTTGTCAAAGAAGGCTCGGTTTACAAAAGTTCTAATAAAAATGTAGGCTTTATTTGTAGATAAAGAAGTGCACCTGTGAGGTATTCCTCAAAGCACCAAAAACCTTAAACAAG
This sequence comes from Tautogolabrus adspersus, assembly GCA_020745685.1. Classification (NCBI taxonomy): domain Eukaryota; kingdom Metazoa; phylum Chordata; class Actinopteri; order Labriformes; family Labridae; genus Tautogolabrus; species Tautogolabrus adspersus. Next base: position 22,871,388 of record CM036552.1, read on the forward strand.
ATCTAAATGAGCTTTTAGCCCCTCTGTGCGCACAGACGCACAAAGAGAAGCTGTGCGTCTGTGCAAGGCAGCACTTGTTCCTATAATTGCCAAAAAGCAGGAATATTTAAATCCTGATGTATCTGCGAATGTCTCAACAGCAAAGAGTGACACATTTCTCTGCAGTGTGTCGCAGGGAGAAGTGCTTTTTTGAAGGAGAGCCTACTTTGATCGGGGAGAACGGAGCATGTGCTTCCTCTCAACCCAGACTTGACAGATTTCTTCCTGTTGTACATCAGAACTTTTTCTAATTTGTGTACTACTACTACTACTTTAATCTTCCTTTCCAGGTAATTTGTTAATTCCATCATTGTAAACACTAGCTATCTGGGACTACCCACAGTGACTTTTTTGACCGTCTGCTCCCACCCATAGCAACGGTAAAACCACCCTCTGTTCCCAATGCAGCCCTCTAGCGCTTACCGTTCTCGTTTGATTTTGAATGAGCATGCATAGTCCAGATAATCACGACTGATGAGTAGAGACTGATGATCACATTCAGATTTTTTATTGTAAAGAGTAACAAGGTGCATATTAATGTAGTGGAGTAAACGTATATTGTTTTTTACGATAAAATGTAGCGAAGTAAAAATAGAAGTTGCAGAAATTAAAAAGTAAAGTGCAGATTTTCTAAAAACGTAACGAAGTACGTTTTAACTTTACAACACTGCAACCTTAGGCATCATAGCTAAAGTTTTGGACAGAAAAATGGACAGGTTGATTATGGGTCTAGAGTCTCTAGTTCAAGGCTCGATGCAGAGGCTTCTGGCAGAGAGACGATCAAACCGGAGCCTCGTTAGAACGGTGCGGCTGTCTGCTTCACAGCTAACAAAAAGTAAGCCTCTAGCATGTTGGGTTCCAAAGATATAAAAGATACAGTAACCAATACTCTCTGATGTTTTATAAATAGCACATCTACAAGGGGTTATTTTTTATAACAAGGTAGGGAGTCTGGTCACTAACATAAAGACCGGTGCTGGAGATAGGGTTATGTGGAAGTAGCAGTCAGTGGAGAAAACTGATAGGTGGCAAAGAATGACTGGAGATTGACTTAATTATCTTTAATTGTTGCGTTGCTAATGCAGCTTAATCAGGCTTTGTTCCACCAGCACCAGAAGCAGGTTGAGGACCTATTTTGGGAAATTCTACATTCAGCTCCAACTTTTAAAATAGGTCCCATATGTGAGCTAAATAAAGGAGAGTAGTTGGAGATGAAGAGCTGCATAGAAAGAGCTCCTGGGATAAGGGATGGGCGGGGGGGGGGGGGCAGTATAGCTGACCCGACAGGAAGTCTTTGACAGAGGCCCACACGGCAGGTAGCAGAGGTTTAAGACTCTGACACTGAAACCAGGCGCACAGTCATCCATCAGAGTGGCAACTCCTCCTGTCAGCGCAGCAAGCTGGGGGAGGCAGAGGCTGTGCCGGGGCAGATGGGAAGGGAGGATGCGGCCTGGAGTCCTTCACCAGAGGAACCATGGTCAAAAACAGACACAGGACAGCAGCCAGGATGTGCACTGACACACACACACACACACACACACACACACACACACACACACACACACACACACATGCACGCACATGCACGCACATTCAAGCTAAAATGGGGGCTAACGTGTGTGTTGACCAGTGGCCTTTCCTGTCCCTCTGTCCACACTGCAGACCAGCTGTCTGGAGGAAGTAGATACAACACATCCATCATCACACACACGCCTGTCGCTGAGACCTCTACCCAGGCTCCTGTAAAGGTGTGTGTGTAATTGTGTGAATTTGGCAACTGGTATGTAGTCTTTTTTTTTTTCTTCTTCCTTTGTCCTCTACATGTTTTTCATGACTGGATACACTTCAAGAAGACAAAAAAAGGGACCAAGAGCGCACAGTTATATGAGCTTATTTCCTTGTTGTCTTATTTACAAGTGCTAATAGGTGCAGGAGTGCATGAGAGCATTTATGTAAGCCCTGTTTACTTCTCAAGTCCTCATGGGAAAAGGAATGATTAACATTTCATCTGACAACATTGTCTTTGTTGTGGTGGTGGAGGGTATGTTTGTGTGTGTGTCTCTGCAATACAGGAAGATCACACGCTTTAAGCCAAACAATTACAATCAGACCTATTCAGACGTGGCGAGAGCTAACTCTCAGTCTAAATTTCAAAATCACATCATATTCATAATTAAACTGATTTCCATTATTACCGGCTTGTTGTCAAAGGATTAAAGGAACACAAACAAACAGTAAGTGACCAGATTAGCAAATAAGCATCAACCCGCCTGCCGTTATGGTATTATTTCCCATTGAATAAGTGCTTGTCTGTAAGAAAAAAAGCCACTGTGAATGAGGGTAGTCAAAAATGTCCATCAGGAGGAGTCATTGTAGAATTGATGGCAATTGACCATATTCACATGCTGGCCAATTTTCTCCTTAGTCATGCTCAGAGGGTGGGAAGTAGAAATGCTTTTATAATGTCATATACTTCTGTATTTTAAGTAAGTATGAATTTAGGGTCTTTGACAAGTCATTATTATTTCAAGGCTCCTTGAATGATCAGCATATAAAAAGAAAATCCACTGTGAAAACTTGAGGACTATTTGCATATATTTAAAATAGAGTCAATAGCTTTTTCCTAAAAAATAAAATATAGACTTATACAAAAGTAATGCCGCTCAATCATCACTTACAGTATGGGCCTCCATGTGTGGTGGTGACTGTGTCTGCAGAGACTCTGTCCTCTGCCTGTATTTTGAGGTTTTGCTTTGTTTTGGTTGACACGTGAAGTATCTAGACAGGGAGCTTGTGCGTTTCCCCCAGCCAATGACTGCACAAAGGTGAGTTTAGGAGTAGATACACTTAAGCGATTGGACGTGATTCAAACCGGCGAATATGACGGATGTCCGCATACGTTAGTGACCAGAAGATAAAGCTCATTCCCAAATGTGGATGAACTTTAGGCTGGCTGTCACCTCCTGACAAGGAGTTGGCCTGCTTTCTGTTGGACAGGCAGGTGTCAAACCGTTAGCTTGTGTTAGCGTGCGTTAGCTTGCAGTGTAGGTACAAGCAGTAAACGTACACACTACGTTCTGCAGTGAATGTGCGCTTCTGGGGGTGATGAGTCCAGGAGGAGGGGTCACGTTTGAATGTTGTGTTTACAAGCTGCAACAAACAATGCTACTGACTCCACCTTTAAAAAACACATTTCATAACCTGTTAGCTATGGTCAGAAAACAGCTAACTTTAGCATTTAGCAAATTGGATAATAGTAGCATTAGCTAGGAACTGTCTGAGGGTTAACATTACAGTTTGATAGCGTAACATGATACGATAGAAAAGGCATTTACTTCCTAGCTAACGCAATGCTAATGTCATGTAAGCTTGGTGAAATGCCAGGGACTGCAATGTTTATGTCTTATGCATGGGATGTTCAAGTTTGGTAGTGTTCTGTTCGGTCCACGAGGGGCACTCTTTGTTCACGGTTTGAATATGTGTGGGAAAAAAACGTAAGACAAAGGGGAAGAAAAACAATGCTAGGAGAGCCGTCACCAGAAATAAACTAAACCTAAAAATCAAACTCTGCTGTGGTGAACCTTATTCAGAAACTGTACATGGACTGTGTTTCAATGATACATCGTCCTAATGATTACATTTGCTTTGCAGTTAACATCTCAGTTCAGAAAGCACAACAAAACAATTTCCCACAATAACACCTCTGCCAGATCTGTTTCACTGTGTCAGTTTTGCGGGAACAGACCAATTCATTTAATTTTATTTACTGTTAGTCGTGGTGCTCAGATTCAACGGAAGATTAAAATGTAACTCAGTTTACAGTCTCTGAGGTAAAAGGCAATCATTAGAGCGTCTTGTATCCAGGTGAATTACAGGCGAGGCAGATGTAGTGCAAACTGTGATATTGGCATGATGCGGTTTATTAATAATCCTCTGTGATTAACTAAGGTGCTGCAGTCAAGGATCACTTCTGTGGTTAAGTCCCTGTAGAGCGCACGTTGAGATTATAACACAGTTGATAACAGAGGAGACCTGACACTAAATAACGTCAGTGGTCACGAGATATTAAAGGACATACCACGGCGTCCGAGGAGTCAAAACAAAGGGGGAAAAAAGCGCTGTGATTATCTTCCTGTATGTTTTCTTTCTCATCTTTGACATTTCAATGAAACTAAAAAACTACACCCATGTATATAATTACTGTGTTCATTATTGCGTTGTCTTGACCGCTGCCAGTGTCTGAACATTGAGTCTATTAATAAAAGGTGAGATCTGTGAGTTAAAGGTCAAAACTTTCTCAAACTTACTCCCAACTGTCCAATTAATCTCATTAATATCTGTAGGATTACAGAAGCCATGCTGATAATTGACCTCCAGAATCTCTTCTATTTTTAATGAATTTATTTTAATTAGGGAATATTACCTGGCAACAACCGCCTGTCCTAGGATGCAAGTATACCGCAGATAAAACACTTAAAGCTTCTACACTCACGTTTCTCTGCTCAGGAGACTTTGATCCGACGTTGAAAGGATTCTCTAACTTCAGCCATTATTGCTTGTATCAGAAAATTGGATGCGGGATAGATTATTTAAGACCTACAGTAACAAAAAAGCTAGGGAGCTGCTCCTCTGATCGATCCACCTCATCAATATTGAATCTGCTACTCGAGACTACACAAGACTGGAGCACAGAGGGGAATGGGGGAATTAGGAGAGGATGAAGACATGAGGGAGAAAGAGAAAGACTCCACTTTCTGAAGTGAAATGCACTGAGGAGGTGGATTGTGAAGTTAAAGGAGATACAAAGGAATCGGAGCTACTAACGCGGCCCTTGGGAGAGCCACACAGCATTATCTGTAATAGAGATGAACTAAAGATAGACTAAATCACCAGCTGCTGCTCTTTCAGAACATTACTTGTAAAAGCACACTTAAACTGTCTCCAACTGCAGCTATAATGTGATTGTAGCCTTCAAACATATAATATAACATAATGAAGGTGCCTTTAAAACCCTAAAAAGCAATGTTTTCTGTGAATCACAAGCAGTAATCAACACTGCAGACTGTAAGCGTCACAAGATATCCCAGGGGGCAGAGCTTCTCTTTGTGACCCGAGTACAGAGGACATCGTCATCTTCATTGAATCTTTATGCTCATTTGCATGACCAAACACTGAAAACTCTTATTCCCATAGGTTACTACACTTGGGATGTTTATCTAAATCGGCCCACATCATATCACAGACTATGTATTTACATCAGCACATCATCAGCATAGAGCAGTGCCTCTCATCTCTGGCTCGCCAGTCCATTAAAGCTCTTAAAACATCGACTCAACAGGCATCACTGTGGCCGGCTCCATTACTAGAGTACAAGGAGAGTACAGCTACATCACAGTAATCACCTCCTGTTGCTCTTCAGTGGTTTGAGTGATGTTCCCCTGTGGTTACTGTACGTGGAGGTGTAAGAGTGTGTGTGTGTGTGTGTGTGTGTTCAGGTACTTTTTCTCTTTTCTGCCAGCCATGCGCGTCAAGAAATAGTCGCTTTAAAGCAGGCCTAGTACTACAGGGGGGTGCTTGGGGTTGCTAAGCACCCTCATACTAATACTCAGAAAACTTTGAGGTAAAACTGTACACAAATCTCTGCAAACTAGCATATAGAGCTATACTCTCATATAACACCACATCAGTTAGCATTTACACGTGTGTGCATGGGATTCAATATATGTCAAGCGTCTAATGGCACTTTGTTAAGTAGTCACAAACTGTTTTCCTAAGGATTCACCGCATCGACAAAAATGTTCCGTCTTTTTCGTGAGAGTCTGCACAACCTATTAGCAGCACTTTACCTGGTTTACAGGCTGTTTTCCTTCTCTGTTTGTTAGTTCTTCGAAAATATTTTGTACAATTGGGATACAATCTGAGATTTATTTTTCGGGATTTTTTCTTTTTTACATAGGACAGTGGATAGAGCAGGGAATTGAAGACAGAGGATGGGGAATGACATGCAGGGAAGTTGCCACAAGTCGGACTTGAACCTGGGCCGGCCGCTTAGAGGACTTTAACCTCCGTACATGTTGCATGACGTAACTGCTAGCTAGACCATCAGTGCCCCATGTGATGCAATTTGGTGGTCTTTTAGAAAATCCTTGGTTGCATGAGATGCATTTTTTTTTTAGCGTACTTCTTAGTTACTTAGTAACCAAGAATAGAAGTTAAGACCAGCATTGTCCATCCAACATACTTGAAGTCTGTTGAAGTCGTAGAAAAACTGATAGAGGCAGCTTGAGGCGTTGACCACAGGCATTGAATGGTTCTAAAAACCAGAGAAAACTGGGGCTGTGTTAAAACCATAATGACTCTTGAAAAACATTGGAAAATAAAGTCTATGCACACAAATCTCGATGGCTTTTGTGACTACTTAAGAACCAAAATGACCCATGTAACAAAGTCTTAAGACCTCTCCTGATGTGCATCCTGACTTCATAATGAGCTGGAAGGTAACTTCTGCGAAAACGTCACAATTAAGGATATTATGGCATTGCAAGGAGCCAAATTTGGAATCTAATAAACTGAATCTTTTGTTATGTACTGGTACATTTAGCAAACATGTTGAAACAGTTGTATGTAGTGTATTATTATTATGATGCGCCTCTGTGATTTTCTTGTCACACAACCTCCTTCTCAGATGGTTTTAGTGTTTTTGTGCAAATCTCAGCAGACAGGGGCTTTGTGTGCATGGTTCGATGGTTGTGTGTGCTTTTGTTCGAGTTGTATACAGAAAGATAAAACATTAATGTCAGGCATTGTACCTGCTGTTCTCTTTAACAATGAATTGCACAATTATTACTGTGCATAGAAAATTAGAGCCATTGTCATGAAACAGTGTAGTCGTCATCTCGTTGACTGATATTCTCATTTATACTTCGTATATGGAACTTAATAGGAAGCCATCTGCGAGCAAGCATTTTCACAGCTATTCAATGACTTAAATAAGCACTGACACTAAAAGAGTATCACCGCAATAAATAGTGTACGCCACGCAGGGTAGGGAGACGGACTACTTGACAAAGGCGCTAATGAGATTGATTGATTGGATGCTCTTTTTTCCTAATGAAGAATTAATTTAATCAATAAATATTTGTTTGAGTTATTATATATTATTGTACAAAAGGAAGTGTGGCTGTTAGGTGGGTCTGTTGTTAGCGACCTGCTGTAGACTGAAAAGCTGCAAACAAAGATCCTCTATTAGTATGGAGGTCACACTCTTATACCCAGCTAATTAGCCTGGAGCTCAGTATAGGCACAGTTCCAATTATTAGTCAATGTGCCCTTTTCAGTGCAAAACAGTCGTTCTCTCTGCCGTTGTGTGAGCGGTCTGAGTGGCAGCGACAGGTCGGCCAGCGGTGGACAGTCAGCTCAGAGGTGATGGATGGCTCTCAAGTGCTGGTTTGGACAGGGGGAGCTCAAAACTGTCACACAGCTTACATGGAGATTTACACAGACAACATTACAAAAATACAGAAAAATTACATGCAAATCAACACAATTAATTTATGATCGTGTGGTGGTAATAGATTTCATTTGGTGTGTGGAGTGTAGGTAATTTTAGCAGTGCTAGCAACGCCAGCCTTCGGTCCCCCCTGCAGGTTTACATCCACATGCGTGTGCTAAATGTGGTTATGGTTGCTTTGGCCAATATACCAGTTTAGGGGGAAACAGCCTACATACATTTTTATCTCCATTTTTCTAGATCAAAATACAACACAGCACTGCTGCTACGGGATGCTATCTGTCACGTGCTTGTTTACATCTAGGTAGTAGAGTAGTGGGAGAGCAGGATCATTAATACAAAAAACAAAACTGGAGGTACAGCCTCAATGGCTACAGCCCTGCCTAGTGGCGGGTGGTCGCATTGCAGTTTGAGCACAACATATAAACAGCATAAAGGGCCAACATATACAAATATGAATAATTTGCATTTCGGTGCATTTAACTGTTTAGTTGACAAACGCGAAACCTCCATTATTCAAATAAGTTGTATTGAACATCATTTTCGATGGTAACATACCTGTGCACATACACACACACACACACACACACACATGCAAACACACTCAAAGACTGTGTACAAACACAGATAACCTCTCATCCTGTAAATCACATGACACAAACCTCTGAAATTTAAAAGGCAAAGGTTTGTTTTTCCCTCTCTTTTCTCTTCTTCCTCTTTTCCTTTCATAGGTCAGCTCATTCATCTTGAGGCCTGCAGAGACGTCAGAGCAGGGCATGGCTCAATCGATCAGGAAGTCCTCCTGCCTTGTTTGTGTGTGTGTGTATGTGTGTGGTGTGTTTTCCCCAGCATGTGCACACATATAGGAGGTCCGACTGGAGGGTTTTACTAGCAGGCAGAGGGTCCTGCAGCAGTGACCTTTACCTCTCACAACACTTTCTAACCTTTTCCCCTCCCATGTATCTTAGCACATATCTATTTTTTTCTCATCTGCTCGTTCTCTTCTGCATGTACCAATCGTTCAAGCCTCCCAACTTCTAATTCCCCCCAATCCTCTCACTCATTCATCGTCCTTCAGGCGCTCTTCACTCTTTTCCTGACCTCTACCTCTAATCTACGTCATCTCCTTTTCCTCCTCTCCTCCTCTTCTCTTTCCAAAAGTGACAGAGTTGACAGCTTTATGACTTCACAGTATCTCCCGTCCGTTTACCCGTGGTGACACCTAATTAGCCAGTTGTCATGAGAGGAGGCGCAGCACGGCTGGATCATTTTACAGATAAACGGCACCTGTTGTTGGGGATGCCACGAAAAGGCCCGGGCTGAGCGAGAGGCAGATTGAGGCAGGAGAGAAAAATAAAGTAAGAATGACACAGAGGGATTATGGTGTGGAAGGGGAGAAATGGAGGCATGAGAATTTGAGGACGCAATAGCAGCAAGATGAGGAGGACGGATGGAGTTCAGAATCCACAATGTCACAGCTGAGTTCTCAGGTGAGAATGTTGCCCGGTTGAAGCTAATAAAACATGCCATCTCCTAGGAGTTAGAGAGACGGACTTAAATAGATCTCTGCACATCAAACACACACACAGGCTTATTATGTTAGAATATATCTGTAGGGATGTATGATAATTTGCAGATGATCATTTAAAAAGTAAAACAAAAAGACAGGACTCGCTGATTTGTCCAACATATTTTCAGCCTGTGTGTGTGTGTGTGTGTGTGTGTGTGTGTGTGTGTGTGTGTGTGCGTGTGCGTGTGCGTGTGTGCGTGTGAGTGTGTGTGTGTGTGTGTGTGCATGCATGTGATTTTGCATGCATATGAGGAGCACAGCCACCCGGTAGCAGCTGCTTCCCACCACTTCTCATTGATAAAGGATGAATGACAGTAATTAGGCAAGCGGAGGTAGCTAATAGCTAGTGTGGGCAGAGAACATACTGTACATGAATTGGAATTTCCATCTGAAAGTGATTGAAGACATTCGACTTGAAGTGTCAGCTACATAAATACATTAATTAGATGCTGGTTGTGTCAGCTTTACTTGCTCACTCGTGTTGGTTCGATGGTTAAAGTTGTTATGATGCAGATTTGGTCACTCAGCGTGAAGCAGCGCTGTAGCAGAGGAAACTCAAAAATAGCACGTATGAGGAAAACATTGAAGTAATTAGGGCTGCAGCTGACTCGTTTTCTTTTTCATCTGTCAGGTGTCTTTTATAACCTGTTTATTATTTCATCTTTAAATCACAGTTTTTCCTGAGTCAAAGTCTTTGTTTTTTTTCACTTTCAAACCCAAAAATATTCAACTGAAACAAAGATGGCAGCAGCAAAGCATGTTGTTTTGTATGTTTTTCTTATTGGCTAGATACATTCCATCCATCCATTTTCTATACCACTTGTCCTGTTCACGGTTGCTGGGGGATGGAGCCGATCCCAGCCGTCATTGGGTGAGAGGCGGGGTTACACCCAGGACTGTTCACCAGACAATCACACGGCTGACATATAGAGACAGACAACCAGCTACACTCACATTCACACCTACGGGCAATTTTAGAGTCACCTATTAACCTAGCGAGCCTGTCTTTGGACTGCAGGAAGAAGCGGGAGTACCCGGAGAAAACACGCATGCACAGAGAGAACATGTAAACTCCACACAGAGTGGCTCCTGTCCGACGGGGATTCGAACCAGGGACCTCCTTTCTGTGAGGCAAAAGTGCTAACCACCGTTCAGCCCGCTTGATAAATGACTCAAAGAAATAATTCATTATTCTTAATTAGGATTGTTGTTGGTGAATTTCCTATTAATCAACCAATTAATGAATTGTTGTAGAGAAGCAATGGTTGGTTTTGCATGATTTAACACCTGACAGAGATAAACACAGCTGATTTATGAAGACATCTTTAGCAGACGCACAACAACAGGAGCTACTTTTACCGACTTAGTACTCAACTTTATATAAATCGCACTTTACACACACAGTTGATCCAAAGAGCTGAACAGCGTAGATAGAAAACAAAAACAAAGAACAAGAAAGTAAAAGACAAGAACAACAACAATCAAATTAAAAGAACAGGTAACATTTTTGAACAGTGTAACACAAAACGTACAGAGCTATGCATCCCTGAGCGTGACGGGTGATTAAAAATGGAAGGGAATAGTGTAGAAATATGTTTAAATGTGAGTCTTAAAACACCAGTAGTGGGTGAGAGACGGATGTTGGGAGGTAGAGAATTCCACAGTTTTGGTCCATCAATAGAAAAGGCCTGATCCCCATAACACCTTGTCCTGGATCTCAGCACGGACAGAAGGTTATTGACAGATAGATCTCTTACCAGCTGATTTGGGGACAGGAGTTCAGAAAGGTACGCGGGGGCTTTCAAGTCCATTTAACACCTTGAACACAGTCAACAGTATTTTAAAATCAATCCTCAGCTTACATTCTGCTTTTAAATTACTGAAGTTATTGATCTGGTTTAGGTTGTGTTAACTCAGGAACAATTTAGTCACATTATTTTTATGTAGACAAAAAAACTCTGAGGTGATTTTTGTATTAAAGGATGACATGAAACCTGGGCAGAGAGTGATGTGGGTATAAGGCATGTAATTGATGTAAATTATGAGTCTATTGCCGGAATCAACATTAATTAACCAGGAGGTTTTGTCTATAACGTCTAGGACAATCCACAAATTCTTATAGGAATTAAAATGTATTATATAGCTTCTGACCTACATCAGTCAGAAGAGTACAGGGACTTCTAATCTTCCAAAAGTCAGAACTGAACAGGGGGAAAAGGCGTTAAAGTTTGCTGCTCCCTTTACTTGGAACGAGTTACAAAAAGAGCTTTAACTTAACGAGCTGCTCTCATTGGACGCTTTTCACAGGATGTTCAATGACTTGGAGGCGGACACATCTGGCTGTAGTTGTTCTCCCTGATGTGTTTGTGGATGTTAATGACTAACCCTAACCCTAAATTTGTTATTTGTGTCTTTTAATGTCTAATACATTTTTTGTATTTGTATGTGCGGCTGCTCGTTGTTTGTCTGTAAACTGTGCTGCTGCCTGTCTCTCTTAAAAAAGAGATTTTTAATCTTAATGACTTTCTTTCCTGGATATATTAAGGTATTTTATTTTGGGGATTTTTGTGCATTTATTTGGAGATAGGACAGTGGATAGAGTCGAAAATCAGGGAGAGAGAGAGCGGGGAATGATATGTGGAAAGGAGCCACATGCAGGATTTGAGCCTGGGCCGTCCCGCTTGGAGAACTCTAGCCTCTGTACATGGGGCACGCGCACTATAAATATAATAATGTTGTACCAAGTATTCACTGTTTATACACCGATAAGAACAAGTTGTTGCTGTTACAGTACATCTGCTGTTTACATTGTTTTTAGTGTCTGTTCAACTCCTTGTAACTTCTTAATTAACTGCTTATAAATGTAAAATGCTGTAGTTAAAATTAAGCGTGGTTTTGTGACCGGTTGTAAAGTGTTTCTATTTGTCCTCTGTGCTTTTTAAAGGTAATAATCAGCAGCACAGCAGGCGTTAAGTTATCATCCCCACTGCTGTTCAGTATAAATACAGTCTAAAGTGTGTCCAAAACACCCTCTTGGGCCTACAGATTATCTGGGCAAGCAAAGACCACATTATTCTTTACTAAAGTAGCAAATATTTACTTGTTTTCTCCTCGCCTATGTTCACAAATGTGCGCACTAACCTAACTCCCTCCTCAGCGTGAGTCTTGGTTTTTCTGCTGTCCGGGGCTGCAGGGAGGATGTGTGGGCTCCTCGGGCTTAGAAAAGCTCCTCAGAGTGTCAAGTAGATGATCAAACAGGCTGGCGTGCTTTAAAACCCTGAAGAAAGTCTACTGTAGCCCGCTTTGAACGAGAAAACACATTATACACCCCAGCAAGTGGTCCACAGGGACTGCATGGAGAGAGTCTGTGTGTGTATGAGAGTGTGTGTCCTGTGTGTGCTAATTGCACTACACAGCTATGAATCATATCATTTCCATTACTGTTGAAATCAAAACATGAAAGAATCGTTAAACTCCGCACAGAATGACAAGGGCCATTAGCAGATGTAAGACTATTGGAGCAATCAATGCCAGACCAACTTCAAGCCTGTCTCAATGCTTCAGCTACAAAACTGGGACTGCAGGAGATCAAACGGGGATAATGACAAACTTCTGTTTCACGTACTGAAATCTTTTGAAGAAAAACACAATGGAACAAGGGCAAAAGGTGACAGGAGAGATTAGTAATGAATGATATGAAAAACATGATGAGATGGAGCTGGAGAAGACAGAAATCTCCTGAAAAATCCTGATATTTCCCGGAGGAGCTGTATGTGTGAACGCAAACAGACACATTTTTCACTCGGGACTTCTCCCAGAGTTTTTCCTGCCACACCCCTAGTATTTTTTTCGCAGCAAGTCCGAGTGAGCTGATGTGAGAATGCTGCAGGATATTCTCCAGAGAATTCACCTTGAGCCAATAGGAGAGGGAGTGACGTTTCTATACTGTTACTGATGCACGGTGCATAGAGTGTCTGCACGCGACCGCTCCGATGTCTGTGCACGTAATTAAAAGGCTGCATTACATTTTCTGTTCACCAGTATGTTGTTCTCCGCTCTTGTTGATGTTGTCATTCCGTTGGACTACACGTACCATTGATATCAAGGCAAATATTCTCTTTATAGTGTTGTTTAGCGGACTCTGTTGCTTCGTCTGCTACACTTTTTTTACGTCACGTCTTACCTCAGGAAACCCCCCCGCCCCTGCTCCCGTCTGACAGGGATAGTCTCCCGCTGTGAGGAGCAGATGTGAACAGCCAGGTCAGGAGAATCTCCAGAGCAGTCCTCCTGTTCTAAATATTTTCAGGAGTGCATATGTGATAACGGCTAGAGTGACAGATGAGCTTCTGTGTTTGTAACAGATGTAAGTAAAAGGGGAATGGAGAAAAAGGTGGGCAAGCAGGGAGACATTATTTGTGTCCCTGCACAAATGCCCACACACTCCTCTCTATATGTTCTTGAGAAGGCTTTTATTTAAGCCTTATGCTATTACAGCGCTACGTCACTGTCTCATTGACACTTTATACAACACAACCTGCTCAATGCAACCCTTGCTTTTGTTCATTTTTTTAAAAGATATTTTAACCTATGCACATGCACTAAAGAACAGACACAACTCTAAACCCCCTGCAGGTCAAATTAAAGCTGATGTACCTTGTGCTTGCTCCCCTCTTGTAATCTTACACAATCTCACACCTTGAACAACAGAAATCAATCGCTACCTTATTGATCAGTGATTACTCACAGAAAGGAAATGTGAAAATGAGTCTGTTTAGGTCAACTGCAAACCCTCCTCTGCTGATGATTAATACGACTCTGCCTTCATGCTTTTCCTGCATATTTGTGTTAGCTTTTACATCCATTTGAATTTAATTGTGGTGCTAATGGTTATGAACCAGAAAAGGCTCCCATACCCCTGTTAAATCACCCTGCTTATTGTTGCTGAGTCCACAAAGTCCAACTCATGTGCGCCGCAAACGGTTTATTGGAAAGATTGATAATATCAGCCGAGTCATTAGCCGTGTGGTTTATGACGTTCTAGTCCACACCCCGATTCATGTTAGCAAACCTACACTGTCCAGGATCACAGGGCACGATGACAAATATGCACACACACAAACACACAACGCTATGTTCCTTTTTCTTTTCCTTTTAACTTGTACGCACTAAAAATTCTCATTCCTCCTACTCCTTTCTTCCCCCACCTCCTTCCCTCTGCTATCGCTGTGGGAGGTTATGAATATGGATGGAGGCTGCTGCAGAGGGGAGAGGAATGGGCCATGGTCTACAACCTTACAACACACACACACACTACACACTATTTTTGCGAGTATGCCTGCGCCCCCTTAATGTCCATTTTCTTCTGCATGGTTCCAGGCCTGAATTCTTGACATGATTATTCAACATTTTGGTTGTATATGTGTCTGTGGCACATTGATTTGCTTCTGTAGATTGGCTCTCTTTGCTCTTAACCTATCTTGGTACTCAGTGTTCACCGCTGAGGTTCCAAAATCAGATTTCACAGGTCATTAATTCAGTGGGAAAAAAAACAATCAATAATTTTGTGTAAAAGTGAAGCTATTTTGTGGAGATAATAGCTGGAAAAGTGTACGTCTGCTGTGGGATCAAAGGATCGTGTTTCATTTGGCCGACGCTCTGGTGCCGGCTGTTTCTCTGCCTCCATAATGCAGGTTATAATATGCACTGCTCAAAGCCAGGTAACACTTTGCAGAAAATTGCCCTGAAATGTCAGACTTTAGACGACTGCAGTGTTCGCCTTTTTTTGACTACAGCAGAAAAATACTTGACTCCATTGTATTTTAGAAGTTTGCTTTGTAAAGAAAAAAAAGGGGGAAAGTACTTTTGTATTATTATTATACTTATTCTAAAAGCAGATCAATGATTAGAAAAGTGATCATGAATAAATCTAAAGGGAAACAAATAGATGATGATGATGAAGAGAGATAAGATAATGACATTTCTGTTATGATCCAGTAGATGTCGCCCTTGAGCACCAGCATGAAACCAAAACAAACTGTTTGGGGACACCTCCACCATACTAAAGCCTCCGCTCTCCTCCAGCGACACACCTCCAACCCCTCACCACTCGAGTTCTCACAAAGTTAGTTTAGTGTAAGCGGTGGACTAAGTTGTCCTCGGCTTGAGCTGCAATTGCCTGTGGCCTGCATCGTCGTGTCAGCAGGCTAATGTTAGCACACTTTAGTTAGCTTGTAGCTTCAAATTGCATGTACATTGAAATGGAATAACTGTGATCTAAAAACACTTACGTGACATCCAAATAAGCAGTGAGTATGTTTGTTTTTTGTTCTCTTCTCCTTGACTTCAACAGCTTTATACACAAGGGGAGGAGCCTCACGTCTATGTAAACATGATGTAAACATGGCTACGACAACAACACAGCCAGCAGGACTCACGCTTCTCACTCATTGTAGACAGTCATGACTCAGAGAGACATTTACACAGGATATTCTTGATATCTGTTATTTTAACTGTATGTGTTAAATGTTGAACATTCTTCCTTTAAGGACATTTCACAACTCGTTTACAGTTTTCAGTATATTCCATTTTCTGTGCTGAAGAACAAATGGGTTGGATTAGATCAAAATTTTCAAAGGGATTTTTTAACATAACAAGATTTTCTTCTTTCCTTGTAAAATACTACATCAAATTGTAGACAGAGGGCCTTTGGGTCTCTTTGATGCATAATGTTGCATTTTAAAACATTTCTCGAAATAACAAATTTACACGACTGTGCTTATATTCTTTCCAGTAAAAAAAAAAAATGGGACAGGTGATGAGGCAATAAACAGTTTCAGCCCATCAAATCAGCCTGGGAGTTAGTGAAATCAGTGTCTTTCCCACTGTGCAAATGACAGCAGCCCAATAATCCACCCTGTGAATGATGTACAATAACTGGAACAGCAAGAAAGAGAGCGAGAGAGAGAGACAACAGAGGGAGCGAGGGGGAAAAAATAGAAATCTGTTTTATCACAGAGCCTGTAAATTACTGATTCTGTAGACAGCTTGTTAGTTTCACCGCCTCTCTGTCTTTCTTTTCTGGAGCAATTAAACCAGACAATTGCTCCCCTGGAATTGCCTGTCTGAGAAAGGCTGGATGCCAGCTACTCAGGAGCCAATATCCCCCTCTTGCTTTTTACTGCTGCAGGCGAGCCGCGCTTCTCAAATGTGATAACATGAGTGGCCAAACAATAGAGCCAAGTTTCTGCCAATCACAGTCACAGTCAATCAAACACAATTGGCTTTCTACTAAGATGGCTGCAATATGTGTGCAGCAGTTATAAACTTTTAGGGGAACATGATTTTGACATCTGTTATTGTTGGGTAGAGACAGCAGCTTTCAGTGTGCAGCACAAAAGCCGCCTCGACATGAGCGAAACGGAGCCATTATCGAAAAACTGCTTCTCTCTGCGTGCTGCACAATTTTTTACCTCGACACTTCTGCATGTATATCGGATGACGAGGAAAACAATTCAGAATATCATGCCTTAAAGTTTAACCTCTCGCCGTGCCCGGATTCTGCTGACTCTCTCAGGCAGAAGCAATTCCAGACTTTTGCGTTTTCCTCTCCACCTTCTGTTTATTCACTTCTTGTTAGTGTGACTGAGACTGGGAAATAAACATAAAAAAAATGAAACAACACTTTCTGACAGGAATCCACAACAGCTGTCAGAGGGATTCAGCAGTGAAAACAAAACGCAGCATCGTTTTCGAATAGAGGAGGGAGGGAAAGAAAAACATCTTTTGTTTTTTTTTTGGTACCCGACTCGGGTAACGGATGAGATATGGAGCAGAAGCTGTGACAGAACTGGGGTGATTGAAGGCTTGGGAAAATAACATTTCCTGGGAAGTCTTCAAAGATTCTCAAAACAACTGAGTTGAATTGAACATTAAATACATTATGGAACAGATTTTTTTTTACAAAGACTGTCGTTTTGGATGCAAATTTACAACACTAACTCTGTCGAAGTCTCATGTTTTGAAAATGTTCAGTGCTAAGCCAGGCACACATGATGCGTTACAGCGCACTCTCATCATGTCAGATATGCACTTGAACCTGACAGGTTTCAAAAAACTTTCCTCCTCATCAACTTCTTACTTTAAGAAAGGGGGTCGTATATGAAAATGTAAGCAGGGGGATAATGTGATTTGACCTATTTCCTCAAAGTCGTCACCCCTCAGCCTCACCTTATCTTCTCCTTGTTAATTGATGGGACCTGGGTCAAACTCTCAAATCAAAATGTCAAAGATGTTTTTCTCAAACATGGTTCCTGTCATTTGATTGAGTTTCTATCATGCTGATTAGCAAAAAGTCCAACATAAAATATAAATAAATAAACACAATAATCATTTTTCAAGGTTTGTATAGGTTACATATTCATATACTTTCTACGAGAGCTCAATCATTGATTAGGTACAGTACCACCAAATCTCTCGGAGCTACATGAGGCGAGAGATTTACCACAGCTCCCAGTTGGGTCAGGCAGGTGACTGACAGATGGAGCTGGGCTGGCAGGCCTGCTGACCAGCTGGTTCTCCACTGCAGGGAGGCCGCTCTCTCCCTCTGCTGTGCCACTAATCCTCTTCTGCCACTTTCAGTCGCAGCTCTGACCTCATGATCCCACACTGGTACCTCCGTCACCTGCTTATGACAACTCAGCACTTCCTCGCAGAGAAATGTCTCTTCTGTACCACGGGGATGTAAAAAACTAAAGGCATGTGAAGGCTGGGTAGCAGAAGGTTGGCGGATCAATCTCAGCTGGGAGTTGGCGATGTGATTTGCGACAGCGTGATATTCCCCAACATGATTTTTTCCTCCATCGGCCTCCTGTCGTGTCTACACTAAGCTCACGCAGTTTTGATGCGACATCACGATCCTTCGAGCCCCACCTTTGCTTCACATGCTCCTTCCTGCTACACTTTTCATGCATCACTTCTTTCCTTGTTCCATTCCTTCTGTTATATTTGTATCAGCACGAAGCAATTTTAATTTATTTCACTTCTGTGTTTGCTCTTCAGTCAACCACCAAATTTGCCATCTGTGATGTATGCTTGTCAGAACACAGCTTTCCAGCCAAGTTGGATGTGCTTTTTGCTAATAAAGTCTAGTCTATCATGTTTTATGGCTAGGCAATATCAGCACTGGGTTGTTCTTTACACTAAAAGCACAAGCTAAAACTGCAATTTACTCTGCAGGGATTTTACTTATAGAAGCAGTAAAGGAAGATAGAACACGTAGAGTAAGGTACATTTATCAGGAAAATGACAGAAGAGTTCATACATGATCTATATAATGGCAGAAATAGTCTGCTGAGCATTTTTTGGCTCTCGACTTTGATGCAAAGGGAAGGAGATATAAAGCACTTTGGAAAATGGCAGCTGCACTCTGTGCTTAGGGGGGAATGTTCATCTTGGCACAAATTATAGCCTATACCTGCGTCAGGACGGGCAAATATCTCTCATGACAAATCGATGCAATATAGCATGAGCGATGCCAGAAACACATGAAATGGTTGCAAAACAAATGTAGCCAAAACAAAATCACATTTTGTGGCAGATACATGGGGTGTCTTAAACGATCTGGCTATCAAAAATGCTAACAAAGAAGAAGAAAAAAAATGACTTTCCACGGATACAACTCTCCGCAACAGAAGCACCGGCTTCAAATCTTCAAGAGTAAAATTTAGATGCTGCCTCTTCCCTCTGCTTCACTGCAATTACACAGCACGAAGGGAAAGAATTATTACTTCAATCTGTTTTCCATTTTGAAAACCCTCGCTGATGTAGCGAGAGAGTCACAAAGTCATCCTCTCTACTCTTCTCTGAAAGCGACTGACTCAGTTTTCCAGGAAGGCTATTTATGTCAGAATCAGTTCCTTTTATGCAACTATTTAATTAAGAGTAATAGCCTTACAAGTCGTATCCGATCCAATCCCATGATTGTCCTACATTTTCGAAGCTTTAAATGTGTATTGAAGGCCATTTATTTCTTATTCAATACAAAAAAACAGACTAAATGAGAAAAAAATCAACTCATTGAGTCGAATTAACTCATGTCACAAAAACTTCATGTCCACCATCTTTTTAATACAACATCATGTGTTGGGGCACTGGATGGCCTAGCGGATATGTCGCACGCGCCATGTACGGAGGCGATTGTCCTTGTCCCAGCAGCCGTGGGTTTGAATCTGGCCTCGGCTCTTCGCTGCATGTCACCCCCCACTCTCTCCTCCCAACATGTCCTGTCTCTCTTCACCTCTCCTAAAATTAAGTTATGGCAACAAGGAAGTAATGGGCGGATACCACAGGATCCGTGTGTGCAGCGTTCCGTATCCTCTGTGGTTTTGCTCTGTCTGTCAGGGCTAACCCTAATCCACCGGGTCAGTTTCTGAAGCGTAAGCATAGGGGCGCACAGCCATGGGCAGTTAGACTCACGTCACGTGTTTACAAGATCACAGGAGAACTTTAAGATCATGCAGGATTAAAGAGAACAATATATAAGAAACAGGTTACTTCACCATTCTGAAGTTGGTTTGCTCTTCATTTAGTGCCTGTTTTAATTTACTGTTAATAAAGTAAAAATAGGATACAGAGTTTGTTCATTGTGTTTTATTTTGAGAATGACTTGTTGCTCTTTGCGTTCCCTTGCCTGACTTCCTGTTCGGGTTCATCTGTTCAGCTAGACGCGTGCTTGCAGTGGGCTCTGTGAAGAAATAGACACGGTACTTCTGGCACGCACCAGAGATGGACCAGGGTGCGTGCAGTGTACACATGAGCCTTGACTAGAGAGGGCGCTATCAGCTATGGAGTGCATGAACAGAGAGCAGCGCACACTGATCCTGTGGAATATGCCAGTAAGTCCAATGAAAAGTTCACTGGGAAACTTTTGTCAACATGGTATCTTGGTATTATAAAGAAGGATCAAATCTGCATCAATGTTAATGTTAAGTGATCTACCCCCCCAACAGGAATAAGTCATGCAGAGTACCATGACATTGCTGGCAAACTGCAGAGGGTGGCAAGTTGTTAGCTGTTAGCTGATGCGGCTGAAAACAAGGTTGAATGCAACTAGAAGGCATAAACTGACTGACCAGCCGTGTTTAATCAACCACGAATGACAAGCCATCAGCTCAGGCCTGAAGACTGACAGATGCATGTTCTAATTTAGGACAGTAATTATGCACATGCGCAGATATGCATTCTCAAACACAAAGACAGACAGCAGAGAACACCCATGGGCTCTGTCAGTCCAATGCCAGGCACTCATTAGCTTTTACATAACTGTTTCTCTCCTCATGCCAAGTGTCCCAGGGACAGCTTCTGGGTGGAGTGGGAGGGTTAACAAGCTGTGTGTCAGCTGGGAATTTTTGAGGGGCAACACAAACAAAACGTCTTTTAGTTTTCATGTGTGTTGTTGCCTTGTCTCCCAGGGAATGGTGGTTCGTTCCAAAGAAGTGTTACAGGCACAAAGAGCTTCAACATTTATCTGAGGATGGGCTGTGGGCTTTTCTCTGCTCGTCTTTTCATGTTGTGGAGCAACGAGAGGATGGGTTGCACGGTCCGCAGATCTCTGGTCTGTCCTCATTAGAGCCTCTAATGCATCCGAATGTCAAACCCAGAACCACGAGGCTTCGCTGAGAAAATCTCAAAGATTTCTAAACTGTCAGCTGCCATGAGTCATACTTGAGTCATGAGATGTATGAGCGATGATTGTGTTATTTTGTTTAGAGCATTACCAGAGTAGTGGCATCAAACGCTCTGGTTTTAATTTGGATTTTTGCATAATGAATCACATAAATGGCCATGACATTGTCTCTCTTAATGGAGATAATACTCATCACAGAGAGTCTAATGTCTCCTGAGAAATATAACCCTCTGAGTGAACCGACTCATCCAGACTGACTGCATCTATAATTCACAAAGAGCAAACACTTTCCCAAGGGCAAGTCTGGAGCTTTACCTTCAACAACACCAAAAGAAGAACTCTTACAACTCAATTTATGGAGTTCACATAGGCAATGCACTATTCACCTTCAAGGTACAGAGACTTTGAATGAAGGTGTGCTCAACCATGGCAGCATGCATCCCCGCCCATAAAGAACTCCATTTTAATTCATAACACAGGCGAACAAAAATGCACTTCTATTAAATTGGAAATGACATCGGGGAGAAAACAAAATCACACTTTGCCACAAGCCAGGAGGGAGATTAAGGAAAGTGAGTGAAGAACTCAGTGGGACAATTTAATTGAAATCTCTAAAGGAATTGGGTGGCTGTAACACGGGGGGAAACAGGAAAGAAGAGAGGGAAAAAAGCCATCAAAATTTTCAGATGGAATGTACTTTTTCACTCAGTTCAAAAGAAAAGGTCAGCTGGCCTCCTGCATCATTAATGTACCACCATTTATGATTGGTTTTCAATCATTCATTAAAACTCACCATGCTCCAAGGCACAAGCTATGATTAAGAAACATTTCTTCCACCCTCAGTCTGACCACCAGTCCTTGTTCATGCTTAAGGCTCACTCGTCTGTTCTGTTTCATTATTTAGTTTCTAATTAAAGCACCTGCAGCTACGTCTCAGTGTGCACTGTACTTTACATCTATATGTGGTGCCGGTCAACAGACAAATGAAATAGTCAGTAAGGAAGCAGAGGATCTGTCTTTAAATGCCATTTACCTGCTGTCCACCAGTGGAAGTCTCGCTCTTCTTCTTCTTCTTCTCCACATGTGCTCAGTCTGAAAGCATTTTGCACTTTTAATCGGCATGAGAAGAATGCTCGGAGCGTCGATAACCCAGCGGTTAAGTTGATCCAAAGGCAACTGGACTTGGTTGAAGATCTTGAAGACTTTGAGAAGAATGCTTTGTTATCATAAATTTACCCAGTCATGTTGGCTAACTGGCCAGGATACTATGGGAGGATGATGATGATGATGGAAGAACCAAATGAAACTGACAAAAGCAGAGCTTGTGTCTCAAAATCTTTCCATGTTGGTAACATTTAGTCAGACACACACATACAAACTATACCTGGCTCAAAGATTGGTTATAGACTAAAGATTAAATTTGATAGATGTGGATTAGGATAAATAAAGCTGAAATCCTGTGTACAGCTCAGCATTACGAGACAATTCTTAAATTCAACTACCCCTGCAATTAAAATTCTAAATGTGTACGTGTTTCCTCCTTTGTTTCAGTCACTGTCCCAGCAGACAAGTGAGTGCCAGACAAGTAGGTGGCAAACTTGTCATAATGATCCTGTGGAGTCTGTTTACTGGCGTTCAAAGCTCATAATATGAAGTTTTCTGTTAGGATAATAATGTGTATTTGTATATCCCTCAAAGTGCTTTATAAAGCATCAAAGCCCAACAATAAAAAAACAATGAAGGAATAAACAGGAAACACTAAATAGAAGACAAAATACTGGATGACTCCGTGTGTTTCTTAAAAGTGAGGTTGATGTCAAAGGTTTCTACCAGGTTGTTTGTGACACAGAACCAAGGGAGAATATAACAGGGTGCAACTTATATGGGCCAAAAATTAGTATTTGTTTAGTCATGGTTTAATTTCAGGAAATTCCCATACATCCATTTGGTAATATCAGTAAGACAATTAATGAGAACTGAGAGGTTTGTGGTGGCACTACAGGTTTCGATATAACTGTGTCATCAGCATAGCCGTGAAATTAAATATTGTCCTTGTATAACTTGAGCGGAGCCAATACATAGAAAATAGATGTGGTCCCAATATTGAACCTTGTGGTACTCCACAATTTACTGTAGTGTGAGGGGGGAAGCACGCTCGCCAACAGACACAAAGCAAAATCAGTTTTGATTGAGCTCTGAAGTAAGAGTAAAACCACTTCAGAGCTGATATACAAACCCGGTGCTGCAGCCTTTGAATCGTAATTCTGTGTTCAACAGCATCAAAGGCTGAACTTAAATCCAGCAGTACAAAGACAGAGCAAACACCAGTTTCAGCCATTCAAAGAAGAGCATTTGTTACTTTAATAACACAGTCACATTTTTTTCTAGTAACCAAAAGGCCACCACACTCATAAGATCCAGAAAGAATTTAGGAGGCAGTATGTCAATAGGGTTTGTACTGTAGAGCACCTTGGCTATAATAGTATTTATTAGATCGTAAAAAGAAACTGCCAACAAGGAAATTGATAAAATTGTTCGGTTGGGACAGAGGACATCAAAAAAAAGAATCAGGAGGCACAATGTTTTAATTAAATTTAACTGATTCTGGTATTAGAAAAGGTAAAAAAAAATAATGTCCTCGCTAGATGACTCGCACTGATAAAAACAAACAGGATTTAAAAGACGGCCAACAATGTTGAAAAGGGCTCTGGAGCTGTGCTTTTTTAGCACGGCTTAATGGTTGTAAATCATTTAACTGTACACACAAAGTATGGGCTCTGATTGCAGTTTATTTGTTTGTACACATTGTCCATTAGCATAGTAATAGAAGGAGTCACAGGTTCGATGGATCAATAAAATAAATTGAAAAGGGTGGCACATGCTTGAATTGTGCCTAACGTAGTTCAAATCCCTGCAGCTGCATGAGCTGACAATCTATCAATTGATTCAGCTATTTCTGCAGGGCGCACAGTTTACCACTGGGCAGAACGCCAGCAGTACTCTGGAGAGGAGAGCTGATCAGTCCAACCACTGTCGCTTTGTATGACAACCCAGGGGACTTGCAGAAAGCCAGCAATATGACATAAAGTGTACACACAGCACCCTGAATGTAGCAGAAAGCCAATTATATAAGGATTGTTTATGTTTTAATGAACTGACAGAACACTGAAAGTGTGCAGCCAAAGCTGCTGAATGAGTTTATCATCAGACGCTATGATGCTTAAAGCGAACATAACCCAGAGTGTTCCGACTGTTCCACAGGAAAGATGTTTACAATGTTGGTGATGATCTTAGTTTGGTGTAATGATATGCAAACATTTGCTTTCAAGTAATTTAAAGAAAGTAAAGAATAGGCTGAATGGGATGTAGTTTTGCAGGAAATGATCTCATAGACTAGTGAATCTACCAAATTTCATTCATCTAACAGTTGATGACTATTGGAGAAGAAACAAAGTAAAATGACTTTGTAATTGTACTTAAGTAAAGGTTGCAGGTATATACAATTTACTTGAGTATATAACTTTTTCTTTCACCTCTTTTGAAGACAAATATCTGTCCAATACAAATTCCACTAAGGCTCATAGCTTAACTTTTAATGCATTTCAGGGGAATAATTGATTGTTTTACTGTTGCATAATTGTGCACAGCCTTACTAGAAACAGAAGTGACTCCAACGTAAATGGATGGGACAATACCTTGTACAAAACACTATCCCTTGGCATACCCATCCATCCATTATCTATACCGCTTTTCCAGTTCGGGGTCGCGGGGGGCTAGAGCAAGTAGTGTAGTGGTGCTTTAAGAAGTGGGTACTTAGAGACAGAGTATGGAGGGCCATCCCTTCACCATCCTAAAATAGCAGCATACTACTGAATATTGTCAATCAATCATTGTTATGAATCAGAGGAGATTTAGAAGTGGGTACCCTATGGAGACTGAAAAACAAGTGGGTATACTCTGTATACCTGCGTATATCCTGCTCTACACCACTGGCTGGAGCTGATCCCAGCTGTCATTGGGCGAGAGGTGGGTCACACTCACATTCACATCTATACGGGCAATTTAGAGTCGCCAGTGAACCTAACGAGCATGTCTTTGCACTCTGGGAGGAGGCCGGAATCCCCGGAGAGAACATGAAAACTCCACACAAAGAGGCTCCTGTCCGACAGGAAATCCATCAATCAACTCTGTTTATCTCTGTTTAAAACAAAAATCTTTAACTGATGGCGGGTTCAAGAGAGAGTGGGATTTATCCCCTGGGAACAATGACCATTACATTTTTTCCAATTTGGCAACCCATGAATGTCTGTTGAACATTTTCTGGCAATCGTTCAAATTTGAGACTCTTAGATCAAATTGGTGGACTGATAGTCTAGCCTTGTTATAGTGAGAGCTGTTTTGTTAGCGTGGCTGAATTAGCCACTAAAATGTTAAACTCAAGATGAAGTCACCATTTATTCTAAATTCATCACAATCATAGGAACTTTTACAAGTAATCAGCAAACCCAGAGATCCTTTCCTATTAGATTTTATGAGGGTTTTTTTCTCCTCAGCACTGCCTTCTTGGAAAAAGCTAATAGCTTCACTTTCACATCACCTCACTAATGAACTTAAAGAATGCCATAGGGACTTGACCAAAGCTGGTAGTCCGCAGGAAATGATGCAGGGTGTGATTGCAGAGAGGTGAGAAGGTCAGACACTGTCCAAGACTCGCACTAATGATGTCGCTAAGTGCCTAAATAAAGCAAGTTGAGGAAAGTGCTGACAAAGACCAATAGACAAAGAAAAAACAATTCCCTTACACCTTTTCTACTCTTCAATTCAACACCATTTCATATACTCCCAGATTAACTTTACCCCACCTACTCCCACCCTAAATTCTCAGCCATACACATCCAATTAGAGCTTAATTATAAGCTACTCCTTCTATCCGAGACATGAACATGAAATTACATATTCACACTTTTTGCGGGGTACAGTAGTTTGTGGGTAATGATGATGTACGATCTAATAACAAATTTCTGCTTCTGTCAAATCAGACACCTATTAGCATTCATAGGCTTGTCCAATTAACTCCTCTGATTAATGTGCCAATCAATTGAACTTAATGATTAGTGTTATGAAACAATGTTGTATAACAGTGTTAAGCCTCGTTCAAACAGCAGGAGATTCTGATTAGTCAGACGAGTGCACAACAAACTATGAGGGAAACAGGAGGAACATTTAATGAGGAGATATAGTCGAAAGAAGCTCGACGTGAGGTGGGGTAGGATGCATAAAGGAGGGTTTAAAGGTTCCTTATTGCATGAAGTGTAAGTCATAATAACGCATAAAATAACACTCTTCTGTTGAGGCGAGTTTGTGCACAGAAATATTTACAGTCACAGATATCATATGCAACATATATGTATAATGTATAATTTAAACTAATGCAATATGTAGTTTGACAAGTAGCATTTAAACGGGTACTGCAATCCAAATTCAAAACTTTGGAGAGAGCTGTCTCCCCCCCGCCCCCTCCTCCCTAGAGGCGCAAGCAGGTTGCCATGTTGCAGACATTGAAGCTTCAGTGTTTATCCAGCTCTGCATCAGTCTGTAAACCTGCGTTCTAACCTCTCTCCATTTTTCAAAAGCATCTCCAATATTGATCCTAGTTTGAGCACGTTTCTGCTCGTGGAGCTTATTAGAAACATGCAGAGGCTTTTTATGTCAGTTATATATGAAGCAGTTGACCTGCCAGGTTCCTGCAACACCTGCTGGTTTGCCGTTTGCCTGGCAAACCGAGGGGCATAGGCCATGAGGGGAGCCTTAAAACCGCCTACCTTCTCTGGTCCAAACAAATCCAGACCACTCAGGACCAGAATCTAAACTAAGAAGGAGGACATACTGGCTGCTGCATTGTAGTCAGAGAAGCCAGCACTTCAACATAGCATGTTTCCTTAACGTCTGATGATGTAGCATGTGACAACTCCCCAGTACGTGATTTTCCTTCATCACACACTGCTGCCTGTCTCCAACATCCAGGAACACAGTGGGATCAGATGCGTATTGGTCGTTAATGAAACAACAGAACTAACAACCTCGATGAAGAGAAATGTGCACCATGTAATAAAACAACTTTAAAAAAGATTTCACTACAGAGGCTAACTTCTGACCCCCCCTTTTATTAATAGTTAGAGTTCCTCCTGTACCTGAGTGCGCTAGCTAAACACATATGTACAGGTCTTTATGACAAACTAATTTCAATAAGAAAGACCATTTTAATGAATTAGAGACCATGTCCGTTGAGCTTTCATCATCCCACTAAGGAACATAAAACCTTAGTGCCACATCTGATTGGTTAGTTCAATCTGATGCTGCAAAATTACTACAATAACAGAAGAGCAGAGCACAACAGACAAGTCCACAAGGCTGGCACAATTAGGGGAACGTGGAGAAGTTTCAACTTATTTTCAGCCACAGAGTGAAAACAATAACCCCCTCTAGCTAGCTCCTTAATTAAAAATCTGGCGTGTGAGAGTGTTTTTTCCCTTTGTGGTCCAGGAAGCTAACTTGCTTACAAGCTTACAAATGATGGTACCATGTGGCTGCCATTGTTAATATTAAAATGATTTTCTGTATTCCCTCCCTGGCCGCATTACCCACAGTGCACTGTTAAGTGTTGTTTTGAATATCTTGATTTTACAGCTAACAGTGCTGCTGAAAACTTAATAATCATTGTGTCATGAATTAAAGGAGCAAGATGTAACTCTGACAACTAGAGTTTAAAAGTGATATTGCAGTCCAAATTCAAAATGTTACAGAGAGCTTTCTCCCCCGCCCCAAGCACAGGTGGGTAACATGTTGCAGACACTGAAGCTTCAGTGTTTAGCCAGCTCTGCATCGGTCTGTAAACCTTTCTGCGTTCTAACCTCTCTCCATTTTTCAAAAGCATCTCCAATATTGATCCTAGTTTGATCCCCAGCCGTGTGGGGGTGCCTTAAAACCGCCTACCTTCTCTGGTCCAAACAAATCCAGACCATTCAGGACCAGAATCTAAACTTAGGAGGACATACTGGCTGCTGCATTGTTGTCAGAGAAGCCAGCACTTCAACATAACATGTTTCCTTAATGTCTGATCATATAGTAAGGTCATTTTATGATTTAATTTAATATAAATCTTATATATTGCTCCTTTAAATCTACTCAAATAGGTATTGTGTCATTTAAAAAATGAGACGTGGACAGAGACGTGGACACTGAATGTCTACGTTATGTCGTCAGTCATTCCAGAACTATTATTATTTAACTGACTCACAGTAAAATCAGAAACATGTATCGCAGGTTTTGACGCACTATGTGCCGTGACTTAGTATTTACTGTCCAATAAAACTCTGTGATTCACAAAGGTCCACTCCTCAAATTGAGCCAGCCTGCGGCTCATATCGGAGCAGTGGGGGGTAACAAGCTGTAATGGAAAATCAGTGCTGATTCACTGCAGCTCAACTCACCATTTGGACAATATTTCCACATTTTTAAGTTCTCTTTTTCTTCATCTTTTTTTAATTTTCTCATGTTCTTTTGGGGAAAACAAGTTGTGTGTGTCATAGGGTAAGATATAAAAATGTATACAAGTTAGATTTATGAGTAATTCTTGTTTGATTGGTTACAATTTTCACTTTAATCGATGCCAATATTTTTTATTTAATGGACGTAACAACTTGTTTTTTCAAGCCCTGCATTAAAACATTACAGGGTTAGGCTGGCTATAGAGGCAAACAAAATCCTCAGAGGTGCAAGATGATTTATTTCCTACACCCAGCAGGCGTTGGTCCCCAAATTTCTCCTTGGGGACGATACAAGTGAAGTTGAAGTTGAAGAGCATCTCCTGAGGGGGGTCTCCTGAGGTAAGATGTGAAGTATAAAAAAAAGAGCCAAGGACTGCATTGTTATATCGGCATGTTAAAAATGGAGAAAGAGAGATAGAGGTTTGCAAATTATTTTTTTCTTGGTATAGTGTTAACTTAAAACTGGACTGAGTCCGTTGCACAGTTCCCTTTTTTGTTGCAAAAATACATCCTTCCAAATTCTTTGACCTAGCTTAAAATCATGCACACAAAAACGAACAATACAGTTACATCCATAAATGCATGCTCACCAAACACACAATATGTCTGCTGTAATGCTAAATTCGTCTTTTGCTTCTGTGTCTGCAGAAGTGATGGCAAAGGCCATGTCCATGTTGCGTAATTGTGCAGTTGTATTCCAGGGAAAAAAAGAGACAAATATAACTGTTCAACAAAGGGCATTCAGTGTTAGACTGGCCAATTTGCTTCTTCCTCTAGTATTATATCTCTGTATAAATACCCTGATGTTTTGTTCAGCCATGCATCCATTATCCTGATACCATTCCCTCCGTCTACACATCCCTCTGACCTTCTCCCATTCTTCCTCTTGGCTTGGACTCTGATCTGTGGTGTGAAAATCCCCGACACCCTGGTGTTAGACAGGAAGAGAGTCCCACTGTGATGGGACTGAATGTCTTGCCAGCACACACTCGCATTGTGAAGCAGTTGCCTGTGGAGGCCTGTATGGGCCCTCAGATGTAGAAAAACAGAGAAACAGACCCTCCATTAACAGCGGCCCTTCTGTATTCAGACACATCCTCGGAGGGAGACTCTGCCAGGGATGGCCACCTGCCCGACTTACACACACATACAAACACAAACGCACATTCACACACACAGGGACTGTGTCCATGACACCAGTGTGTGTGATACATGGGACCATTGTGCAGCCTTGTACAGCTGAGGCCATGCCTTTATGTCAGTATGTGGTGCTAGAAGGACAGATGTGCATCCTTACAATGGTCCAGCAGTCTAAATCACAATAAACAATTTCGGCTAAAATGAGCCTATGCAAGACCAAAGAAACGTGAAATCAGCTTAAAAACCAACAAACACCGGTCGCAGTTGGCTGAAATATTGTTGAAAAGTGTCTCAACGTTTACAGCCCTCATCATCAGCAACATTTCATTTCATTCTATTCACCAGCCATCCTTAATTATGCATTACTCCAATGACTATAGTTGTAGTGCTATGTAACAGGCCCCAATTTTCATTCATTCTGTCCAAATGTCAAGTTGTTTGTATGTTTCAAAGCCCTGAAATCTACTGTTAATACGCCGCCCGCTCTTTGTGAGCGAGGGGAGGGGATCGTAGGACTATCACGGATCACAGTCATTATAAAAAGATTGCTGTATGGAGCTATGCAGGCATTATAAACCATATCTCGTTCTCTCCTTGTTCCCATTTCTGTCAACCTTTTTTCATGATGTGTGTGTACATGACTTTTTTTGTGTTATCGATTCACAGCGTGCGTCGGGTCTGTAGCGTTTTGCCAAAAGCAGGACTGAGATGATTGATAGGGGTTATCGTTTCAAAACATGTAATTCATCAGCACTTGACAAATCCATATCTGACACAAACACCATCACCAGCAGCTACACCTGCCTTGGATTTTTTTTTGTGTTTCACTTCAGATGAAATCTTTGATGTGATATATATGTGTGTGTGTGTGTGTGTGTGAGTGTGTATCCATGTGTGGAGCAGAGAGGGGGGGGGGGGGTGAAAGCAGAGGGGGATTGACAGTGCAGGATTGGACAATATTTATCTACAACAGAGCTGAGGAAAATAGGTTTGTCCCTGATGACATTTTCATCGATTGAAACATGTACTGCCCCCCTTTCACTCTGAAAATGACTAATCTCAGGAATTGTGGTGGCGTTTTTTTGTTCTTGGGAGGTCAAGGTGCCATGTCAGTGTAACATGTTGGACTCCAGATGAATTCTCTGTTTTATCCCGACATGGATTTTTCTATCTGACCCCCAACCGAACTGAAAAGAAGAAGGAAGGGAAAAATGGAGAGGAAAAAAAGAAATCCCAGAAATATGATCTGTTTGCTGTCTTTTTCACATTACCAGAGATGAATGAGAAGCAAACAAGGGACACATTTATGCATATTCAAGCAGTTACAAATGTCACAGATTCAAAAAAGGAATCACTAGCTATTTAAAACTTAAACTCTTATAAAGCAGCCTCATTCTCTTTTGACCTTAACCGTTTCAAGCCCGCCCATAAGGGGGGATAAAAGGGAACGCTTTCTGGGGCCCAGTCACGTTGGGAGGGCCCATGGAGGTTCGCAAAAACACGGTCCATCCTTTAAGGAACTATGGCAGAATGTTATTTTACATACTCACCATTACCTCTTTAAGCAACAAAAACACACATTTTATGTTTTAATGCTTCAGTAAAATGTAGCATCTTCTTGTATGGTACTTTATTTTTTTTTTATGTTAGGTAACACCCCACCACGGGAGACAGACGGGAGGGGGGGCGTCTAGCGGCCGAAGCAACAGAGTCCGATACACAATGCTGTGCTTACACTGTACGCACTGACTCCAGTCAAAGGATATTTAAACGTCAACACCCTCTCCCATTGGCTTGAAGTGAATTTTCCGGAGAATATCCTGCTGTGTTCTCACTTCAGCTCACTTGGACCTGTTGCGGAAAAATGCTAGGGGGGCTGCCAAATGAAACTCCGGATGAAGCCTGAGTGAAAAATGTGGCTGTTTGCATTCACAAGTACATCTCCTCCTGGAAATATCAGGAAATATTTTTTCAAGTGTGAAAGCCCTATATGTGTCATGAGATCACTTATGTAATGATTTGACGCTATAAAATAAAAAATTGATAAAGTGATTATGGAGCTGTCCTTGTTAAGCATTGTATATGCATTCATTATCATCTCTGAATATGGAGAACATAATGGAGCCAAAGTGTTGGCACCATAGGGTGCATCTGTTCACATAAAAAAGGCCTCATACTGCTTGGCTGTTATGCGACCCTGCAGAGTGATCAATGGATCTAATGGCTGCAAGAACACAGCAGCTCAGATCCTCCATGTTGAGCAGATGGTAAATAGGCTTTGTGGGCTGGAGCACTGAATTGCTCCTGGCAAATATTAACCCATTCCAATGTTGTCAAATGGGACTCAGTAGACCAAATAACTTGTTTTGTTTCATGGATCCAAGGTTTGTGGTCCTTACATCAGCATATTCATCTCGTGTTTTGGCGTACGAAAGCTGTCTGGTTAGCAACCCTAACCAGGGCTGCCAGATAAGAGTCAATCAATCAATCAATCAATCAATCAATCAATCAATCATTATTTGTATAGCGCCAATTGACAACAAGTGTTATCTTGAGGCGCTTTAAAAAGACCATACTCAATGTTAAGAAAAATGGGATAATAAGATGGAAGACGGATTTCTCCTTTGTATTCCTCGCGTTCCTGGAGTCCACACTTCCTTGTTGCTGAGGTGTGAGAGTGACACCAAAATAGCCAAGAAGAGCCTCAAATGCACCAATTCTTTTAAGGGCTTTGTTTCTTAAAAATTGGTTGTCCATTAAAGATACATTAAATTATGCCTTTTTCCATTTTTAGTCTGAAGTAGAATATATAACGACACATGCACAAACAAACCTTTTTGTTAGATGTTTGTTCGCATCATCTCCAGAACCCCCTGCATTAATCACATCACTCCTGTCCTACAGCAGCTTCATTGACTCCCGGTTAAATCTCGCATCAACTTCAAAATTCTGCTCCTCGCCTTTAAGGCCATCCACAACCTCGCTCCTCTGTACCTCTCTGAACTCCTGCACATCAACACACCCACCCGCACTCTCAGGTCTTCTTCTTCCATTCAACTCACTGCACCACCCGCCCGCCCGCCTGTCCACCATGGGTTCCAGAGCCTTCAGTCGCTCTGCCCCCCACCTCTGGAACTCCCTCCCACCACACATCCGTAATATCGACTCTCTGTCCATTTTTAAATCACATCTCAAAACACATCTTTTTAAACTGGCATATTCAGTCTGATCATTCTCATCACTCCCCTACGTCCTAAGTAATGTTCATTTTATTGATGTGTTGTTACTTTGTTGTTTTTATCTCTGCTTTGTAAGGTGACCTTGAGTGTTTTGAAAGTGGTAGATTAGCTAATGGTTCTCTGAAGTTTTTGGTGTAAATTAACTTCCTCCTGCTTGGCACTTCTCTCAGTCACATACTCTCCCTACAGATCCAATCTGCCGTTATCATTCCAATATTCTGCTCCTCTAAAAATTCATATTAAACTCCCCTTTTTCCACCGTGTTAAAACCACTTGCTGCCAAAAAGCTCATGTTTCTCCCTCAGCAGGGATAGTGACTCATTGAGTCATGTCATTAGATAATGGCTTTGGAGGAGTTATTCAAATAAACACAGATCCTGGATATAAAATGGAGGCAGGGCGTTCAGTGTTGTTTTTTCATGGGGGATACCAGGGGGATTTCCAGCGCGGCTGCAGGGCCCATCTGTTGTAGATCGAAGCTGCTTCACAGAAGCACTGACCCATACTGCAGCTGCCCTGTCACAATATTGTTTTTAAAGGTATACCACCGCGGCGGCCATCTGCACATTATTGCCACTGGCTTTCAAACAACATATTCTCAGAGTAATTCTCGAGCAGGTCCAGAGTTCATCATTTACTTGGTATTGATCAGCTCTGCTCCCCTGTGATCACAGCAGTGTGTTGGCTCATGTTTATTTGTGTGGGGTGTATGATAGAGCCTCCAGCACAAAAAACATGTATTGTTGTGTCTCAGCTCTGTCATTAATAACACATTAACATTTTTAAAAATGCACTTTAATCAAAATACTGAATAAATGGTGTCCCTGGAATATAAAAGAAACATTAAACACATAATAACCGCACACACAAACACATTTAAAGGTACAATATGTAGAATTTTATGACAATGTTTACATTAAAATATGTAAATTAATTAAAAATTCACTGAACTTATGTTTTATTTTTCTATTCTTGAGTACTTGCATTACCTCAAATATTTCCAACAGTTATGAAAGCCAGAGAAATCTGTAATCTTTTAGTAGTAACGGGACGTGTCTTGTGGAGGCGGCCGCCATGATGAGCCGCCATGACAGACAGAATGTTTATCGTTGCTGTGGAAACACGGGATGTTACACTAAAGACCGCTCCATAAGGAAGCGGGAGCTGCTACTGAAGTCTGGAGTTCGTTTTCACCGGGGGGGGAGTAGCAGAGATAATCACTCCCATGATTCCCAGCTAGCCTCAACGTCATCTTTTGTTATTGTAGTATTGATTGAGAGCCCCCTGGTGGCGGAATCTACATATTGTATCTTCAACGCAACATATTGCGTTGCAACCTCAATACCTGTATATGACTTCACTATGACTTCAGTCAGAGTCCAACTTCAAATCTTGCTATTGTTTGCCGATATAATATTATGTGGATCGAAAGGGTCACTGTAGTCATCGAGTGCTTCATAAACACAGTTATAAAAAAATACCTCTGTGGATGAATCTGTTCAGTGGAGGCTGAGATATCTGAATCCAATCTTTAGTGTCTCTGTTGCATGAACACCCTCCCTTTTCATGTCTTTCATCACTTCTTTCAAACTCCTCTTGTTGTACATCTTTCTCCCATGTCAAAGATAACAGACGCCTGGTGACATCATCTTCTCACATTCCTGATGATGATGTAATAGAGACCTCCCTTTTCGAGTTTATTGCTTCAGTTTGTCCTCCACAACGCTCGCTGCAGTCCTGCGGGCAGTCTGACTTTGAACAGTGGAATCTTGATAAACAACACTGGTGTTAGTCTGTAGTCATAGCTTGTTGTCAGGCTCGCCCGCAGAAATGGCTGAGCCCCTGAAAGGCCCAGTGAACGGGCCATCCCAGGATATGATTTAATTGTATCAACATATTAGATCAGTAATGTTAGTGCTATTCTCCTGGCCAACATTAGCTCCATTTGCCTTTGGAGCTGACTGAAGTAAGTTCTTGTTGGGGTCAAATGCCCGAGCCAGCTCCCTCCTTTTCTTCTTCTTCTCTCTTTTCTGGCATCCTCACTTTGTGCAGGTGCTGGAGTGGCTATACTCATTCTTACATAACTGGCGTAACAGTTAAGTTCACTGGGCCCGCTTACGTCGGTAACATAACAAAGAAGAGAGGGTTTACATTTTGAAACAGGCTACATTTTACTGAAGCAACAGTAAATAAGATGTGTGTTTTTCTTGCTTAAAGAGGTAATGGAGTATTTAGGTGTTGTGGTCACAAATGTGGTCATTGTCGATTAAAATCAGGATGACTGGGCCCCAGAAAACGTCCCCCTTTATGGGCGGCCTTGCTTGTCGTACTCAGTCTTTTAATGAATATACAGGAGAATGCTGATTTATAAAACCAAACTGCAAAAATCAAACAAAGACAAATTGTCCAAACGGCATAATTCTTCTACAGCATTTTTCACAGGCAGTTAAAAGAGAGCCCCTCCACAATTACATTTGTAATGGCTTAAAACAAAAGCAAATACTGAAGCGTAATGTAACTATAAGAGCTTTTTCACATTCAGTTAGATCTCATCTCTGAACTGGCTGTTGTTTTTATCCCACAGAGATAGAAAGAAGCGGTTCTTCTTCCTCTAAAGATTCTTCACATTTAACAAACAGAATTTCCCGCACAAGAAATGTCTCATTACTGAAGAATAGACAGCACATCATGTCTTTGTTGACAAGGCAACGAGGCACTTTATTTCCATGCATGGCCATTCTTAGCGTTACACCTTTTCTTAACACTGATGCATGTGTGTCTACATCATTTCATTGTCTCTCCTTCAGCCCATTTCCCCCTCCGTCTGCGAGTAATTTCAGGAATAAACTGCCCTCTAAACGCTCCTGTGTTTCTTCTTTTTCAAACTGAAGTAATTGAGTAATCAATGATGGATGCAGACTGGATCAAGAGACAAGAGAATACAGAAACAGTATGTCAGACTTGCGCTGGGCCTCAGGGCGTTTTTTTTCCTCTTTTATTGTTGTGTCTTTTTTATTCTCTCTGAGCCTGTGGCCGTACTGTATTGACACGCTGGCTGTGCCGAGGCCCGGCTGAAAGGCTCTCAGGGCTTTTAGTCGCGCCCTCGTTTAGACGGCTTTGAAAAGAGGAGCTTGGCCTCTGTGGTTATCTCTGACATGTTAGAGGGAGTGAATATAGATTTTATCCTTTCCACCTCACACCCCTTTTTCTTTTTTTTTCACTTTCTGGTCTACTTATCTCTTTCCGTTTCTCTCCCGCTGTCTCTTTTCCTCTCCCTCACCCTGTCCTTGCAATAATGACAGCAATTCATATTGGATTTCTCTATTCTCGGAAGGTGATGAGGATGAGGCTGCCGAGGGAGCGGTGCAAACAGTGCGAGGCGGCAGTTCAACAAGAACAAAACCCCAGCAGAGAGAAAAAGAAGAAGAGGTGACGGTGGAGTCTGACAAAAAAAAGGAGGAGAAAAGATGTAAAAAATGGGGGATCGGATGGAAGAATTTATTAGGAGTGAAAGGTAGAAAGGTGTGTGAAAACAAAGAAGTGGAGCATCCTGACTGGGAGCTGGTGGGTGTAGTTCAAGGAATGACGGGGTCAGGAAATCCCAAAGGAGATGAGGGATGAGAGAGCACAAAGAGGAAAAAGTGGGATGAGCTCCACTGCACTGGGCTTTGTGCCCTAGAGACCTTTGTGTGTGGTGTGTGTGTGTGTGTGTGTGTGTGTGTGTGTGTGTGTGTGTGTGTGTGTGTGTGTGTGTGTGTGTGTGTGTGTGTGTGTGTGTGTGTGTGTGTGTGTGTGTGTGTGTGTGTGTGTGTAGGCTGGAACTGCAAAGTCTTATCCCACTTAATGGATTTGTTCTCGCTCAAATTTTTAATTGTTCCAAAAGTATTTAAGTCCTGCAACCAGTGTCTGTAAAGGAACTATTTTCTCGAATCTTAAGAATTTCTAAATGACAAGTAGAGATAAATAAAAAACATCTGTTCAATCCCAGCATCAAAACAAATCCACATCCTCTTCCAAAAGAAAGAGTGGGCATCAAACCTGAGTGAGTACGCTGATAGACAACATAAAGATAAAACTGTCACGGAGAAAAGACAAAGGGGGAAACATTGAAGCAAAATCAAAAATGAATGGCGAGGAAAAGCATCTGAATCCTCCCCGTGAGCTGGCAGGCTACTTTTTTTTAAGGCTCATCAATAACTTAGACGTGACGGGAAATATTTTCTTTTTCTCCTGTTCTTACAACCGCTCAAGAATCTTTGGCTCAAGCTTCACATGCGGTCAAACCAGGAACCTGGAGAACATTTGACACCTGTCTGGAGAATTCATTCCTCATGCACCATCATTTATAACATCAGTCTCTGCTGGAGAAACACCCGCCTCACTCACACGTCTCATTATTGATGGTGATGTTTAAAACATTGGGATGGAGGAAGCAGGGAAAGATGGTCCCCATTTAGACAAAGACTGTGACGCACATTTGCTAAACATTTTATAAAGCAATGGTTAATGGTAAGACTTGAGCTTGTGGCACTCATCTAGTCTTCTGACTTCTCAAAGCGCTTTTACACCGCAGGTCACACCGACACATTCACACACTGATGGTAGAGGCTGCTGTGTAACGTGACCATCAGCAGTAACTAATCCCATTCATACACATTTATACGCCGCTAACGAAGCAGTGGGAGCAACTCGGGGTTAAGTGTCTTGCCCAAGGACACATCACCCAGGACATGTGGCTGCAGGAGCTGGGGATCGAACCCCTGACCTTCCTGTTGAGATACGACAGACTCCACCAACTGAGCCACAGCTGTAATTATGAAACAGAGAACCAGAAAATAGATGGTAGAGTTTATTTTTAAACCCCTCTATTAAAGAAACTGATTTTCCTTGCACATCCAGCCCCTGATGTTGCCTTATCTGACCCAAAATGCAACAAAACTGAGAACATATTTGTATTCACTTAAAAAGCATGACTTGATTGAATTTGAGTTATGGATAAACTCAAAACACGTTAAGAATTCACCACAAAGACAAGTCATCCATTATTCACTTTACACATTATCACTGCAAAAAAAACTTAAGTTAGCAAATGTCACAGGCTGTTATTTGAGAAACTGTGAAACCTCACTGAACTTGTGTGCACAAAACACAACAGTTATTTCATATTGGTTTGGCTGAACAACATGACATCCAATTGGATCAAATATTTGATGTTTATTGGGCCCATAAACTGTTGAAGAGCTTTCATAGTGAGCTATGTTGGCAAACCTTCATCAGGCAATAACATTTTGAACCGAACTGGGAAAAAAAGCAATTGCAATTAAAGGTAACCTAGCAACGGCCTATCACAGAGCTGAGCTGAGTGAGCGGTATTTGAGTGGATGGTGGTGCTCAGCTGCAGCTCACTGTAACTTGTTAGTGGGTAATTAGGTCAGCTTGATACATCAAACAGCACAAACGCTCCCATGGCCTCACGCTGCGCTGCGTGGAGCCAAATTAAGGCAACAGCCTTGAAAAGCAGAAACTTCTTGGAGTCAAACATGAGGAGGGAAAACATATATTTAAAGAGCTGAAGAGCGGCCAAGTGATCAGGGGGACTTCTGAGTGGCTGACGAGTCACTGGTTTGATCTCTACCTGTACACACCCAGGTGTTCTCGAGTAAAATATAGAGCACCTAGCGCAGATTATAACCTGTTTGACAGGTGGAATATTTACAGTTCAGATGAAGCACTTCAGTTTTTCCTTCATGTTGTGTTTACATTTATAGTTCCATGCATCCATTATCTATACCATTTTTTCGGGTCGCAGGGGCCTGGAGCCGATCCCAGCAGTCATTGGGCAAGAGGCGGGGTTACACTCTAGACTGGTCGCCAGTCAATCACAGGGCTGGCATATAGAGACAGCCAACCAGCCACACTCACATTCACACCTATGGGAAATGTTGAGTCACCAATTAACCTAACGAGCATGTCTTTGGAATGTGGGAGGAAGCCGGAGTACCCGGAGAGAACCCATGCATGCACGGGGAGAACATGCAAACTCCTCACAGAGAGGCCCTGTTCAACGGGGATTCGAACCAGGAACCTTCACGCTACAGGATTAACCACTGAACCACCGTGCAGCCTATATAGTTGTTTTCTTGAAGTGTGGGTTAAAATGATCGATTCAACCTCATCCATTTTTATTTGGGAGAACTTGCAGAGAGAGGTCAAAGAATGAATAAGAAAAAGATGTAAAAAAAGAAAAGAAAAGGACTTCCATTGACAGCAGGCAGACAGGTCATCCCCAGGGTGCTGCAGCGCTAAGGGGACAACTTCACACTCACACAGTAAGACTCAACCGCTCTCTATTCATTTTCTTTCTGCCACGAACCTTTAAACAGGTATTTTTCCTTGATAAAATGAGACAATAAGTCTGGTTCTCCTCCTCTCTTCAGGCGTACAAGGAGACGGTGCAGGCCACCAGCAGGGCACAAACACTATTTTTAGTGCAGCCATAACTCAGTCAAGCTGCCTTGATGAGACTCATAACTACTGAATGAATTTACAGTCTCTCAAGTTCTTCCCCTTGTACTCACGGCTGCCCGCTCACCTCCATTCACCCTCTCTCCTTTAGTGTAAGCCATTATAATGACTTTCACTAAGCGCTTTAGGATAATTAATTTATGGCACAGCCCTGTGACATCCTAAAGTCCTCTTTGAGCAATTACAGTGTGTGGTCAACTTGCTCCTCTTGTCAAAGACTGAACTTAAATGCCCTTAATTCTCTCTGAAAAGTGGGTTTAGAGGCACATTCATAAAGTACTAGAGTACTGTCAGTACGGCTGGATTCAATCTTCTATAAGCTCCTGTGTTTTCACAGTCAAAGGACAACCTACCATGTCAACACAGGTCCAGGGACACTTCAGCATCACACAGCATACACATTAAATCAGCATAACTAAACTTTAAAGTGCAGGTATAGCTACGTGCATTCATCAAACACGTGTAAAAATGAACCGATAATAACCCTGATGAGAGAAACACGCACTAAACGCAAGAAAACATCCTGCTCACAGAGAAACAAAGAAGCACTTCCATGCATCAGAAGCATCAAAACAATCTCAAAGACCATTTAGGATTTATCCACACAAATCCTAAAGCAGTAAATAGACAGGTGATCCTTACCTTGAGCAGTCTCTTCCTCTTTGACTCCTGCTCATTCAGTTCCCCTCCTTCCTGTTTGCCTATCTTTAAAAGTTTTGGTTTCTAGGGTGTCTTTTTGCAAAGTCACACCTGATGTATTGTTGTACTGGCCCCTGTGTGATGTCCCATAATTCAGTGTTTTATCACAAACTTCCTCCTCCTCCTTCTTCTTCTTTTTTTCGGGGTTTAATGGAAATCGACATCCAAGTAGTTGCAGCTACTGCCACCTTCAGGTTGCACTTTCCCATATTTTCAAATAATATAGCAGTTCAGTTCAGTCGTCTTAAGAGAAACTAATACTCATTTTCTTAACGTGGATTTCACTTTCTGAAATAGTTAAGAATCCTTGTCTCTTTTCCTACCCAAAAAAGAGAAAATGAAATTTAAAAAATGTTGTTTCCAGCAATCAGAATCCATACAGAAGACAATTTATGGTTGACCAGATGTGCCATTGTAAAAATGGGTTCCTTCCTACCAATTTTGTAACTTTTTTTTTTTTCTTCTTTTTTTTTTACATTTTTGCCTTTGTTGGATAGAATAGCCGAAGAGAGACAGGACATGCAGGGAGGAGAGAGAGGGGAACGACATGCAGCAAAGGGCCGAGGCCAGGTTCGAACCCATGTCACGGCTGTTGCAACAAGGGCTACAGTATAGCCTCCTTACAAGCTGTTAAACCATAGGGTGTCTGGCGCCCCCTTTTATTTTTTTAAGGTGTATTTTTCTGATTGCTAAACCTAAATTTAGTTAGGCTCCATGGATTGCTTTTTCAGCCTTAAAGACAAGGTTCCTGCTCAGCTCTGGGACACCCTGTTGGTAGAGCCATGCTTTGCTGTCAGTTGTACAAAACATGACTAAACTAACCATGAAACGTTTTCAAATCATCCTTACACTTCTCTTTGTCCTATGTGGTCAAAATTCCAACTTCCAGCAGGCTAAAACTAATTCAATTTGGCTGCAGAGCATTCCTCAGTTCTGTATGACAGAGTCTGCTGCTACGATAACATGCTGTAGACTACTACAGCTGACTGTTATAAAGATGGTTAGTATATGTTGCATATGATTAACCATCAGAATATTCATTGTCACATCAGCATCATGTCTCCTTTCGCAGATTTCCCGACGAGTGGCTTTGGCCTGTTTGTCAAGCGAGGAGTGCTGCCCACGGATT
Organism: Tautogolabrus adspersus; assembly: GCA_020745685.1. Classification (NCBI taxonomy): domain Eukaryota; kingdom Metazoa; phylum Chordata; class Actinopteri; order Labriformes; family Labridae; genus Tautogolabrus; species Tautogolabrus adspersus. The sequence continues at coordinate 22,912,469 of CM036552.1, forward strand.
TCGTGAGTTTGTGGTAATTAAAGCTGGATGGAGCCCTATCAAGTAAAGCTGCTTATGTTTAATACAGTCAGCCATGCAGACAGGGGCCGGCGGCAAACGGCCCCTCGCGGCAGGGGGACGGCACAGCGCACAGCCTTAGTGCATAATCCCACCCAATGCATCAGCATGAGAGCACGGGAGAGAGGATGGAGAGCGGGTAAGGGCGAGGGAGGGGGGAGGGTGGTTGTTGCGCTATGGCATTCAGCAAAGTTTAAGAGCATTTTATTGTGTGTGTGTGTGTGTGTGTGTGTGTGTGTGTGTGTGTGTGTGTGTGTGTGTGTGTGTGTGTGTGTGTGTAGAGAGCGAGAGAGAGTATGTGAGGGAAGGGGGGACAGGGCAGCTGAGAGGGGATGCAGGGAGTTGCAGAGAGTGAGAGGGATTTAGTTTATGGCAGATAGACTTCACTGACTAACTCTATTGTGTTGGTGCTCTGTGGTGTGGGGATCAGAGACGGACAGAGTGTCCTCTCCCCGTAAATCTGCTGGCATCTCCAGCCAGCCGCTCACTAACTCACTCAGTCACAGAGTAACACGGCCGTGCAGTGAAATAATGCTGCAAAAGCCTCACGCTCTGACAAAGACGACAAATAAAATGCACTGACAGAGAGACAACACGTGCACTTACACACCTACAGAACTGTTCTTTTTTTAGTTTAGTGATTTTTTTCTAAGTGCATCTAATGAATAAAGTAGCATGGACTTGAGAGGCCCGCTTGGAGGACTACAGCCTCTGTACAGGGGGAGTGACCTAACCACTAGCCCATCAGCACCCCTTTATTATTCTTTTTATAACTTCCAAACAACCTCTAATTGAGAGCGAGGGAGAGAGCTCGTACGACAAGCAAGAGTGAAAGAACATGCCATTAAGCTCAGAAGACGAGGGACGAGAAACAAACACCTAATTTGATCATCTCTTCGAATGTAACTCAGTTTACCAGTGCAGTGTTTGTACACCACTGCAGACTGCAGTCTGTTAACAGATTGATGCTCTCTCATATTAGCAGCTCCAGCGTGCATTCAGTGCACAAGCTGCTCATCTGCCTTCATGAATTGAATGAATCCTCACTGCTCTGTTAATAATTAGAAACCATAAAATGATCACAGGTCACGTCTGAGTGAACTTGGGTGTGAAGTTTGTTGTCAATAAAGTTTAAAATGTTCTAAAATCAAAAGGAATTAGAAATTATTCTTTAAGTATAATCCTGAAATTTCAAATGAAGTAAAAAATAAAAATAAAAATGAATTCCACAACGCACAGAGAGTGTGACGTCATAATAAAAAATGACGGCCCTATTGTGTAGGGCAGACTCAGAGGGCAGAACAAACACCTAGCTGTGGGAGTGTCACCCACCTGAGGGAGGGGTTACTGCCCTTTGTGATGTCATGAAGGGAAAATCTACAAACGGCCTGTTTGAGCACACATTTTCTGAAAAGTGGAGCAGGCAGAAGACGGAGAGGGTGGACTTTTAACATAATTGGGGGGTTTGTAGACAGGCTAAGGACACATTTAAGTGTCACCATGGTTACGTGTATTTTGCACATTATGTGACCTTTTGAGGAAAAGTAAATCATTCCATAGCCAGTTATCTGCTCTGATTATAATCACAGACTGAACGTTTTATTTCACATGAATGCTACGCTGCTTGCCTTTCATTTGACGCAGTTGTTCTCGTCTGTTTCTGTGGGTGAGGACAGCCAATCAACTGAATGATTTCCTCAAATTCTGTATAGGTGAAAAGAAGGACGTTGTGTGTTTGGTTTCCAGTGGGCAGGGAGCTTTAATCAAAAGCTGAAGAGGGTGACAGCTGACTGCAGCAGTGGTTAATCAGAACCTTAGCAAACCCATCAAACACACTGATTAACACATTGTTCAGGCCATAATGTTTGGACTGAAGAAATGTAGTTTTACACACTGGTTAGAGGAAGGTGTGGAACATGTTTTATATTAACATTTGACAACTAATAATTGAATTTGTGGGCTGTGCCTCCGTGTTGGTTTCGTAATGGTGAGCTCAGCTTCCCAGCATGCACTTCCATAACTGATTCCTGAGGAGTGGAGAGGGAGTTGTCCGGCTTGTGTTCCTATGAACGCGAGGCGTACAGTGCTGTAATTTCACAGCTGTAATGTAGCATCAAATTAGCCTTTCAGATCAATGCCTAATCTAACCTCAGCCTAGAAAAAAGATCTGAGCGATCCAGTCCAGAAGGAGGCTGCCAAATCCCCCAGCATCCTTAGCGGTGGTGCCGTGACGACACTTTAATAAGCTGTAAGCTCCTCTTCTTGATTTAAGACAACCTGAAATATAACACTAATTCCCTTGATGAAAGGAGTGTTATTTCTATAAATGTGACACATGTAACACAAGATGAGGGAAGAGGAGGAGAGAAGGGGAGCAAACGGGGAATGAAGATGAGGATTTGCTTTCTGTCTAATGCACATATTTGCTGAAGAGGCTTCAGCCAGTGTCTTTTGAGCTGACCTCTCGCTCTTCAAAAAAAAAAAAAGGGAAAAAGGTTTCAGAGTGATATTCCTTCCCACTTTTCCTCAAGATGTTTGATCTGAGAGCTTAAAAGAGGGTATTAGACTTCACAAAGGCGAGCCGTTGATACCCCAGGGATCAATACGCCCCGGCTGGTCAATTCATTAGAGCTGTACAGTGATTAATTAAGTTGTAACCATCGGAAGTCAGGAACGACAGAGGATGTTAAAAGGGGGCAAGAGGAGAGCAAAAAGAGCCTGCTTGGCTCGACGCGGGTGGTGTGACGCCCTGAAATGTGATGTGCACTTTCCATTTTTTTCATCCGTCTTCACCCCTGTCTGCTCCGTCCTTGGAGCTGAGGCTGTTCATTAGAGGAGGAGGAGGTGGAGGAGGAAGCTGGATACCACAGTGTGAAATAGGGAGAGATGCTAATCCTGACAGGTTAGTCATTAAGAAGCCCTTAGAGAGTAAGAAGAGACAGTGGAGGAGGAGTAGGAGGGGGTGAGTGGAAGGGCAGGAGAAAGAGCAGAGAGTGAGGATGGAGACACATTAGCCTTTTTATTAACCATGCTCCGACACAGTGTGAGGCACAGTGGCCGTTGGCCTCTGCTGCTTATTTCTTTCCCTTTCACCATTTTGCCCTCTCCTTTCATGGTGGAATTACCTTGTAAAGGAATTCATAGAGGAGCTTTCAGATGTCACTGACTGGTCAATACCGACCTTTAACCTCTACAGATCTTAACAGAAAGGTTTCTGTTACCAGGACTGCCTTTAACACCTGCTAATTGAACGTATGGACAGAAAGGCATGTGCACACAGCAGCGGATTAAAGGTTACACCCGATTCATGTCATGTATCTGCAATGAAGGTGTCAGAAAAAAAGCCACCTACACCTCTCTGCTTTTACCTCACTGTTAAAGAGAAACTGCACTTTTATTTGTGCTGGTGTGAAAGCTGTCAATCAAACTCTGGTGTGTGCAAAACAACTGGACCAAGACCTCCTTTCTCCTCCTGTGTTTAAGCAAGCTGGTGTGTTTCGTCTGCTTTGTTTCCTCTTTATGTTACTGTAATATTGGTTGCTAAGTTACTGTAATTTGACGGCTCTATTTCTTTTGTTCACTTGTGATTTGTGTAAGAGGCAGGCTAAATAAGATTATTCTTCTCCCTGCTCCTTTCCAGAAATGGAAAGTGGTAAAATTGTGAATTATTTTATCTTCTTTTTAATAGCCGTATTTGAACATTACCATGAGCAGAACAATAACTTTAAACCATTTACGATTATTTAGATCTGGAAAAGCTTGAATACTGATAAAAGGTGTGTATCATGCCGTTCTCCAATAAAGTCATCAGGCTCCTCAGGTGCTCTGTGACCTCATGGTTCCACTTAGATTTTCAGGCTCTGTAACACGTGGAGCATCTGATGGAGACTGTAAAGGGCCATTTCGTAAATCTTCATTAGGACAATCTGCCTTTTCTGTTCAGGGGATTAACATGTGGAACTCTGTGGAAGTCTTTACCTGCAGATCTCAAACTGGATCCAGACTGGAGTCATTTTAAACTGAAACATTTTTTAACTGGACTCCTGTGGTCATGTATGATCTCCATCCATCCATCATCCATCCATCCATCCATCCATCCATCCATCCATCCATCCATCCATCATCCATCCATCCAACCATCCATCCATCCATCCATCCATCCATCCATCCATCCATCCATCCATCCATCCATCCATCCATCATCCATCCATCCAACCATCCATCCATCCATCCATCCATCCATCCATCCATCCATCATCCATCCATCCAACCATCCATCCATCCATCCATCCATCCATCCATCCATCTATCCATCCTTCCATCCATCTATCCATCCATCCATCCATCCATCCATCCATCCACCCATCCATCCAGCCATCCAACCGTCCGTCCGTCCGTCCGTCCGTCCGTCCATCCATCTATCCATCCATCCATCCATCCATCCAACCGTCCGTCCGTCCGTCCGTCCGTCCATCTATCTATCCATCCATCCATCCATCCATCCATCCATCCAACCGTCCGTCCGTCCGTCCGTCCATCCATCTATCCATCCATCCATCCATCCATCCATCCATCCATCATCCATCCATCCATCCATCCATCCATCCATCCATCCATCCATCTATCCATCCTTCCATCCATCTATCCATCCATCCAACCATCCGTCCGTCCGTCCGTCCGTCCATCCATCTATCCATCCATCCATCCATCCATCCATCCATCCATCCATCCATCATCTATCCATCCATCCATCCATCCATCCATCCATCTATCCATCCTTCCATCCATCTATCCATCCATCCAACCATCCATCCATCCATCCATCCATCCATCCATCCATCCATCCATCCATCCATCCATCTATCCATCCATCCATCCATCTATCCATCCATCCATCCATCCATCCATCCATCCATCCAACCATCCGTCCGTCCGTCCATCCATCCATCATCTATCCATCCATCCATCCATCCATCCATCCATCCATCCATCCATCCATCCATCCATCCATCCATCCAAACCATCCATCCATCCATCCATCCATCCATCCATCCATCCATCCACCCACCCACCCACCTATCTATCTATCTATCTATCTATCTATCTATCTATCTATCTATCTATCTATCTATCTATCTATCTATCTATCTATCTATCTATCTATCTATCTATCTATCTATCTATCTATCTATCTATCTATCTATCTATCATCTATCCATCCATCCATCCACCATCCATACATCTATCCATCTATCCATCTATCCATCTATCCATCCATCCATCCATCCATCCATCCATCCATCCATCCAACCATAGGATCCATAGGGACATGCATTGCTAATTAGCTTTGGCCTTTAAATGCTTGCTCCATTGTTGTCCTTATACAAATAAACATGACCTAAATAAATGAAAGTGATTGAAAGAAGTCAAACAGTAAAACTAGCCATCAACCAGTCCCCTACAGCTCTACTGCAATGTTTGGTGAAAGTCTGTTTTTTGTCCTGTTTCTATCTGTCTGTCAGCATTTATGATTTATGAGCTCCATTTACAGTCTTGACTAATGTTGCTCACAGACCGTTTTTTTCTTTTCTTCCTGAGCTTGTGCAAGTGCAAACTGACCCGCTGTCCATCACCAGAATTTGATTTCTCCACATGGGTCCATGTTCTGCTGACAGTCACTAGAACTGTTTAATTAATGAGTTACCTGTCAGTCAGTATGGCTGCGTGTTTACAGCTCTGCGTACCTTTGTAAAACAAATTCTGTGTTAACATGAACCTGACCAGAACTGACAACCAGCGTTGTGTCTTTCTCTCAGTTGAGACAGAATGAAAAGATGTCCAGGTGTGAAAAAGCTGTCAATCTAACTATCATAGCAGCTTCTTCACAAAAATCAAAACAAACAGAAAAAGAAAAAAACACACACAACAACTCCTCCCTGCTCATCATTCAACACATTTTTGGGAAACACAAAGGTGGGACAGTCAATGCTAACACATTAGCATAAAGCTGAAGGGATTCAAATTATAGGCCCTTTTGAAGCCTTCTAACATAAATTGGGTGGAATTACAAGTATAGTGCGGGTGGCTGTCGCAGAGGCTGATGCCGAAATAATTACAGAGCACTGGCAGGAAGAGGAGGCTCTGATGAATCTGCCCTGATTGCCAGTATTTAGCACAGTCGTCCTGATTGCACATATACAGCACATGTGACAGGTAGCTGTTAATCCTTCGCTTCTTTTTTCTGTATATTTCTGTCTATGAGTTCCAATTTACTCTTCATCTTTTTCTGAAGAGACCTCTGAGACTGTTTGGTTTAAAGTTCCTTGTCCTCCTGCAGCATCCTGATCCTGTTATGATGATGAAGCCATCGGCTCCAGGTTTCGGGAAGTATGAGATTGGCCATCTGAAAGAGCAAATCTTGATTATATGTTTTTTAAAAGATTGATCAATCCGGTCAGGTGATACAGGTTTGGTTTTCATTTGAATCTATATGAAATGTAAACGTTGTCATAGTTCTGCCCAGACTACACTCCCCTTTTTATTTTTGTTGAAGTCATATCATCATGAGGCGGCTGTGGCTCAGTTGGTAGAGTCGATTTAAGTGTCTTGCCCAAGGACACATGACATGTTGCTCAGCTGGGGATCGAACCCTCGACCTTCTGGTTAAGAGACAACGACTCTACCACTGAGCCACAGCCGCCCCTTGGCGTGTGATCGGGTGAGAATTTGTAGGTTACTTGAAAAAGAAATTGCCTCAAAAATAAAATGGATTAGATCCCGCATAGCAAAAAAAATTGGATTTCCAAATCTGCATCATTTCATCTGGATGATTTAAAAAAAAAAAAAACTGGGTTCAGGGTTGCAAGAGGGGAAAGTCAAAACATCACATTTCCATAATGGATGTTCAATTAGTCTGGCTTTTACATGATTTGATTGCAGCAACAATAAACCTGCGTGTCAAAGTACATGAGATGAGGGGCCCATTTAACAAACAAACAATACAGGCAGGTAAGACAATGCAATGTGTTACAAATGAACAGGACCAACACACACAAAAACAGCGCACATACACACATCTGCATCATCTACAAGTCCGCCCACACAAAGCTAATTACTGGCATCCTTTTTTTCCTCTCTGGCTGTCAACACAGCACATTTCCTGCACAGTGACAAATAAGCAAATGTAGCAATTTTTTTCTTCAATTACATTGATGCATTGCAAGATCATTGTTTCGCACATGAGATATTACCTCCATTTGGCCTTGAAAAACTTGTTAGATGAGCATAATTATACATCTTCATGCTGACAAGTGATGCATGACGGCCCGTGTTTTCTGACAGTGGGTATCCAAGGCTTGTGTAGTGATATCACGCAGAGTTAGGATGAAGGGAAGGAATGGGAGAGAAATAAAGAGGTATAATCCACCAGTGGGACATGGAAGCCTGTGGAATCCCGTCTTCCTGCCATCCAGGCCCTGTGGTCCCATTTGAGATAATCAGTCTTTCACAAATAGGACTATTTTTTGCTTCTGTGGAAATAGCTCTGCAGATGATGGCTTCACAATGAGACAGGATGGAGCTCTCTGCGCGGGGAGAATGCTTTAAATGATAAAAGCACATGGGGCTTCATGAATAGAGTATTATGGGGCTGTGAATGGAGGCATTTTTCCCCCCTCTCTGCCTTTTGCCTTTCACTTCCCATGCCGGCTCCAAAATACACCCTGCCCAATGTCCGGCTTTTCCCTCAGGAAATGCACAGAGACAGATGGAGAGAGAGACATACAGAGAGATAAAGACAGAGACAGAGAGAAAGATGGGAGCAGCATAAAAGCTTAGATTCAGAATCTGAGGAGCAATTCTACGATTGTGGAGTAAATATTGACTTTTTACAACAAACAAGGGGATTTGAACCTCAACATGAAGCAAATCCTGCAAGTATACATGTGCATTAAAATAATCTCCATTAGTTTTGTTTTGTTTCACTTGAAAATGAGTTGTTTATTTATTAAACTAAAGAAGCTAAGAGAGCTGGTGTTATACAGTAGAAAGGAACAAACCTGCAGTAACACATAACTTCTGACTCACATTCAATAAACCACACATAAATCAGTGTGTGAAAATCACTGAGCTAGCTAACACGCCAGGTACGGTGAGCCCATATGTTTTCCCTAACATACAGAAAACTCAGCAGAAGATTTTATCCCACCATAAAGACTTATTTACTGTTTTTTCAACCATCAAACCTCACATAAAGACATTATCTGTCCAACTTCTTCCATGAAACGCACAGTATGTAGATTCCGCCACCAGGGGGCTCTCAATCAAAACAATAACAAAAGATGACGTTGATGCTGCAGGGAATCGTGGGAGGGATTCTCTCCCCAACTCGACCCTAACCCCCGATGAAAACGAACTCCGAGTTGGCCGCCTATACGAACGGGCGAAACCGACCTGAAGAAGAGAACAAGTTTACAGACGAGCTAATGAATCCGAGTATAATTTACATGATGTTTTTTATCACAGCAGCACATACAGCGACAGTACGGCAGCTTTCAGCAGCAGTAACGCTTCATTATGCAGCGGTCTTTGACATAACATCTGTTGTTTCCATGGCAACGATAAACATGTCGTGTCTGTTGTGGTGGCCTCCATGAGCGGCACGGGCCGTTACAACTATAAAATTAAGGATTTCTCTGGCTTTGATTACTTTCGGAAATGTTAGAGGTGACGTAAGTACTCAACAAAACATATATATACCATAGGTTTTGTCAATTGTTAATTAATATAGATAGTTTAGTGTAAATATTCTACATGTTACACCTTTAAAACATCCACGGCAGGCGGGTTAAGCTCAGTGACTTGATGCCTGTGTGCCTTCAATGGGTGCAAGCAAAGACCACAGGCTGTAAACGTGTTGAATCCTGTTGTGAAGTTGGCCATTTTATAAAACATCTAATAGGGACTCGCTTTAGATCCACCCTCAAGTGGTGACTCAAGGAACTGCAGTGTTTTTTTTGTGTGTGCGCCTTGACTCATTTCTCAGCCCTGTTTGTTTTTTTATTTGGTTTGAACGTGTCTCTCAGGTTTTGTCCACATTATGTCAATTGTATTTGTCAATTTCCTTCTCTATTTCAGCCCCACATCCTGACTCATACAAATGATTTACTTCAGATTACGATGACTTTTCAAAATGTTGTCCAGAGTAGTTATTAAGGCTTGCTTTTATTTTTCATGCACTGCCATAAAAGCTCCTCATCAGTGGTGATTTTCTGAGTTACTAAATGCTTGGCTTTTTCATTCCTGTGGCTTTTTTTTACAAAGTCTGAACGGGCTTCACTCTGCCTGCCATCCACCACCAGCCAGACGACTTAATGTCTACCGGTTTTGTAATAAAAGGGAACTTGCATGCCTGCTATCATGCGCATGTGTTTGAAGACGGTCTGACAGGTGCAATGTGTGTTCAGGTGGCTCCTCTCCCCGCCTCCAGTCCTCTCCAGTGACCAGCAGAGGAATCCACCACGTCATATCTTCCCCCAATTCACGCATCACCACCTGGCGCTCTGACAGCGTCTGCTGCCCGTCGTGGCCCCCTTGTCAAACCCTGTTGCCACAGCCCCTGACACCTTCCCCCATATCTCCGCTCAAAGTGCCAAAACCACCCTCGCTGAATGTTTGATTTCTATTTATTCATGTGGTGTCCCCTCCCCCCCCCCCCCCCCCCCCCCCCCTTCCACCCCCCCAGCTCTTGAATAACTTTGAAAATATACTGTATATCTAAAACACAGAGCGGCCTGCCTGTGTACGGGAGCTGTCAGGAAGCTGTCATGTTAGTCTGCTCTGCTCGGCAAACACACTGTCTCGTGAATTCATGAGCTTGAAGATGAAAAATCTCTGTAAGTGTGTGTGTGTGTGTGTACATATGTTTGCCTTTGATTCTACATTTGCATGGAGATGGCACAGCTTTGACATGACATGTTGAATGAATGTAACTGCAAAAAAAAACCCAATACTGGTAATGACTTGAAGTAATATTTACAACTTTGTTTAATTAAGTGCAGGGCTCTGTCGCATTCATTTTGCACGTTATGACCTTCACCGTAGAAATGGCACTTTTAATGGAGCGACCTGTCTGATGGAGCATTTTTCAGGCGCTGCAGTTTTTTTTATGTAAAAAGCTTTCGTCTAATCAGCCTCCAGTCTGCACTGACTTAGCATTGGAGCCCATGTCTCCCTGTCCTTAATCAAGCGCTCATGATTTTTCCCGTGCTCCATGAATGATTCACTGTCAGTCAGAGCCGAGCACGTGGACAGCCTCACAAGGGCTTGTTTTCTGTCTGCGACTTTAGAAACATCTTGCTGCCTTTTTAAGATAAAACAGAATTATTCTGGCAGTTGGAGCGATGAAGTCGGGATATAATGGTGTCACAGAGGACTGTGATAAACCTTTAGCGCCGTGATGCTCTGCAGGTCAATATGAGGCCAAGGCTGTGCTGCAAATGCTTTCAGAAGTCAGGTCGGACTTTCTACATCACCAATAAAGACAAACTTCACTTTGAATGGCAGACCTGTTTGGCTTAAAGCATGACAAGTAAACGTGTCACAACCATCAAATCATGAAGGAAAATATCTCCTAACTGCTTTAAAGGGGACATATTATCCCCCTTTTCCACCTTTTCAAACAGTCCCCTGTGGTCTAAATGAAACATCTGTGCTGTGCTTTGGTCAAAATATAACATAAATCAAGCTCCAGAGGAGGTTTGTCACCCTGTATAAACCAGCTCTCTCAGAACGCTCTGTTTTGGTGTGTGTGTCTCTTTAAATGCAATGAGCCCCCCTGAGTTTTCCCAGTAGACATCACTCCTTCGCTAGCGAGAATAAAAAGAGCTGCCCAAAAGTTTTGCTCTAGGCTAGGGGTGGCCTTCGACTCACCCTGACACCCTGACATCTTATTTTCATCTTTTAGTATAGCTTTTATTTGTTTTACCTTATCTTAGTAGTTGTTCTTACACCCTGATATGTTATTTTTATCTTTTAGTATAACTTGTATTTGTTTTACCTTAGTAATTGTTCTTATTGCCCTTTCTTATTGTTAATGTTGATGATTTATGCTGTTTTTATCTATATTGCTAGCACTTGACTCTATGTATGTTGTGCAGCACTTTGGGCAACTAAGGTTGTTTTTAAATGTGCTATATAAATAAATTTTGAGTTGAGTTGAGTTGAGTCCATGGGTGGAGATACCAGAGGAGGGGAGGGTATTTATTTAACCAGAATCCCACTGTGACATCACAAGGAGAGCAAATTAGAAACGGAGCATTTTTCTATGTGTTGTAAGACTTATGCAGACCACAAACAAAGGACTGGATGGGTTTATTTCACATTTTGTGGGTCGGTAGACACTCAGGTTACCCAAATATATGTTCAAAAACACGTCCCCTTTAATTTAATCTTGTCTTTAGTGCTTGATGCCTTTAATTTGATGTATTTCTAACTGCACTAAGATCACGTGGTAGTCGGTTCTTTGGCTTTCTTGAGGTATAGGTATCATTTGCATATTCATTTGCCTTTTGTTGCAAAAAGGTCGCTTTCTCTATTGACTCAAAGCTATTTTGGAACATCAAGTACTGCTTGGTGAAATAAAAAGGTGATTGTCAAAGAGAGGTAAACGTGGAAAGCTTTCATGAAATGCAGGGTTACAGAGCAATCTGCAACAAAGTGGTGGAAGATATTAAAATGCTCTTCTGTTGAAAACATGCATCTTAGAAGTGTTATGCAGACATTTCCTCGTAAGTGCAACACTAAAAGCTGTACATTTCCTTCCTCTGTTTACAAAGTGCGGTTTTGCACTTTTACCTTTGAACACTATGATTACAGAAAATTATAAATACCATTACCACTTTCACCGAACTAATAAAGACGGGGAGAAATCAAACCAAACAAAGAACTTCTATCCTCTTTGCTGTAGTTTTCGCACGTTTTAAAAACAATATTGGACTGTAGTTTAACATCCAGCTTGAGCTGAATCCTGTGTGGTGTTTCACAACAAAGCCACGTGTGCGTGTCCACATACAGCAGATTGAGTCTTTACGTCAGAACACAGCACCTTTTAGTTGACTTTCTCCTTTCTATGTGGGACGTCCTTCCTCACACTGTCCAACATTTGCTCCGATAATAAGCAGAGTATTCCAGCCCAAACCATTTTTCCTCTTTATTCACTGAGCACCATGGCAGCTCTCCAAATGAAGAATGTTTATTTATGGCCATCAATATTTAATTGAGTTTACTCTAATCTTGCGTTAGCGGGTTCAGAAGTCTCTGCATGGCTGTTTAAATATTAAAATTAATTGGAGCGGAGATACTGTAAAGAGGCTCGGCTTAATTGTTCTGGGAGAACAGGTAGCTTCTGAAGCCACAGGCAGACACACACACACACACACACACACACACACACACACACACACACACACACACACACACACACACACACACACACACACACACACTATGTGCTGTAACAAGATGAGCTCCTTTAGATTTCCTGATGAATGCACGGATGAGTGTTACTCTGTCCACAGTTGAGTCGCTGTGATAAGTGTTTATGAAGTGTGTGCAATCAGCTGTAGCACAAGTTAACAAGGTTAACACTAATAGAGTTGATACTTAATATACTGGTTATCAATTCCCATGAGATACAACACAACCACACATGGATTAAGTTATCAATCAATTGAAAGAAAATAAAAAGGGTGTGTGGAGGGAGGGGGAGGATTTCCATGCCTTTATTCTAGAGACAGGACAGTGGAGAGAGAAATCAGGGGGAGAGAGAGAGAGAGAGAGAGAGAGAGAGAGAGAGAGAGAGAGAGAGAGAGAGAGAGAGAGAGTGGTGAATCACGTGAGAAAAGAGCCACAGGTCGGGTTCAACCAGGGCAGACCACATAGAGGACTACAGCCTCCGTACATGGATGCAAGTTCATCTAACAATCAGCCATAAGATATTGTCTCTCAACTCCAACACCAATTTCACTTCACAGGTTGCTGGAGTTGGACGTAGCAGACAACAAAGTCTGGCCAGATGTCCATCATAACAAACCCCTGGCTCGACAGAAAGCCCTGAAAAGTTTCTCTGATTGGTTCAGAGATTGGCTCTTACTTAGAATTATGTAATTTTGCTCTGACTTCACCTTGAGTTTCTCCTGCCACACCCCTAGTATTTTTTCCACAACAAGTCTGAGTGAGCTGATGTGAGAACTCCAAAGATATTGTCCGGAGAATTCAGCTCGAGCCAATGGGAGCGGGGAGTGGCGTTTCTATACTGTGACTGCTGCACGGTGCATAGAGTGTCTGCACGCAACCGCTATGAACTCCGTGCACGTAATTAAACCGCATTATGTTTTCTGTTCGTCAGTATTTTGTTCTCTGCTCTTTTATTGATGTTCCATTCAGCTGGACTACACGTAGCATTGATATAAAGGCAAATATTTTCATTATAGCGTCGTATAGCGGACTCTGTTGCTTCGTCCGCTTCTTCCACGTTGTTTTTTTACGTCACGTCTTACCTTAGGAGACCCCCCGCCCCCCCTCCCGTCTGACAGGGATAGTCTCCTGATGTGAGGTGCATATGTGAACAGCCAGGTCGGGAGAATCTCCGGAGCAGTCCTCCCGTAATTATCTAGATATTATCCGGAGTGCATATGTGAAAACAGCTTTTGTCGGATCAGTGACTTCCTAAGAGTCCTGCTGTCACTTTGACATTACCAGACAACCATCAGCAACTCAAGAGAGTTATTGTTCTGACCATGAAATAACCCTGTACACAACACCTTAAAACCACAAAGGTGGTTTTGTTTAACTTGGTTTTTGTAGGGATTTAAAAAGATGCAAGTTGCCAATCTTTGAGCTTTAAGCCAGGCTTGATGTTTCACACCTTTATCCAGTTAGCGCTGAGCTAACGAATAACAAATACTGTGTGTTTTTGTAAGGTAGATTACATTTGTCTCCAATAGGTTTGGTTCATGCTAGCACAGTATTTTAGTGTAGATTGTTTTTAATTCAGTTTAAATTGAATCATTGTGGTTTGATTTGATTGGCAGACTCTGCATGCTGATGGATTCAGTGCGGTTAAGTTTGTCTCAGTGTGTTTCAGTTTGGTTTCGTCTTGCCGATATGTGGATATGATTGTTTGCTTTGGTTGGCTGAGGTATGAAAACAGGTCTGGAAAACAGCAGCAAGCCCGTGTTAGGCCTCAGGTTACGCTGTTGAGGTGATTTAAATAACACTGTCTGTCTCTCATTTCATTAATACACTCTCCCTCTCTCACAGAGCCTCGGGGCACACAGCCCGAGCAGCGGCTGAATGAAATTCTGTTTTTCAAAATGAGCAGCGTTCTCGAAAGCGATGGTAATCTCAGATGTAGAAATTGGAAAAGTCAGCACAGCAAATGCATCAGCAGCTTTCCTCCAGACAAACATGCAATATTGATTCTCTTTCGGAACAGGTCATATTTTATGTATTTGTTTTAAAGATTTCGATATTGTGCTCCAGTGCTCCTCAGGTTTGTGAGTGGGGGGGAGTTTTGCTTGTAAATTAACATTAAGATGACTGAAGCAGACACGCGCTCGCTGCATGGTCACCTCAGAAACGTGCTCACTTCATCAATCTTAATTGAATCAGGGTTTGTGTGTGCCGTGGTGTTTCCATTTGACCCTGAAATGTGTGTCTGTCTATGCACATTAACCTCCCGTTGCACTAACCATAAAACACACTTTTCAGACGTCTATGCAAATAATAACTTTTGTTTACTCACATCTGAATCTTCCTCCTGTAGTTAAAATTCAAATCCAAACACATGCCTCAACTTTACTGCACCCCGACACCATGAAGCAGATTATTTACCATAATGACATACAAGTAAATAACCAATAAACAAAGACAAGAGGGGAGTGAGCCAGACGAAGAATATCCTCTGATATCATTTCTGCAGAGCGCCAACGCCAGCAGTCACTCACCAAACCAATTCAGCTGACAAT
This sequence comes from Tautogolabrus adspersus, assembly GCA_020745685.1. NCBI lineage: Eukaryota > Metazoa > Chordata > Actinopteri > Labriformes > Labridae > Tautogolabrus > Tautogolabrus adspersus. Next base: position 22,927,552 of record CM036552.1, read on the forward strand.
GAATTGTCAAATAGCGGCGACATCAAGAAGACGAATTCATTCATAAAAGCTGCCTTCAGTGACACATAAACAGCAGCAGGAAATGAACTAGAGTCTGAATTGCAAAGGGGTGTTATGCAGGGAGGTCTATGATCATTAAACCAGGAGGAAGAGGAGGAGGACGAGGATGATGGATGGATGGATGCATGCGTGGTGTACAGTATTTTGCATCTCCGCAGACTCATTCCTACATCTATTTTATGTGACTAGGAAAACATTTGCAGGGCTGCCACTTTGGTGACTCTCTTTCCTGCCGTGTAGGTTAATCCACGCCGACTCTCATGATTTAATCTGCCACATCTAAATGCAGCGCAATTATCCTCCAGGGCTCCTCGTCCAACAAGCTCACAATCATAAAAAATGTTCTGTTTTGTTCTCGTGAAAAATAGTGACAGCTAACCTTAAAAAGTGACTGATTGCAAGACCTTCAATTATGGCACTTTTTACGCTTGAGTCATTTCCTGACAAAGTGTAAGAAAGTGTTCCTATACAGAGAAGGCTCGACATTTTTCAAGTGGTGAATACTTGAGAGTTGAATGAGGAAGTTCAGGTGCAGAAGGATAAGATTCCTCTTGGAAATTAGCACTTCATTTGAATTCAGCACACTTTTTCTCAAGTGAATAGAAACCCATGAAATAAAAGAAGAAGACTCTCCAGCTGCTCCTGAACGACAGAAATGACACAAGGAAGAAATTAAGTTTTTGTCGTGATCTGCTTTTGCTTTTCATCCTAAAGAGAATTTAACTGTTTTGTTTTGTTGTGAACCTCTTTGAAAAAAGATTCTCTGGGTTTCACTTGGCTTTAGGGGTAAAAAGAAGGAAGTCAAAGTTGTATGGGAGCAGATACTCATATGCAAATAGTCGGTATGATATCAAATCTGAGCCTGACTAACATTTCAATATCGGTTTTAGTGACAAAAGACGGGGCAAGAGGGATGATCTGAGAGCGATGGAAACGGAGATGAGAGTAAGGGATGTGCAGATTTTTGGTAAGAAGGGGAAGGTGATGGATGGGGGGTGTGTGTGTGTGTGTGTGTGTGTGTGTGTGTGTGTGTGTGTGTGTGTGTGTGTGTGTGTGTGTGTGTGTGTGTGTGTGTTAAAGGGTCTGACTGCTTTGAATTAGACAGCACACTGCTGCTGCAACGGCTGAAGAATTTTATTAAGAGTCTTTATATGTTGTGTGCCTTAAGCTGGCCCGATCAGCATAATCCCTGTCCAAACAAGAGATAATGAATCTTCTCTTTTAGCGTCGGGTTAGACGGAGGGAAGCATGATGCCAGCACGGAGAGGGAGGGAGGGCTGCTCAAATTATTGGATTTAGATTAGGATGGGCCTATTTTAATGGGTTTGAAGTAATACCACAACGTTAATGAAAAGTTGCCCCAGGCCTACACGATTGTGTGTGTGTTTGTGTGTGTAGAGAGAGAGAGAGAGAGATAGAGGAAGCAGATTGGGAGATAAGCTGTTCTTAACACAGCTCATTGAAGACGCCTGGCTATTGTTCCAGCGGATGTTTTTGTCTTTTGTTTTCTTGTCTCGGTATGCAATCTTGTTCATATGTTGTGCTAGTTTTATTTTTAGCAGTTTAATTGTGATTTATACATGACTGCGTGCCTGTGTTTTTAAGGGCTGCTCATACACATGCTGAAAACACAAACTGTTGTTTAAGTCTGCTTATCTGTGTACCAATTCAAGCTCTTATTTTTCCTCCTTCAAAGAAATGAAAATCAGGAGTTTAACATTGAAGAATTCATTACATTCTTTCATGTTTAGCTGCACTGGCAGGGCTGCATCTCATAAAGCTCCTAATGGCCTTGGAAACACTTTTGATCTCACTCAGCCCAGGAGATGCAAATATTTCTCAAGCTCGCCTTTTTTCTGAAACGTGCATTGTTGGGTTGTTTGTGCTGCAGCTCTTTCTCCACTTCTAAAACTCTCTACATCGACGGGCTTTCTGTTATTAAAAGTCGCCGTATTGCACAGTCAGATAAAGCTTGAGAGTGAATCCCTGCAGGGTACGGCTAATTTACTCATCTAAATATAGGATGGAGTGGTGAACATCATGCCGAGCGACAAAAATGCATCTTTTCTCTCTGTGCTTTCTATATTATTTGCTCCACAATATTGGCTTTCTCTCAAGATGGTTTGGTTTATTATCAGGAGGTGAGCATGCTAAAAACAAGAGATCTGCACCTGTTTTAAAGGGTAAAACAAAATGTGACGAAGGTTGACTCATCCTTTCAACTCCTCAAGCTCACCCCGTCTTCATAATATGAAATCAGCCGACCTTGGTCTCCAAAGAGCCGTTTACACGCACATGCACTCTCTGCCACTCTTTCAGGCAGAGCGGCGCCAATTAATTAACACAGAAACACCTCAACCTTGGCATTAAAATGAATAGCCACCGACAGCAGAGGCACATTCAGACGAGTTCTTGTGTCTGTCCTTATTCATCCGTCTCTACATCAGACAAAGAGATGCACAGAAGAGGGGAGGGAGAGGCCACAGAGCGTCTTTACAGGAGGATATAAAAAGAGCTTAATGGGCTGGTATTGGTTAAATGTGAGACACACACACACACACACAGAGAAGGAGATGCAGACTGTGATAAGAGCAGACATGTACAAGGTTCCTCTGTGGCGTTTGTCTCCATCAAGCACCAAACCCAGGTTTACCTCTAACAATCATGACACAGGAAGAGGTCACAGGTTTGTGAGTCTCCTTCACCCTATAGCCCATTCCTAAACTCCACACTCTTTGAGCTGTGTTCCCGGTAAGGGTGTGAGTGCCTCTGGCTGTCCTGCTGTCAAATCATCAAGTGCATGAGGGCCAAAATATGCACTTCCAATGAGTTCGCTTTTCTGCAGAAAAGCTAAATAAGGCTGTGTGTGGCTTATCCAAAGCTCATTGTGAACGCGGTGACTCTTTATAGCATGTTCGTAGTGTTGTTTGTGTGTTTTCACAGGGTTAAGATTAGTGGCTTTTCTGACTTTTGATAGTTTGCTAAAATATGCAGACACTGTGATGGAAAGAATACAGACACACACAGGAAGTGGGATTTTTCATGTTTACAATGCCGCCGGCAGCTTTCCAAACATGGTATCAGGGTTTCAGTACATCTGAATGCCTTCACCTCCTTCCTCTGATACCTGCCCAGATGTAACGGATTTAAAAAAACAGTTGCTTGTGTGGAGGTGCCATTAGTTAACAAAACATCAAAACCAAATCACACAGTACCTTCGAACACAGCGAGAGGCCAGGAGCTCCACATTCCCTCATTTAGCTAATTACTGCAAATTATCTCTGCCTCCTGTGCCAATTACACCCGTATTGATGAGGACCCCAGATGTGCTGTTCTAATTATTAATTGGGTAATATCATAGCTTCGCATGCGCTCACTGGGTCGCTGGTCACCTGTAGAGCTGCGTTTAACGGCAGCAGGCTGGATCTGCATTATGACAGGCACTTAAACTGATGTAGCTGTCAGCTTCAGTTAAAGATGTGATTGTTGGGATCAGGGGTGGGGGTCTGAACTATAGGGGAGGTGTAGGAGAAGGATGGAGGTCAGATGTAGGACAGCAGCTGGAGGTGGGGGGGGTCAGAGGGTGAGAAGGTGTGAGGAGGTCAGGAGAGAAGCTGAGGAGGAGTCAGAGAAGGGAGAAGTGCCGAGTTACAAATCAACAAGGAGACTAATGATAAGAGAAAAGGTGTGGAAAGGCAATCTCCCTTCTCAGTCCTAAGTTTCGGCACAGATTTTGTCAGTGACTACTTTTAATAATCTTAAAATGAGCTTAGGTGAATAGAAGATGAATGATGCAACAACAGAGTGATGATGGAAACTGGTTCAAACCTCACTCCAGGAGAAGAAATAAAAATGAGAAGAGCCCTGGATGGCACCTTGTTGTATTCCACATTCTTGTAGTAAACAAGAGAAACAATTGAACATTAACTGTAACGACTGTGCGTGGATTTCACCGCAGCACCGCTGGGTGGGGTTTCCAGGGCACCTATAGGGCTTCGCCCGAATATACAGACGGAGCAAACTGTGAGCCTAAATCAAACTGAATTAAGCGAGACCATCAGGTTGAATCTGTGTCCGTCGGGAAGATAAGCCTCTGAAGTCCGGGACTCCAGAGCAATATAACATTGAAAGGCGCGCAGAGCAGATTACGTCACCGTTACAAATCTGACTTTTTATACATTTTGTATTTTAATGTCTTTTCCCCGCTTAATGTCATATTTCTGTATTTCTTTTGGATCTTTCTATTTTCCTTATAGTTAATATTTTGATAATTAATCCTCTCTGTGGTTGTTGATTATTTATTCTAGTGATTTTTATTTGACATGATGAATTGCCTCGTTGCTGAAATGTGCTAAATAAACAAATAAACTTGACTTGACTATTACAAGATTTAAAAAAAACAGAAAACACAGACTGTTATTGGTGCTTCATTAAAAAGGTATCTTCTCACATCCACTTTAAATTGTTTGCATAAAAGCAAGCTGATTGGAATATGCTGACATTTATGCTAAAAGAATAAAATTTAATCTGTAGCATATTCTGAAACTAGCGTCAAAGGATTAATCGACAATCGTGATATGAAACACGGTCAATCTGTGTGTGTGTGTGTGTGTGTGTGTGTGTGATGGCACATCCACGAGTCCCCTGCAGGGCCAACATGTGGAGATTCAGTGTGGAAGCAGATCTGACAAGACAGATTAATGTGAGGAAGAAGAGAAGAGAACAAAAAAAAAATGTCCTTCCTAATGTTTACACCCACCGTGTGCCCAGATTAATTACAGACACACAGAAAACACACATCCAGGGACAATGCAGTCATTCATCTCTCTGAAAACACACACTGACACACACACACACACACTGACACACACACACACACACACGCAAGAAAAGAAAAGATAGCACCACGCTAATGTGACATCTCAGTGTGCCTCAGGGATGAGGATGAGATTATGTCTGTGTATGTGTGGAAAGCGAATGACAGGAAGTTCATTACTGCCGTGCCGCTCAGTGTGAGGCCACCCGGCACAGGGCAGCTCGCCGGGACCTGAACGGCATGCTGGGAGCTCAGCCTGAGGGGGAGCACACCCAGTTTGGAGGCACATCCTTAACAGCAGACATATCACACAAACATGAAAGGAGAAAATGTGAAAACAAATAGTCCAGGAATAACTTACACCTGCTGTTTCCTCTGTATATTCCAATGCATTATTAATACTCTCTGTATTATTAAATATCCTCGCTGTGCTCAGGTTCACCTGCAGACAAACAGTTTTGTTTCAACAGTTGACTGCTTTATTTCATAATTATTAAAACTGTAAATCAGCTTGTGAAACACGCTGGAGCACGCTCGCTGCCTTAATGAAGCCCAGGAAGAAAAGTGAAACTAATAAAAAATCTCCAGAGAAGTTGTAACTCCGTCTTGCTGTTGGAGTTTTATAATTTTCTGACTTTTCTGAGGAATAAAGGAGAGGCGGCACCTCCTGTATTTGAATTGGCCGAATGTATCCGTACAGCAGAGGCAGAGCTCTGGGATTATGAGGTGTTGGAGAGCTGTACTCCACTGGAGTCAGGGTTGAGGGGTGTGTGTGTGTGTGTGTGTGTGTGTGTGTGTGTGTGTGTGTGTGTGTGTGTGTGTGTGTGTGTGTGTGTGTGTGTGTGTGTGTGTGTGTGTGTATTGATTGAGTGCCAGGCCAGAGCGCAGTGAGACACAGGTGTATTAAATTGGGTCAGCGTTTTCATTTCCCAGGGTGAATACACACACACACACACAAACAGAATGTTGCTACTTCTATGCTTAAGAATACACACACACAGACACACAGACACACACACACACACACACACGCACACACACACACACACACACACAGTTTGCATGCACAAAAACACACACACACACACATACAGTATGCATGCACAAAAACACACACACACACACACACACACACACACACATACAGTATGCATGCACAAAAACACACACACACACACACACACATACAGTATGCATGCACAAAAACACACACACACACACACACACACACACATACAGTATGCATGCACAAAAACACACACACACACACACACACACACACACACACACACACACACACACACACACACACACACACACACACACACACACACAGTATGCATGCAAACACATCCCTTCCTCTCAGATAAATACGATTAGGAGTTTTTCCTTCATCTACAAAAGTCTTTCAACCTGAAGTGAACACGTGAAAACAGAGCGAAGTGCTTCTTTGCTCCTTTTGTGATGTGTCTGTGTTTATGTGGCTTTTGTGCTTGTTGAAATAATGTTTACATTGCTTCCATGTCCACGGTCTACACTGCAGGGGGCTGTGTCAGAGGAAGGTAAACGCTCTTCAAAGAGCCCTGAGCTTCTGTTAAAAGAAAGCAAAGTTTGAAGATTATTTGTGTCACCACCTTTCCTGATGTTTACAGTAAGCACTGAAGTCTATTTCCACATCATGAAAGCCTTTTTTTTTTTTTAAATCAACAGCAGCAAAAAGCAGTGAGAGCTTACAGTACATGCAAGCTTTAAACAAAGTCCCAGAGGCAACAGAAAATGACATACCGTATTGGTCCGATGTTTGATGAAGATATTTTAAATGCTAATATATGTTCTCAAAAAAAAATGTCATGAAGTGAGCAATGATTTTAATTTGCTAAACATTAGCTTCCCGTCGCCTGATCGTGGTGATTAAAAAATAGCTAATTCATGACGTTTTTTTCTGCTTCATTCCCTCGTAGAGGGGCCAGTGTTGTTCAAAAAGGCTCACGTCACACGCAAGGCTTTCTGGGACACTCAAATGAAACGTGATGATCATTAGCACATTAGCTACACCTGCGCTTCTTCTAGCAGCTGTCAGAAAGTGTGCTGTCTTCTTTCATCGAGAGCTGGGTCTGTCTTTAAAGTGAAATAATGGCTTTCATCAGTCCAGTTTAAGACTGAAGAGAAATAAGTACCAGGAAGTATTTTTCATGTGAAAGAAGGGAAAAGATGCAAACAGGGAAATATGCCTATAATACGCTTCCTTTAACTGGCATCAATTGACGGTTTAAATGTGTGACTAAACATTGTCAATTTGTATTTCCCTTATTGTCAATCAAGCGTCTTAAAACTGCAATAATATGTCTAATGTCGCCTCCATGGGACACATTTCATGAAGTTAATGTAATAACTTACGTTCAGGAGCAGGACCTTCAATTACCTGACAAGCCTACTTACACCTGGTCACCTCACTCCACTCTGTTTGTCTCAGTTCCTTAGACCCTCCTTCTCATCCATTCACCCTCCTTCCCCATCCCTTCCTTTTCATCTTGCCGTATGCCTCTCCCATGTCTCTCTTATTCTAGGTACAGTCTGGGCCGTAATCAGTTTGGGTAGAATAGTGCCTGAGACTGAACCCCCACTCTAAGGGGGGCACTCACACTAGGCAATCCGTACCCTGCCTACGCACGCTTCACCCCTAAAGTCCATTTCGTTTTGACTAGTGTGAGTGCTCCGATCCGTGCTCAGGCACTGTACACTCCCTTGGCCCTGGCACGCTTTAAACGACGGCCATCTCTCACCTACACCCCTCTCATTCACATACACACATCTGTCTCACATTACCAGATTAATTCACATAAAATGTTGAAATGAATATTGTTGTAGCGTGGTCCTTGCTAGTGAATTGCACTCTCAGCAAGAAGTTTTGTATTGGAGAGGAATGTGGTTTGTGGCTTTGATTTATTTTCTGGAAACATCATGAAGGAAGTGCGTCCTAAACCTCTTCATCCTGTCGTGGTAGTATAACTTCTGATGAAGTCAAGAGTTTTGGACTTCAAGATGTTTCACCTGCTGACACTTAAATTGACTTTGAGGTTTATTTTCTCTGACTGTCGGATCACCGTGCTGACACTTTCCCGACTCGCTCCACGGAATTTCTTTACTCCCACTAGAAATCATTTACCTGTATTTCACACAACCTGTTATTTCCAAGTGTGAACTACTACAGCTTGCATTTAGATTGACTTCATCCATAAGCTGACTGAGAAATAAAGTCCTTACAGTCTTCATAGTGTTCGTAGAACTGATGTGAGAAGGGGGAGAGTGCAGGATGTGTGTGCAGACAAAGACACACACACACACACACACACACACACACACACACACACACACACACACACACACACACACACACACACACACACACACACGCACGCACACACACACACACACACACACACCTGTTAGAAAGTCTCTGTCAGCATTAGGTGACAAAGGCCTGCAGTATTCACACCTGTCCAGATCACTCAACAGAGACACAGAGCAAAAACAGCAGGACAGCCTGCAAAACTGGAGGGGAAGATTCATCGTTTTCTCAAAGCTGGAGTGACACAACCGATCAGAGGACAGTTTCACTTCTAAAGGTGACACCTGCATCTCAGGGAGGACGAAACAGACTGAGGAGATATCAGCTGAACTGCCTGATGATACATGCACTGAGTATAATAACAATATCTGTAGGTAGACAAATGCAGGGATTGGAGGAGTCTTATTTGCCACAAACCCTGACATATTATTTGCAGCTATTAAAGAAAGCAGGATGTGTTCTCAAGAGCTTTTATCTTAAAGATAGATACTTCTTAAAGGACACAATCACTGGTGTGTTACTACACAGAGTGATGGATTTCTCAAAGAGCCACAAAATGACTCTGTTACTCATTCCTGAAGGAGAAATTCCCTCTGTAGAAACAAAATAAATACGACTGCTGCTCTTCTCTGTCTCTTTGTCTCTCTCTATGTCTCACGCACAGAAACACACAAACACACAAACACACACACACACACACACACACACACACACACACACACACACACGTGCACGCAAACATACACACATCCAGCTGCTAGACTTTGTCACTCGGCACAGGTGCCCAAAAAACTATAGAGCTTCATTCATCAATCTAAGCCTGAAACGTGCAACAACTGTGCACGCTAAAACAACTCACTCACACACACACACACACACACACACACACACACACACACACACACACACACACACAGAGTACGACAGAGAGAGAAACAGCTGCACTCTGATGAATGCCCTACATTCATTCCACAGGAAGCTGGTTCATCTGTCACTACTGATGCAACCCTTCCACTCTCCCCCTTTCAAACACACACACACACACACACACACACACACACAGACACACACACACACACACACACACACACACAGACAAGTCCTTTTTCTGATTAGACTCCCAGCTGCTCTCTGCGACAAATGCTCCTTTGATGCATCTTCCCGGGGGCCAAAGCCACCATCAGCAGCACCCTCCACCTCCTCCCTTCCACTTCTGCACTCTTTCGCCTCCTGCATGACTTTAAAGTCACTTCCAGCACACCCCCGTTGTGAACCGGTTACTCCCCTCTTCCCCTTTTTCAGCATCAGCAAGCAGCAGTAGCAGCTCTGTCCTCCAGCAAGAGGATGAGAGAACAGAGTGGAAGATTCGTCCGTGTCGTTTGGATTTCTTTTCCCGCTGAGTTACCGGCTGAAGGCGTAATGAGAAGTCCACTTCAGCGTCCTTGTGATTAAAAACTTGAAATAAAAAAAGTGGACTGACTGTGAATATATGCAACTGTACACCCGTCAACAGCTGGCTCAGTTCACCTCACAGAGTCGTCAGGAAGCCCCGCAGGAGTTTTTAACTGATGTAAATGGGACTAAACTGCAGCCCTGAACCAACACTTTGATGAGGAAGAAATGAGAACTACCTGCTGAGGCGGTTGGTTCACATTACTTTCAGTGCAGGTTCTGTTGCCTCTGTAGGTACATTCACATGAACCAAGCTCCCAGAGTAACCCACAGATGTCATGATGTGTTTGAAAACAAGGGAAGCTGTTGTGGAGGCTGCATGGGATAAAGTCCAGCCAACGCCTCATAAGAACCCCGATATATAGAAGAAATACAAATGTTGTTTTGATGAGGTTTATTTTCTGAATGTGTGAAAACAGAAATGGAGAGAGAATCGGGATAAGAGTTTGTATCCAGCTGGCTCGTGTGCAGAATCAACAGCAGATTAAGGTTTAGGTATCCACCTTCAGTGCTTCTGCTAATGGGATTAAGCTTCCGTTTCCCGCTGTTGATCTAGACAACGTTTAGGTGACTGCAACAGCTAAGATGATCACTTTCATTTCACTAAGAGGGTATTGTTGTCAGAAGCTGACAGGTCAGTATGTGGATGTAATATGTGTCCTTGAACCTTTGTTTTTCCTCTTTGCTGTACGTGTGAAGTCATTCCTTAAAAAACTTAGAGTTACTGAAATGTTCCTTTTGATTAAATTACAGCATTTTAAGTAAACGTGAGAGACCAAAATCTTAACTTACACTTTTGATTAAGGTGGGAACATTTTAAGATTTAGCCTGAAATGAAATGTATATTTTTGTAAAAGAAATAACAATATATTTAGTGAGATCTTTATTATAGTTCATTAAAACGCTGACATTTCATAAAAAAAGTTGCTGTTTTTAGGGATTATTTTTGGGGCTTTTTGTGCCTTTATATAAGAGGTAGGACAGTGGATAGAGTCAGACATCAGGAAGAGAGAGAGAGAGAGAGTGGGGAATGACATGTGGGAAAGAAGCTACAGGTCGGATTCAAACCCGGGCCGCCCACATGGAGGACTAAAGCCTCTGTACATGGGGCGCACACTAACCACTAGCCTACCGGCGCCCCAACAAGTCCAATGACATGTATGCAGACTTTGAGTTTACTGCTGTAAAACGAGTACACTCCGAGTCTTAGTAAATAGACTCAAATGGAACTTTTCTATATTTGTTGTGTTTATGAGCACATTAAAAAATAGAAAAAGTTAGGACCCTAAACAGACCATCAGGGTTTCGTTGTGAACGTCATAGTCTGAGATTAATCAATTATCTTAAATATGAAGGTAGACAAACATTTATTTCATCTGATCTGCATCTCAGTGTTTGAACTGTTTCTATGATGAAACTCGTCCTTCGTCAGCATGCACTACAACTCGGTCTGAGGTGCATGCAGATTTTCGGGTGTGTGCTTGACCTCTGTGATGAGCGCACTGTGCAGACACCCGACACATAAGTGTGCATCGCCTTTATTAAAAATAGATGTCTTTGATAGTGCGAGTGTTCAGCTTGCATTAGAAGTGTGATCTTTTAACCAAATGCCACACTATTTCAAATCTTCTGGTGTGCTGGAAAACGATTGGACGGAGTGAAAAACCGGAGGATTTATGTGCCAGTTCAAAATGACTCCAGCCAGAAATGGATTTGACCGTTAAATACCATCTCCAGAGAAAGCTTTCCCCTGCAACCCTCTCAGAAGGTCGACATTTCCCAACATTTTCACGACATCACGCTGAAGTCCAAGCGAGGGCTTGATCTCACTTTGAAGGTTTAGGCGAGATTTATTTTGCCAGTGTTGAACTTTCGTGTTTTTTTTTTTTTTTTATTCCCTGCAAAAGCGGCGCACCTACCTTTTAACGGCCCAGAGTCACAGCAAATCCACAGAAATGATGTCAGCGATATATGGAAGCAAAAGGACGAGTCCAGGTAGAGCAGTCAGAGGGAAGCTTGTAAATATGGTTCTTTATTGCACACATGACATTTGTTTTCCTTTTTCTTTTCTTTTTTTTTTTGGTGTGAGCAACAAAAACTGGCATTACATGTTTTACAACCCTAATGAAAAACTCTCAGTCTTACCCTCTGTAAAAACACGGTAACACAAAACAAAAGAATAAAGGCTACGTCACATTAAAAACGTACAACTCCACAAAAGAAAGAGTAAATCTCACAGATTTTAGTGCACCACTCTATGGATGAGAAACTTACAGTTTATATCATACTAGTATGATTTTAGGAAAAAAATACTTTTATCACAGTCAAAAAAAAAAAAAAAAGATAAAAATTCCAGTGGGGCTTTGTTTTTCCTGTTCTGTGTTTTGGTAGCATTTGCCCTTTAACCACCTGAGTGCTACATCGCTGAGAGCAATACTGATTGGTTAACCTGCCGTTTAACTCATTGGAGGAATGTTTGTTAAACAGAACAGAAGAAAAAGAAAAGAAAACGACTGACAGGTGAAAAAGGTAGTTAGTAGATCAATACACTGAATGCCCTGCGTTTTGGAAAAAGGCCGCTGAGAACTGGGCAGCAGTATGCGCGCAGACGTTGGCTGCATACTGTCGTCCAATCAGAACGTTCTCAGCTCATCAAATTCAAAACAGGAGCCATTAAAGCAGCGTTTAATGGTGGGAGCTGTTGTGACCAAAATTCCCAGTTTGTTTTGGTCAAACGTTTCCAGTTTACATTTGAAAGTATGTACAAAAAAAAAAAAAAAAAAAAGCGTGGGCATTTAGTTTTTTTTTTGTGCTCGACAAAAAAGCTTAACGGCGAGATTAAAGGAGGCAGAAAATTGGCACTTGAATGGTTAAGTACAAAAATATATCACTTCTCATGTTTAGGAAAAAAAGGCACTTTTTAAAGCTCAGCAGTGTTTGTAGTAACATGTGCTCTGGAGAAATCACTCCCATCATTTGATGTCTTTATCTACTCGCACTGACGAACGGTAAAAAATAAACAAATGAGCCGCTAAAGGACGGACTTCTGCTCAAGTTGCTCATGAGGTCAAAAAAGGAGCCAATCAGAAAAAAGCTAATAAATGAAAGAGTGTATTCCCAGAGTTAAAGAGGGGGGACTATGTGTGCGTGCAGCCTGTAGTCCAATCTCTGCCTCGACTTGCTGGTGAACAAGCAAAGTGTTGGAGGCGGAAAAAAAAAAACACATTTTCAGATCAAAGACACAAGATGTTAATTCCAGAGAGGAAGAGAAATGTTAAGTTTGATGTTAGACTCTTTTAATCCTTGTATCCTGCTCGCTGAGAGGTGATAAGAGAATTGAAAACTGTTAGGCCAGGATGTTTTTGTTTTGCAGATTTTGAGAGCAGGAAAAAAAAATTAAATCCTGAGGCATCACTCGTGGGTTAAAGTAATAATAATCAGGATTAATGAAGTTAATCTTTTTTCTGCTGGTGTGTCAGTATCAATACCTTGAATTAGTGGAGGAGGAAGAAAGCTGAATAAAGAGAAAGAGGAGAGCTGAATGAACCCCGGGACGAGCGGGCGACAGCAGAAAAAAAACAACCAGAGCCAGATCAGCATTTTACACTGGAAGGAATAGAAAGGGTTGTTTTGATCCCAAAGTACTTCATATTGGCACGGTGTACTGGTGTGTGTCTAAGCATTATGGATGCTCCCCAATGACCCAGTATTAGCGCTTCTATCAATTATCCAAATGGGGAGAAGTGTTCACCAAACAGACAACAGCTGGTGATAACTGTAATACTGCTATCCAGGCATGACCAGGCATGGACGCAATGGAGGGAAGAAAAAAAAACCCTCAATGAAAGACTGGGGACAGATTTAGACTATCACATGAAACTGTCATCGGTACATGTCGCCCCTCAGTGTAATGTCCTGCTCCACATCATTCACAGTAGCATTAATCCTTTGGAGATGACTAATATGCAGCAGTGTCTTTGCACAGATTATCGCTTAGTCCTGCAGGAACCAAGAGAAAGAGGACTTTTATCTGTAGGGATTATTATTTTAGTAACAATAGTGAATTAAAATCCGACTTTTAACCAGAGTGTGAAGGGAACAGCCTACCCAGAGGATAACCAGTGACCTCGAGTAACATGCAGCTTATACGAGCCCCCCCCGCCTTCCTGCCATCTCACAGAAGGACGGGTCAACTAACGACGAGAGGGTTGTCTCGAACGACAGAGGCGACGAGACACAGCAGCGGTGTTTGAACTGAGCGAAGGGAAAGAGGAGGGAGGGGGGGAGCGAGTGTGAAGATTGTGAGCAGGTTTCTTCAGCACAAAGGTGAGAGTGCGTGAGCGGCAGTGAAGGGGAGGCGGAGCTTTTTCAACTCGTGCAGTTTCCAGTTAGGTTGTGTTGGCGTGTGTGTAACTGCACCTGACTGCTAGTGTGAGTGTGTTCATGTAGTGTGTGCGTGTCATTAAGTCAGTGTGAGTGATGGCCAGACGGCAGTTGTTGTTTGTTTTTTTAATCGTGTTAGTCCGTGATCCAGACCAAGGTAATACATTCATGAAACTGGTTAAAAACACAAGACAAAATATCAGCAAAGTTAGTAAAATTCTTACTAAGAATGTTTTATTAAAATAAATGCCAAGAGGTTAATAAGAAAAATAACAGCATACACCATGAAAACTAAATGCAAGCATGTAAAAATACTTATGACAAGGAAACTAATAAAGTAGCTAATGAGTTAAACAAGCTGGGATTTGGCAAGGAAAAAACAAAACGAAAAATAAAAAGATATATATAACAGGGAAAAGGCAACACTCCCCACAAGAGACAGTCTTAGAGATGTCAAAGAGAGAGGGGGAGGAAGAGAGGGGGGGAGAAAAAGGAGCAGTGGGTTTTCTTAAAAAAAAAGAAAGCACTCAGAAAACATGATTAATATACATATAAAATGAGATTAGAAAAATACATTATAAACCTGTAACAATGGCTGTTAATTACATTATCATACATGTAGTAGGCAGGCCAGAGAGAATACGGTAGGTATAGAATTCACCTTTCACCTGATGGACTTATCCAGCCTTTCACAATGACACAGCGACTTGTAACATTGCACAGAGACGTTTTCTTAATACTGTCGAATGCTGAATAGCCATCTCTTGATCTGCTTTAATATTGCATTTTCAATTTTCAAAATAAAAATAAAAAATAACACTGAGAAGAAGAAAAAAAACTCTATGAGCTTTCGGTGTAACAGCACGATGAAAAGAGCTATGAGTAAAAAAAAAACAAAAAAAACTGTCAAGTTTGTGACGCCGGGGTCGGAGAATGACGGCATTAGACGTGATCGCTTTGTTGTTCCACCTTCAGGTCACACGCTGCACGTCTGTCGTTTCAGTAACTGAAAACTGAGGAGGAGCTGTTTCTTTTTTTTTTTTTTTATTAGTCAGCACTTTTCATCCGTCCTGATTGGACTGATAGTCAGGTGTCAATTTGACAAAGATCACACGGAGCGGATGCTTTCAGTTTGCAGCTGTTGAAACCAGCGCAGACGACCCGACGACCCGCCCCCCCCCTCCTCACTTGAACGTTGTGTTATTGTTTTGTTTTTTTTGCTCGGCTCATGATCCAAACATGTTCTGGCAGACTGCTGCATTGCTATTGGCAGTTCAATTTGTTCGAGGAAGTTTGTCACAGTTCACAAAAAAAATCAAAAATAAATCAAGACAATATTTCATTTGATCGTTAAAATCTGAATCAAGAGAACAGAAAGCTGCACGGACTGCAGAGTAAAGGGCCGTATAGTAAAAAGGAGAAACACAAATCAGTTCAGGAAGACAAAACCATGGCACATATTTTAGCTGGTCAAAGTGACTGCTATTCTTTTTGCATAGAAGAACTCGGGTGACGCCACGCTGAGGCGGCGGCCGACCCTGCTTGACTATTCAGAGCGTGTAACGCTAGCCATTCCTCTCTGCGCCGTCTCGGTGGGTGCTGGATATTATTGAACACAACTGGAATACTCAGGAAACAGAAACCACTGTTGATAAGGCACTTTGATTTGATCATACTGTGTTTTGTTTTGAAACTCTTCAGGCGTCTGTCTCGCTCGCTCTCTTCCAGGGTTACGACTCGTTTGGTCTTTTTTCCTCGTTTGAAATCATATCCAGGGTAACAGCACTTCTTCCTCACCCACTCAGCTTTTCGGTTTTTCCCCCTCTTTACGCTTTAAAACTTTTTTTATGTCTTTTTTTCTGATTTTGTAACTGCAAGTAAGGTATCAAAAGCTAAAATTGCCAAAAATAGATTTCTCATTTTTTCCTCTTCTCCAGCACCCTGTAAAATTATCTCGAGTTTGTTCTCTTCTGTATTTGTATATGCAATGACAGATATCTACATTTTTATATATTTATATATATATATATATATTTATATATATATAATACGTATGTATAAAGCAATTTGAACAGGCAGGCATGGCTTTCACATCCTATTTTTTCTTGAGAGAGTTCAACAAAAGGTTCATGGACTCAGGATCTGGTCCAGGATCCCGGGGAGGTGTGACACATTGTGGATGCGCTTCTCTTCTGGACGCTTTGTTATGTGTAAGAAAATTCAGAAATTCATACAAGTGTCCATGTTCATGAAGGCTTACAGAACGTCAACCTCATATTGCAAATGACTTTTCACCGGGGTTTAAACAAAAAAATAAACGTAAAAAAAAAAAAAAAAGTTGAGATGCAGAAAAATAAAAACACTCTTTTGGCAATGAGGCTGATGAAACAACTGAAAATAGAAGCCAGGTTGATGAAAAGCATGTATGTACAGAACTTCAAAGTGCCCCCCCCCCTCCCCATGTAACCTAGGAGCATGTTGATTTAGTGTTAATCGCCTACGTTCAGCCTCCTCGAAAAGCAGAGCGTTCATGGGTCAGAGATGAGACCGCCTGCGAGCGTCACACGCCAGGTCAAATCAGAGAGAGGGGTTGGTTTACTTTTTAGAACTGGTTCAAACTGGATTCATGTGGACATTTAAGGCAAAAAAACTGAATTGAATTCTGAAAATGTTTACGGCTCAATTAAAGGTCGATCATTCGTTTTAGGTCGTCGATGAAATAAAGTACATATTTCAAAAAAATCTCACAGTCTTAGAAAGTGTCAACATCGCAGTTTGGCGTCTCTAAAAGCCCCCTAAGCGAAGCATTGGACACAAACACTCTTCATTATCAGGAAAGGTGAAAACGTGTGTGTGTATATTTCCACCTGTTTTATATTCGGAAGTTGTTGAACTTTGAAAAAGGCTTTCTGTAAAGTTAATTTAAGCAGTGTGGGAATAAGAAAAGTCTCGAGGTAAAAAGTAATCAGTGAAACGTTAAACAGAAGTTATTTGATTTTTCCTACAGAGCAGATTTAAGAGTGTATGTGTGGGATATAAAAAAGAGCCCTGTGTCTGATTTGACCTGGAGTGACCTTGCTTGTCTGTGTGAGCTGAAGGCCGGCACCACAGATTCAAACCTTTCAGCACTGTGAGCCCTCTGTGAGACAGACGCATAATTGCAGATATATAATTCATTGGAAAACCCTTTGGCTAAATACGCACACGTAATACTTCTTTTTTTTTTGTCTTTTCGATCACAGCTCGGCTAACTCATGGAGATACATTTTCTCTAAATACATCAGGCACTGTTATAATGGATGTAGTGTGGATGGGGGCGTAGCAATGGTCAGTAGCTAAGAAGCACTACCACTAACCCCGTAGCCTCAGCACACCCTACTTTCAATGTAGTATTAATTAAAACACACACACACACACTCACACACACACACCCACCCACACACACACGAGACCCCTCATCCCAAATAATGACCTTCCCCATCTCGCCCTTCATGGTTGCTTATTTTTCTGCAGCCTGCTTCAAACATCAGATTGCTTTTGTTGGGTTTGCCAGAGATAAAACACCTGCCATATTTGAGGCGAGTCGATTGAAGCAAAGCTAATTAGTCAAACATGGAGAACAGAGAATACCAAAAATCAGGTGGAGAAAATGACTCAAAAGTAAAAAGCAAACAAAAAAAAGACAGCAGAAAAAAAAACACACACATAAATCATAAAAAGCTCCTTTTGCAATCATTTCAGCCATGCTTGTTGTTTTTTTGTGTTTTGTTTTTTAAAACAGACAGAAAGCTGTTTGGAGGCGCACACCCAGAATGTGTCAGCTCATCATTACATCTCAGAGCTCAACAATTGCACTACATGTGAAAAAATGACAGAAATTAAACAAGTTAATGTGAGCGTCTGTTCCCTTTCCTTCTATTTCTTTTTCTCTCCTTAAAAAAAGGTGGGGGTGTTGGAGGCGGGGAGGGGAGGGGCGGGGGTCCTGCATTTGAAGGGGGGGGATTGTGTCACTTTTTTCTCTGAAACCAAAAAGGTTTGCGTCAAATGGATGTTATTGAACTTTGACTCATACCGCTGAGGTCACCAAATTGGAGCTTATAAAGGAGGGTGGGTGGGCAGGTTTGGGTGGGGTTCTTTATTGCTATATAATTCAGTGCAGATTTATGAGTACAACATAAACACATCCACCCAGTGTGTGATTCATGAAGAAAAAGAAAGAGAAAGAATGGGAATTTAACTCAATGAACAGAGGGAAAAAAATGAATATTACACAACGTAGTTGGGTTTCGTTGTGTTTCTGTGAAGATGCTGCGTTGTTTTCTATTTTTTTGTTGTTGTTGTTTTTTTTTGTCAGAATGTGTTAGGGTAACTGCACGGGCAGGCGCCTCTCTCTCTCTCTCTCTCTCTCTCTTTCTCTCACTTGCGTCCGAGAGGCTAGCAAAAGGCAATTACCAGTTAACTGATCAGCAGGCAGGCTTGGGGCGGCTCGTCATTGGGTGAAGAGTTCAGAGGTCAGAAGGTCATGTGTTAGTTGCCGGTGGCGGCTAGGTGGTTAGAAACAAAAACAAAACAAACAGAAAAAAAAGATAGAAAGGATATTAGTGTCAGCAAGAAGAGACTGGAATGACATCATTTTAACAATAAAATGAATGCAATCTCTCATGTCGCCCCCCCCCCCCCTCCAACCCCTCCCCTTTCTTGCTCCTAATTCCCCTTTATGCCAATGTGAGATGGACTCCGCTAATCCCAGTGTAACCATGACGATTAGCATCATGATCGCTCTACTACTAAGCCCCCATCCTGAGTCAGGTAGCTGTGTGGTTTCATTTAAGCGCACATCCCCATCCCCCCCCCCCATAACCAAACATCTGAAGCAAAGACAGGTTGAACAGACAAACAAAATCAGAGGAACATAAATCTAGTGTTTTAGTGTCTGTCAAGGTGGAGTGCAAGTTACAGACAGTGTGATTAGTTTTACAGTCACTAATGTTACGTGAAGGGGAGCTGGGACTATGGTGGTCAATGTGCAAAGAATAACTGAATCGATGTTGTCCGATTCGCTCTCTCTTTATTTAGCAGTATAGTTTTTAGAGAATATAAATATACACAAGAACCATAAATACATTTGATATAAAATGCTCAAATATAAAATGACAGTACCTCATGTACAACTGAAAATATTAAAAAAATGTATTTTAGCTTTATTTCAAACTGTTTGCAAAAAACAGTGGAGAGAAAGGAAGCGACCTCAGCTCATGTCTGTGCGAGTCTACCCTCCGTAGAAAAAGAAAAAGGCTAAATCTACACTTCAAGGTAAAATGGTGTCTGCTAGCAGCGCAGCGACTCGTCTTCCTCTTTTTAGGTCCCTCTCTTATACGATCCAAATGCTTCTCCTTTTTTTTTCCTCTTCGCGCCTTATGAGCGCTGGAGATAAATCATGTATAGGAACAAGCCTGCCCCCATTTTAACGCTCTAATCTCACATCAGAGGAATGTCATGATACACCTTTAACACTGCCTGCTAAGTATCACCTGTCCTGGCTTCACAGCTGCATGAACCAAAAAGCTCTTAAGATCACTTTTCGCCTGAACTTTGACAAATACACAGTCTCTTAATGCTGCGTATGCTCTAAGTACTAAATGTAAACAAAATGTGCATAACCACAAGCAACCATTTAGCTGGTGTGTGGATGTATGGGGTAGGAGAGGTGGTGGTGGGGGGAGGGGGAGGGGGGGACAAAATCATAGAATACAGACAATATACAAATTCCCAACTAAGGCATCGAGGCATAATAGGCATAATAATCATTGAAATTCATCATCAGTCAATAGCAGAGTGTAGCTAGGAGACTAAACTGACCTCTGTCAGCGGTCACAATCCTTTGGTAAGGATGGACCCGCGTGTCATGCCGTCTCACTTTAGTAGCCATTGCACCTAGATCGTAACAGGTCCACAAGGTTAGAAACCATTCACTTGGAGCAGGGGAAAAACAGTCATGTTTACAGTAAGAACATTCACATTTTTAGCCATTATCATTAGAATACTTGGATAATACAATAATACACAGAATAGCAACATAATACAGATTATAGTACATGAACACACCACACATAGCTTTTCTTTACGTGTAGAAAAATGCAGTAGAAAAACAAATACACCTTTTTTGGCGTTTTAACTCGGTATTTAAACAATGCATAACTTAAATCATAAAATTCCACAGTGCTCAGAGTCATATGGAGGACTCTTTGAAGGAGGTGGTGGGGGGGGCAGGTAAAGAGTAAAAGCTCCTGGGCTGACTGGGAAAAATAATGTGATTCTTCCTCTGGGATCCAGTGGGGGATTGAGAGAAATTTGTCTCTTTATTTTGAAAGGAGGGGGGAAATCCAATACAGCTCTGATGGTAATTGAATAGTCCCAGACACCACCTGCCTCTTCCTCTCTCCCTCTCTCTTTCATTTTCTCTCTCCAGGTCAATCTGTTCTCTGGCAACAGAGGCTGTCATTTTCCTCCTATGTTTGTCACAACTGATTTCTGCCCCCCCGCAGTACTTGACTCTGCCTCGAATATGTGACATCAAACGGTTGGTGTGTCACTGTATTTTCAAGTATTACAAAAATGAAATGTGTAAATGAATTAATATCAACCCTCCCGAAGGAAGATGGAGGACGAACGGAATACGTATGAAAATTCTACGGGGATTTCTGTTTTGGCATTGTGGAATGAACAGAAAGTTTTGGCTTATGACGACTGAGCCACCGAAACGACTCCGAAGAAGCAGATGGCCTGACATCTCCTAATTCTCAGCGGCTGGATTCAACAGCGCAGGCAGCCGAGCCGAGTGCAGACTGTGTGTGTGTGTGTGTGTGTGTACGGGAGTGAGTGTGTTCAACGGGGCCCTGTGTTGCTAAAGGCACCAATCGATAGTGTGAGTAAATAAAATGCACTAAGCTGGTGTAACCCTGCAAGTTAAAGAGAGAAAAGCCAGTCGGCTGCCCCCGTCTGTTCTACACATGACTCCCAGAGGCATCTAAAAAAACACAGGTCAGCTAAAATCGCACTGTGTTTGCTGCTGCCAGATGCTGCTGAGTTCTGTGTCAAATTAAAGTCTCTTTCGTCTTAACATGGGATAAAGCATTGCTAATGTTCAACAGAACCTCAGTCCACATATGGGGTTCATATAAGTCACTTTTTTCATCCCTAGATGTACAGTTGTCTCTTTGGTAGCAGATGTGTTGAGCTTAAAGCACCACTGAGAATGACCCTCATAGTGAACTGTACTCCTGACACAGGCCTTAAGAGGAACGTCAGGTATTAGCACAGAGCTGGAGTTCGAGAGGGGTGAGACAATGGAGAGAGGGGAAGGAGGAGAAAAAAGGGGAGACTGGAGGAATTTAATGAACATCCCCAGTGGGAGTGAGAGAGGGACTATCTACAGGCATCAAGGCCTGCCTGCAGAGAACAGCGCGGAGAAATGATTTCAAAAGCTGCAGAAATCCGAGGGGATCTGCCGCCAGACTGAATATGCCTCCAGGCCAGTGCATGAAAGGGTTAGAGAGCAGGCTGCGTGTATGTGAGCGTCTTTCTGCCAGCGTGCCTCATTTCACTCTGAGCCCAGTCCTCCTATATGAACCTTGCAGAAAATAGGCAATGTAAACCTGAGAGCAGAACTGTTTTGCAAGGAAGTAACTAAACAGTGATGTCTAAATTTTGAAAGGGAACTTGCCTAGAGCCTAGCCCTCACAAGGTAACATCTGTCCCACTTTGCCTTCTTAATACAGTGTCCATATGAGCCACATAGCTGGTCATCCCATTACCTAGAGCTTGCCCAGCTTATCCACCCTGCGAGTTTGTTTTGTGATCCTCAGGTGGACACGATATATTTACCTTTCAACAAGTCCTGACTGTGGCTCATGGAAGCCGCGTCCAGCACCCCAACTCCGGGGTAAAACAAGCTGCCCTCCTGTCCAGGCTGGCTAAAGTTGGCCGCTGTACCTGCTGCACCCATGCTTCCCCAGGCTCTCTTACCTAGAACCCCACTGTGCTCGATGGGGTACTCCAGCAGGGAGGTGGGTGCCAGGGCGTAAGGGTACTCGTAAGGGGTGGTGTAGATGAGCCCACCATCCGGTGAGGGAGGCACCAGGGTGGGGGTGCCATTGGGCAGCATGGCAGCCATCTGAGTAGGCCGGATGAGGTTCATGATGGGAGTCCCGGCTGGTGTCTGGGGTCGGAGTGCTTGGGGAGGCAACACCTGACCCGTGGGGGCCGCTATTAGGCGAGGGCCCTGAGCGGCTGCTGCCGCTGCTGCAAGAGAGAATGCAAGGGTGGCTGCCATAAGCAAGAGAGCGAAGGACAGGAGTAGAAAGAAGAAAGAGGACAAAAGATGAAGTGTGGTGTGGACGATCATAATCACATATGAACAGTAAGGGGGGGAAATACAAAGCAGGAAAAGAATAGGGAACAGGAAGTGGCAGGTAGAGAGGAGAGAGGAGGGGAGGGGGGCAAAAGGGAAAATTAGTCCATGCAATGATCATGGTGTTGAACCACAAAGCCACAATCTGTTGCAAAGGAAAAGTCAACATAGCCAGACAAAATTAAAAAACCCTCACACCAAAACACAAAAGCACAAAATGCTGCTGTCATCCCAATGCATTCAAAGCATACAAATCACCATGGCAGCAAAACATTCATCTACTGGAAATGGCAGAGGTGAGGTAAACAACATACAGGCCAACAGAAATGGAGCGACGACTACATGTAGAGGAGATACTCAATGAAGGGTATGCTTTACAAAAACACTACTCACAAATCACAAGGGGGACTGTAATGCAAGAACGTGTTGATCCCCGACATGTTCAGCACTCCATTTCAGTTGGAAAAATGTATAATTTTAAACACATCATGTTTCAAGTGGTTCTGCATAAGCATGTGCTGTGAACGGTGCCACACATGCTTCCCCAAAGGCTTCAAGCTCTAAGAAAGCTAATGTTAGATGGTGGGCCTGTTCATCATGGCTTCCATTTGAACAGATGTTATACAGGGAAAGTTAATTACTTTGATTAATTTATTCATAGTTGATTTCATACATTTGAGCCCATGTTTACGGCCATGTATAAATTACACTGTCAATGATAATAAATAGGGCCCGACCGATATGGGATTTTTGGGTGCGATTACGATATCAATATTAGGGAGAGAAAAAAAATCGGATACCGAAATGTCGGCCGATATCTGTCTTACATCTATGTTCGATCTGTAGATATAGATGGATATAGATAAACACATTTATTGTGTTGATCTGTCAGATGAAGTTATCAAACACTTGGTGAAAAGATGTATAATGAAGAAAAGATGTTCACTCAACTGGAAGGTAACTGCGATTGTACTTGCATCATCGCTCGACAGTCTGCAGGGTGATAATACTTGCTGTAATCCATATAGCACCCTCTGCTGTTGACATCCAGAAAGGGAACTGCTAGTGTAATACAATGAAATTCAATTTTAATGCTATTTGACTGAAGAATGAATCGAGTACTATCGGCGCATATCTGCGATAAAATTAGCCGATAGTCACTTGATATGCTAATATCGGCCGATATTATCGGCTGGCCGATTAATCGGTCGGGCTCTGATAATAAAGCAAAGAACCATGGGTTCAAAGAGTAAATGCACAAGTATTAAACTAAGGGGCTCTGTATACAAAGGGTTGGGTCTTCATATGATTGACTTTATTCAAATTATAAGCCTGATCATGCATTTAAAAAAAGGCATTTGGGTGATGAAGGGGCAAACACTAGAAATGTATGAGCTTGTGACGAACATGCAGAGTTGCGCAGGTGAAATATAGCATTGTGCTGAAAGTTGGCCAAGAGCAAATGATACAAAGAGATCACGTCTGTGCTGCAGGATGGAGGATAGAAGTGGGGGGGGGGGATGGATGAATGATAGAAATATAGACTAGGACAGAGTGGAAGTTATCCTTCTCATGGCTGGGGAGGTAAACATGAATTGTTTGGAAAGATTCAGAAAGACAGATCTTCTTGTGGTCAGAAACACAATGATGGTATGTACAGAGGAGATCCGACTATGCATCCGTTTAATGAAGGTAAACAACATTAGTCAATGAGAAATACAGGAGAAAGGTTGTCTATGATAAAGCTTGGTCTGTGCAGTCAGAAGATGTGGTGCAAAGTACATTTGGATGTGTGTGTGTGTTTGTACTTGGCAGCTCACTTACGTGTTTTGATGTTGTTGTCTCTGTACGTCCCATTGAGAATCGCTAGCTCCATCAGCTGCATCTTCTTCAAATTGTCTTCCCCCTCCGCCTGTGGAAAACAGAAACGTTAATGTTCATTCGCAATAACACACCAAACACTAATCTCCAACAAGCCAAGGCCCCTTTACAGACCTATTGAAACAATCCACATGGCGACTGTTTCACCTAACAACATGCCTGGGTGTTGTAAAAATGCTACATTAGGGCGGCTAAATCATTTTGGACACTACATGTCATCTGTTCTCCACAAGCAGTGGTTGGCTGGGGTTGACAGGAACAGAGCTGGTGATGAGCTTAAGTGCTGTTGTCATGGCAAAGTGCCTTGTTGCTCCTAAAATGCTGACAGAGACATTAAGTGTGGGAATGCATATTCATAATCCATATCAGAATGATAATTACTGTAATTTGCTTTGCTCCCTTGTGCGCAATCAAATGCGCAATAACCGCCCTGGCTAATGTCAGTCCTGTCAATTAATGTTTGGATAAATAAATACAAAAGCCGCAGCCACTGTCATTATCGCCAAATTAGGGGACTGAAATTATTCACGGAAAGCAATTAAGATAGCACCCCCCCTCCAACGCACACCCATCCATTCCCCCCCCTTTCCTCTCTGCACCCTCCTCCTCCCCCAAACTCCCATTTCCCCTGAAGCTACCAAACACTCAATAACCATGACAACAAAAAAGCCCCTGTGATTTTCCAGGTTGTACATCATAATTCAAGCAGGGCGTTGTGTGAATTGCTCCCCACAGTGAAGGGTACAGAGAAATGCATGTGAAGCCTTCCGACCTCTGATCCTCTTTAAATGGACTATTGATTTCTCTTCCTTTTGTGGACAAAATGGTCAAATTATGGCACTAGTTCATTCTGCATCTGAACACACACATGCACTTTCACTCTGTATCTGCACATCGTGTACGCAGAGATGGCGAGACCAGCCTCTTTGCGATGGCAATAATAAAAGCAAGGAAAATGCCGAACCTTCTCCATTTCTCTTTTCTTTCTGTGTACAGACGGTGTCTCCTGGACTAAGTACAACAACAGTCTGCTGCTCTATTCACAGGACGATAAGGAAAGAAAGACGTGGTATGGGACAGAGCGAGAAAGGAAAAAAGAATGAGGGCTCAGAGTTAAGCCCTCCCCTGAGACTCCTCTTCAACACCGCCACAGAGAGAGGAAGAGAAAGAGCGAGGTTAAGCAAGAGAAAAAAGTGACAGAGGCTGGTCTCCCTTGACTAAATATAAGGCAGTGGCTTCAGAGCAGTCACAGTATTCAGCTGTGTTTGTGTGTGTCTGCGTGGGTGCGCCTGTGCAATATTTAGTGTACCACAGAGCTGCCAATTAACAGAGCAAGGAAATGTTCTCTACTGCTTTTTCTCCTTGGCTACCTCCACTGTGCTCAGTCTCTATTCTTCTAATGGGGAGGCTGGAGGCACACAAAATGACAGATTATTTTTCTACATGCTCTTTCATGCAGAGACAGCCATAAGGCCAAACACAAGTGAAGCATCATGCGTGATTTAAAAAATTATATGATGGAAAAAGACGAAACTTGAAAACAAGCTTCAGCATATTTACGACACAGATTTTATTCTTTCTCCCTCAGTTCAAAACTGCATGGCAATATGAAAGCTCATGTATAATGTTGAACTATCCCCTATATGACAAACATAGTAAACGAGTGCATTCCTGAATCATTCAAAGTTAATTTCCATTAGGGTTGCAAAGGGGTGGAAAGTTTCCAGTAAATTTCCGGTAAATTACCGGAAACTTTCCATGGGAAGTTAAGCTTGGGAATTTTGGAAATATTCCAAATCGGAAACTTTCCATGGGAATTATGGGAATTTATGGGAATTATGGGAATTTATGGGAATTAATGGGAATTTATGGGAATTAACTGGAAATTGAGGGTAATTTAATCAAACTGTATCATATCCAAGCATAAATATAAACATTTTGTTTTGTCCTAAGCAGACATCCATGCAAAATAATACAATTAAAAAAACATTTCAACAGATTTACATCACATTTTTAGAATATATTACCCCATAATATCGTTAAAACTTACTTCCCTTTATGTAGTCCACAGGCTAAAATGTGTGGCTTCAATAGTCTTGTGCTTGTGTGGTTCTAGAAATCATCTGTGCATGTAATGGAGGAATGCACAGTGCATGTAGGGGGCGTGGCCTCAATAGCCCCGCATTAAGCAGTGTGCTATGTGCATGTGATTGAGGAATAGCATAGATATTCAGGTGTACTTGCATGGAATCTGGTTGTTTAAGCCCAACTATATTTAAGTTCCCAGTTAAGGGCCAACCTTCAATTTTGTAAATTCCCGGTTTATTCCCATTTATTCCTGTTTATTCCCATAAATTCCCGTTAATTCCCATAAATTCCCGTTAATTCCCATGGAAAGTTTCCAACTTTGAAAATTCCCGGAATTTTGCAACCCTAATTTCCATCAAACTTAAAATCTTGTAGACACTGCAGACGTTTTCAAACAGTTGGCACTTTCTCGTTGGTTTCCTCGCTAACAGCTCTGGAGGTGAGGCAAGGGCCACTTGACATTCAGAGTCAACAATAATAACCAGCCTTGGCTAATTGAACATGGCCCAGGTCAACAGCTAACAATGCTAATATGGGCAAGTTAACCCTCTTCAACGGAGAGACAAAATCACTACTAATTAGATGCTGCAGGAAGTGTGTGTAAACACGTGTTCACATGAATGAACAAGCAATGAAATAGCTGCCCATCACATCGAACAAGGCGTTAAGGAAATATCAATATCTTTGTTATCTCTCTGTCACGAGCTCCTTCTTAGCCATTTACAGCATAAATGAATGTATACCTTGAGCTCTAGAAGAAGCCTTTACAAATAAAACAACCCCCCCCCCCCACTAAATAAAAAACACTTTATAACAGCTGTGTGTGTGTGTGTGTGTGTGTGTGTGTGTGTGTGTGTGTGTGTGTGTGTGTGTGTGTGTGTGTGTGTATGTGTGTGTGTGTGTGTGTGTGTGTGTGTGGTGTTGGTCTCTGTAAGTAGGTCTTCAGAAGTGGGCAAAGTCCGCTTCAGAGGCAAAAAGAGAAATAAGACCGTACAAATCTTCAGCAGATTCAGATCATGGATAGAGCTGATTGTGTTTTGCTTTCAAAGCCTCACATTGTGACAACAATAAATCAGACATTCATCGAGTTGTACAAACACCATTCACTCTGCTGAAATCACACTTGCCACAAACTTTCCCTAACACACAGGCCTGCTGTCTCCTAACCATAACTTCAATAGCTCCTTGTACTTTTCTAAAGAGCAATCGTTTAGGTGAGCAAGGTGTATCCCTGCAGAATGAGTGCAAACCATAGACAGATCTTTAGTGGCAACACTAAAAGACACCAGCACACCACTAACCTCTTAAAATCAGACAGAATAATGAGCACATTTAGAGGTGAGTTGGTGTTTACGTATGAGCGAGAGAGAGAGAGAGTACATGGTGGGTTAGCTTCACAGCAGGCTACATTACAGGACAACTGCATGCTGGGAAATGATGTTAGGGCTGCTTATGTGTGTTTGTGTGTGCTGTAAGATGATTGATCTGCAGGGTTGTTGGGGTTAAATGTGTGCGGGGCAAGGGGGGTGCCACCATCCATCCAACTCTGCATAGGTGGCGCGCTGCCTGCTGAGAGGAGAGAGACTAAAATAGAGGGCAGTGAGAGGGGAAGAGCACAGATGCTGCTGCAAGGATGAGGTGTGCGCTGCTGTGTGTGAAATGTGTGTATCCCCAGTGGAGGGGTGCTGATATAGCTCCATCTTCTCACTAACACAGTTTGTTAGCTAAAGCGTCCAAACCCCGGCAGATTATTTCTGTTTTACATCTCAAACAAGCCAATTTTTTCCCCACATCAAGATAAAAAATTCCCTGCTGCAAAATTTGCCAACAGCTCTCTGTGGACGTTTTGGAAGGGCTGGCAGTGTCAGAGCCGCACAACAAGAAAGATGGCAGATCCAAAATGGCTGCAGACAGGGGCTGTGAGATCAGAAGAATTCAAAACATTATGCTTGGGACACATCTGAAGTGGAGTTGGAGCAGCCCTCTGTGTACTGGGCCAGCTTCCTGCCACAGATGCACAGCTAAGATGAATGTTTGATGAACAGAGCCGGAGAGAGCAGTTAACACTTTAATGTTGCCTTGCTTAAGGTGTTACTGCATTATCAGACTCCTCAGTCAGCATGCAGCCCCCATAATAAAACATTCACTCAGATGTTGGGACCCTGCATGTAAGCAAGCTGCATGTGTGTGTCTGATGGGGAATTCCCAGGGGAGGGAATAACTGCTGGATTATAGAATGAGAGGGATGAGTAAAGGAAGTTTTTCCTTATCATCTCTAACGTGCGAGCATGCGTGCACGTAACAAACACACACATCCTCGGCACGCTCCTGTCCATCAGCGGAAAAGCCACTCAATAAAGCTGCTCTATCCAGAAGAATCAGATTCAATCAATGAGGCCTATTTGTGAAATCAGCAGAGCGGGAAAAGCTATCAGGGAGGAGCAAGACGGAGGGGATGAGGACGGGAGGGAGGAGGGTGGTGAGCTAAAGTAGGTGAGCCGTGTCCCACTGTCGCTACCTGACAGCCCTACGATGAGGTCACTAGATGCATGCTAAATCACTGTCATGCCTCACTCTCCTGTGACTCTCTCCCGATGAAAGCTTCTGTGTATGTTGATGAATACAAACTGTAGCTAATGCCAATTTTTACAGACAATAGAGCTAATGCTTAATGCTATATGCCGTGTTTGGAGTGTGTAAGCAACAGATGAAGGGCTGTCTGAGAGTGTTTATAGGGCTGCACTCTTACACTCCACCCTGACTCCCCGGCTCCGGGCCCTTTCCTATCTATCTCACCCAGAGATAAACACAACAGGCGCCTGGATTAGGTTGGATGAATTCGCTCATGTCTTTGGCTGCAACTGAGGGGGAGTTTTTGCTCATATCTGGAAGGAGTTACCGTCTATGCAGCTCAACTCTGCTGGGAGAAATGAAATGATGAGCAGCGAGAGAGATGGATGGAAAGAGAGGTGGAACAAAAGGAGAGGGGGAAAAAGCGCTGCAGAGCAAAGAACAAGAGAAAGCGTGAATGATTGTCTTTGAGTTGGTGGAGAGATGGAGAGATATGCAGGAGGAAGAAAGGGATAGCCAGAGAATATAAGACAAGAAAAGACAGACAGCATAGTGAAAACCAATTTGTCTGTTCCCCAGTGGGCTGACACCGGCTACGGCCTGCTTTCCTTCTCTGGCCTCACTGCCAGTCATCACAAACAGACGCATGCACACATGCCTACACACACACACACACACACACACACATATATATCTTAGGCCATAGCAGGACCGGGGTCAGGATCTCTCCAAACTACTCCAATTACCACAGCAGTAAACACAGCCTGCCCCGGCTGCCTCCTGGGATACAGAAAGAGGCAGAATGTGTAGAACTGAGAAGGAGCGAGGAGGGGGGGGGGGGGGATTTAGCAGAGTTTAGAGGAGGTGTTGGTTCTGAGGGCCTGAGGGAGGGAGGAGTAGATGACTTCATGTAGAGGGGTGGATCTGGTAGTGGCGGCAGCTGGTTTTTCTCCCGTTCCCCTCCTTCGCCTACCTCCCTTTTGGTTTCCTTCCCAAACTCTAACATCTGGAGGAAAATGATTACTCTCGCCACGCTGCCAAGGCGACTTATCAACAATTCCACACTCTCCAGAAGCGGACGGGGAGAGGAGAGGAAGGAATGAGTACTTGTAGCAAGCTTGAAAACATCTCCACACTAAATAAATAAGTGACAAGGAAGTTTAATCGATTCAAGGCAACGAAAGCAAACTTGGAAGCTGGATTGGGTTAAGAAGTGAAAACACATTCTCAGCAAACCTGATTCCCATGTTTTCATAGACAAGGCTATAAATCAAAATAAGTACTCCACAAAAGTTAAAAACACGTCAACACACACGCACACGCACACACACACACGGTAAAAGATGCATTTCTAAAGTAAGAAATACATGTATACAAAACATCAAACCTGTCTTGCTTCTCAAACAGCACGTATCAATCAATTACAAAGTCGAAGTAGTAACAGCAACCAAATGCTTCACAAACACAAAACCTTTTTCCTTTCCTCTTTCACAAAAAGCCCCTTCAAAGAGTGCGCTGGAGTAAGTGCTTCATGGCCTCTCAGATTCACCCATGCATTTTCAAAGGCAATTTTCTTTCCTCTGCTTTGCTCCTCAGCGTTTGTGAACATATCTGCCAAGGGAATCAAGCCTCAACTGTATTTTCTTTTCCCCCCCCCGAAAGACTATGAACGCAACTCTCCTCCCTGACTGTCTCTATACCTTCACAACACTTGCGTAAAGCCTCTTTATTTCTCCTTTACTCTTTGGCTCCCCTTCCTCGCTCCCAGACAGCTCTGTTAGCGATGTGCGCCATTAGTCATGCTAAACCACCAACACACTAGCTCATTAGCATAGAAGTGAACCTGACTCCAGTCAGATTATTACAAACACATCACGGCTGCTCCACCCCATTACTGTCAATCAACTTAGCTTACCGAGGTACAGTTTAAAGTGGCACATGAAAAAGTCAGGAACTAACTCTTCTGTTAATTCCTCACTTTCTGCATCTTAGCAGAGCTCGAAACATGCCGAGGCCTCGGAGTAAGAAGTCTGCCTCTGTTCCCTGCTGTTATCCTTAACATGCTAAGTAAATATGGGTGGCTGACACAGTCTGAGCCGTGGTTTTGGCCCTGGCTCCTGGATCTATGGGGATTAAAAGAGCTCTTTATTGTCCTGAAGAAGAAGGAAGTGGGCAGCCTTGGTGCTCTGTGCTTGTTCCATCAACATCAGCTGACACACACACACACACTTGGTGCCAACAACAAAAGAAAGGAGATGAAAAGAGAAGGGGAAAAAGAATGTTTTCCTACCAGCTCGCTGCACTTTCTTAAAATGAAAGAAAAGAAAAAAAACATGTTTTCTCTTCCATTAAAGTCATTTTTATTAGCACAAGAGGGAAAGCTGTGTGGAAATTCTGAGCGATTTTGTTTATCCTTACAAACTGGGCTGGTATTCAACGTAACATAACAGCATTAAGAGTGGATTAAAGTTCATATAAATAACCTGGAAAAATATATACAGATTTGAAAAAACGATTTAGATATGTTATTAAAGCTTGCTGGCCTGCAGCAGCTTTGACAAACAGATGATGTTCGAGGCTGAGAGCAGGAGGGATCATTTAGTCCCACCATGTTGTACGCCGGAAAAACAGCTGTCCATTCTCTCCTGTCTCTCATCATCATATGCTCCCTACCCACCAACTAAATTCCTTCTCTTTCCTCCGTCTTCTCAGGCTATATTCCAAACCTGCACTTTCAACCTCCACCTTATGCATCCACCTCTACTCTATTTCTCCTTCTCCACCCCTTCTCTTTATCCCTCATTCCACCAGGCTGCCAGACGCTGTATTGTTCTGTCCCTGCGATCCTTTAATGCCATCCAATCGAGCAGGGAATATCTTGAAGGGATTTGGCCGGGGATGATTTGGGAGCTTTAAATACTGCTGGGGGATTTGCATCATTCAGAGATCCTGACTCAGAGCTGATCGCTGGAACCTTCTCATAAAACAGGGATCTAAGAACCTCCTGAAAGACTTGAACATTTGGATGCATCTACCTGGACGTTTGCAGGCGTCCAAGGAACACAAGTTTTATGTTCAGACACATTCCTGTGGCGTCCTCAGTTTGCTTGCTTCCTCAAACCTGACAAAGCTCTTATTGTTAATATCGGCAGAGGTGAACGCCTTAGTTCGGTTAACAGGTCTTTGAACACCCCTATAACATCTTTCTTATTGTTTACATCTGACGTGTTAAAATGGAAGGCTGATTCTCAGACAGATCAGAGCACAATTCATAAACTGTGCAAACTGAGTTTCCTCTACAACTAAAAATATGTCACCATGTCACCAAATGACAACTTTTACTGAGATTCTTTTCATGATTTGGATCACTGAGTAGTTTACAGAGATAAAACCAGGTCTGCGTTAAGCCCTCACAATGCATTTTCAAACATGATCGTCTTTTTTCTCAGTATTAAACTGACGCGTGCCTTCTCAGCCAAGAAAAAAATAAAAACATTGGGATTTCAATAAATCTTTTAGACGAGAAAAAACAATGTTTGTACTTTCGTTTTCAGCGCCCCACTTAACTCAACCCAAGTTCCACCATGGGAAAACCAGTCAGTGCAGTAGACAGCAAGTCAAGTGTTGCAAACATCACCGCTAACAGACAACAATAGTTTTGAGGGAGAAGAGAAGCTGCCTGATAAACAAAGCAAGTGAACCCAAGTGAGATAAATTCAACACTCGATACACATTGAGGGAGACAAAGAAAGCTATCAGTGCAGGGTCGGCTGGTGGGACTGGGAGAATGGAGTCTGAAATGACTTGAGCGACGGCTGGCAAAGCGAGTCATCACAGACTGAAGGAGCTGAATTTGATGGGCGGCCTTTGGGCTCTCTAAACGCTGAGCTTCACACAATCCTATTTTCCCTTCCTAAACACTAGGACACACGGTCACTGGGGAGGCAGAGATGAAAGCAGTGTGTGTGTGTGTGTATGTTCCCACTTTGCAGACGTTAGGAGCTTGGCCCTCCTTAGACCCCTGAGGAAGTTCAGAAACCACTGCAATTGGACCATGTATATGGTAGAGTGTATATGAGATGAAGGAGGGAAGCAGAAAGACAATGTGCTCGAGTCTCAATCACCATTGGACCCTTGGAAATGCAGGGTCCTACAAATGGACCCGCGAGCATCTGCACCAATGAAAACATCCACACACAAACACACGCATCTGCATTTTCTTGCCTCTATGTGAGGGGATTAAGGAGACCTTCAAAGAGAGGCAGAGACAGATTGGCTTGGGCTTGCAGGGTCCCTCTTCCTTTCCCACTGGAGGGACCAGGGCAGATTAAAACTGCCCGGGCCTCTCAGCCCGCCTTGTTACCGCCCCCTCTTTCTGTGCTCTGTAGTAGGACATTTGGAAAAAAGCCCTGGGGAGGGCCTAGTGCAACCAGGTGGATTAGGAAGGAGGTTATTCTTCTCTGATGTGAGGGGGCCTGGGTGGTTTGGGACCAGAGTGCATGTGTATATGTGTGAACTGAAATTAAAAGGGCAGTACAAGTGTGTAATGCAATTTAGTAAGTGATGCAGAGGGCTTGTGTACATCGCATGCACCTTCACGGGGGATCTCAGCTGACTCTAAAATCTAGATGAATGAGACGGGAGAAGGAACAGGACTGGTTGTCTTTGGAGGGAAGAAATTAAAGATGGATTAACGACAGGGAGATGTTTCAGGAGGAAAAAAGGAGGAAGGACAAACTCAAGTGAATGACAAAAAAAGTGCTAAGTGTGACATTTAGGCCTTCTTCAGCTAGTCAGACTGTGCTATTGATGCTTTATCTGTGATGATTGTTGACAGCTCAGTAACTTTAAAAAAAAAATACATTTGTGTATCCATGGTTTATTGTTTGCATGATTTGGCACATTTTTACAGCTTCATTTCCTTACAATTTTCAATCTTTCCCCTGCTTTTGAGTTTACACCACTTCCTGTAGCTAGCTCTATGACCAGACCGGTGATGAAAATGGGAACAGCCAGCTGAGTGGAGTCCAAAGTCACATAATCTGTTTTCTTGTTCGTATGTCACAGTGTGCAATAACATATTTCTGAAACACAAACCTCACAGCTAATGAGCTTAACACAGATCTGCACCACGGGGGAGATGCACACGTGAGTATAGTTCTATCTATTCTAATAAAAACAAAAAATCACTTTGAGGATCACAAAGCGCCGGCAGTTTGTTGGTCCAGTTTAAATTGTTGGAATTTATCTGATTATAATCAACATTCATTTCAAAGACATGGTGGAGCTTTGATAGTGTCAGTCCGCATTGGAATGTTTTCTATACGTGTTTTCAGCATCATATACGAGGCAGAGGGGCTGCGTCCCTGCAGGATGAATGCTTCTCAGTTGTAGGACCAGGAAATTAAAAACAGGAGGAGGACAGGAATAGGGAAGGTGGCCAGGCTTAGACAGGTTGTTCCCGGCAGGGGATACTGTTTCTTCAGGGCCAGAACCACCTGTCTGCCCCTCAGGAGAGCCAGGGAGCTGGAGATGAGGAGGGTTGGGCAGATGGAGATTGTGATGGCAGGAATGGCAGGGGAGGAACCCTTGGGCCCAGACCAGAACAAGTCCTTCCTGTTGGGTTTAAGCTGACAGCAGGTACTTGGCACACACGGAAAGAAGCTCAATATGTACTGTATGTAGTAGAGCAATAGAAATCTAAGCAGGAACGTGTGTGACATGGGAATCATTGACATCTTGTCCACATAAGTAACTACAAATGTTTTCCTCCCTAAATAATCCATAAAAATAGATTTAAAGCAGCAGTGAGTCAATGTCATGTTTATTTCTTATTTTTGTGACTGGCACAGCTGAGACGGAAAGCTCCAGCCTGATGTGTGGTTGGTAAACAGTGTGTGGTGACCGACAGGCAACTACAGATAGAATAATGAAAGAGAGGGGTGAGTGGCTTGTCCCTTAAATCACCCACAGAGAGAGAGAGAGAAAGACAGCAGTGGGCAGAAAAAGATGGGTTAAAAACAAAAGATACAGAAAAGACACGGTGAGGGGGGAGAGAGAGAGAGGGACAGGTAGAGGGCAATCAAACAATGAAGTCTTAAAGCAAAATGGAGTGATGTTTTAAATACTGTATGGTACCATAACTTAAAAGATGACAATTGGCAGAAAACCAAAAAAAGATTTTTTTGCGTTGTCATTTTCAAGGTGGAGGGATAACATTTTTGGTGGTAGAAAGAAAGAAAATGAAAACTACTTCCAAACGAGAAGCTTTTCTAGCATGACTAGACAAAGAGTAGGATGGTGGTTTCCCTTCCTGACCTGCTTAATACAAAAATAGCCTCCTTTGTCCTCTCTTCCTGTCTCAGAGGTACAGAGGGAGGGCCCAGGTAAAAAATAGCTCCCAGCTTCTCCTGCCAATAATCGTTTGTTTCCAAGTGTGGGTCATCTGTGTGATGTGACTGCCTGCATGTGTATTTATCTTAAACCCAGGCTGTACTGGGAAGGCAGTCGTTGTCTAGTCTGAGACTGCCTTCAGGTGTTTAAAGTCAATGCCAGTAATCAGTCAGAGGACTTGAGCCTTTCATCACTGTTTTGGTGTCTGGAGCGCAGTTAAAGGGAAGCTCCTGGACCCAAGATTGGCAATTATTTATGTCCCTAAGAAGGTCAGTGAAAAACCAGGGGATGCATTAAGGTGTTGTTGCATGCATGAGTAAATACTGTCTTGCTGAAGAGCCAATCATGGACACTTCACACATGCCAACCAATCATATGACATTCAGTAGTAATCAATATTGGCACAAGTGTCGGAATAGTCATGTCTGTTTGCTGTGGTAAAACGGTTTAAGTGGTCAATTCTAATTACCAACTTATCACCTCTAGATCATTAATCGGAGGTGATCTGTACATCACACAGTTTCAGTGTTTGCTCTCCTCTGCGCTCCTGGTTACAGGGTTTCAAAAGGTGTCTGTGAAGTACCTGTCTCAGACGTATTAGCCGGGCACGAGGAGCAAAGGACTGCATGAACGAGAACGAGTGTGAGGACGTGGGGAAGGATAATGATGAAAGCGGTGGACAAGAGGATGGCTGGGGGTCAAAGGTCAATCTACTTCCAGGCCAATCTCGCTTGTGCGAGAGTGAATGAACACCAAGAAGGCTACACAAATGGACTAACACACACATATGGCAAAGTAAGAACACAGCATAACAGCACTGAGGGAGGGGCACAGTGATGCAGTCTCAAGTAGAGGTCATCAAGTCAAGGAAGCCAATTAAAAAGATGATTAACATTCATGTGGGAGATGCAGTGTGTATGTGCGGGGTGGGACGGGCTCAACATCCTCACACACACATATATATAATGAGAGCAGTGAACAGTTGAGTCCAGCCTGTTGTAACTGTGGTGTCCTGGGAGGTGGAGATCAGGAGGTTAATATGATCCAATCCAGCTCCTTCATTAGCTTGATGAAGGTAATAACAGCCTACTGGGACAAAGAGGCTGCCAGGTTGTCTAAAAGTATCTACCAACTGCCTGCTTCAAACTCCTCTAAGCCTACTTGAGCGGGCTGCCAGAGTGAGATAATAGCCACTTTAGTCATTTGTCACGTTAACGTGCACACGAATGGACAATATGTGGGACAAGACCCGATGTTAAAGCCTTGATCCCTTTGTGTGGGATGTCCGTCACCACCTCTACCCTGCAGCTGTACCGTGCAACTAGCTCAGAAGCAATAAACCAGACATCCAGTGAGGATATTAACACACAAGCTAGTTTTAAAAAACATCAACTTGTTGGGGGGAGAACAAAGATGCATTACCTCCCATGTATTACGATTGCAAAGAAAAAACATCACTGGGGTAGCAGGCTATTACACAGAAACTCTAGGCTCTTATTCTTAGTTGTTGAACGGTAGATAAGGTGTAGGAATAAATATGCAAGAAGGATATTCATCAGTATTATGAAAGTAATCTGCATCAATAATGGTGAAAAGTCGCCATCCGAGCTGATCAATGAGGCTAAATGAGAAATATGAGCTTCTGATCTCTAGGTGGGGCTGGATATCAGCCATGACATATGATGTTGGGGGGTGGGGATGGGGGAAGATTAAGAGTAAATAAGGGGAGAATGGTAGTGATAGGTAGAACTAACAGAGAATAAACATCATTAATTGGAGAGGCACACATGGATGGTTGCAGCCAGATGGTGTTTTGTACTCATTTGTCAGACGCTAGTGACGGAGAGAGAGAGAGAGAGAGAGGGGAAAGAGAGAGAGAGTGAGCTAGAAAGAGAGAAGGAAAAACAAAAAGAGGTGTTTAATGATTGCATAGTCAGTACACTGCTCCCTCGAAAAAGACTTGCACTGTTTAAACGTAGCTCTGCTTGTTCTGCATCATCTTCTCAGTGTGCTTTTCCTGTCTGAGTGGCTCTGATGGTGCTGCCATTGTAGCTCTCTGCCAAAGCCGGATGCATACTGGCGAGTACAGACACAACACCCCGCCGATCGCCTGACTTGGCGTCCATTAAGGTCCATCTGTCTGGATTTTACAAAAACACAATTTACTGTATGTTCTTCCTCAAAGGAGGTCTGTAGCAGAAGGAGAGCGAGGAAAGTAAAACGAGAGAGATGAGGAGAAACAGAAGGCTCAAGAGAGCAAAAGACGGGAAAGGGAACAAAAAGGTTGGCGTGCAGGTTTGCCCAAAAGATAAACTTAGTCTTCGCCCGGGAGAACTACAATAAGACTGCTGTGCCAAACATAGAAACTGATGGAGAGTTCTCACTTCCAATCCGCTGCCAAGGTAGTTTATCAAAATGAAAAAGTGGAGCAATTAAACCACCTCCTACTTTCCATAACGAGAACTAAAACTACACAAGTCAAAGAGATACCAAAAATAGACCGTTATGAAATGGGCATGAAAGGATGAAGGGGGGAGGGCGGAGAGATGGAGCCCAAGAGGGAGCAGTAAGTTGGAGCAAGGAGGAAGGACTGGGTTCTCACAGTGTGCAAATGGAGAGAAGTGCTCGAGGCCGTCGGTCTGCTCAGGCTGCTACCATCCTCACTTTGTTCTCGACATAACAGTTTCATTCAAGGAGACACGCACTCGGTACTCCCGGGCCAAAGTGCAACTGTGCCAGCTAGCTCTTTCTTTCTCTGTGTGCTCCATTCTTACCCAACCTTTTCTGCAACTGGTTTCTTTTTCAGTGTGTGTGTTAAGAGATTCAAGGCTAGCCTGCTACCTCCCTTAATGTACTGTAGGTACCTTGAGGCAAGTGCCTGCAGTCAGCACAATGAATGAAATGTAGAGCGGCTAAGATAGCATTGTTGAAAGCCCTCGGAACAGGCAATCTCAGAGAGCATAGCAAGCACGGTGTTACTTCAAATCCTGCTATAATATGCACATGAATTTCCCAATACATCAGCTGAAGAACATGAGGTCCAGCACTGGTCTGGGGGGGGCGGGGGTCTTTCAAGAATAACATGCCAACACGCAAGCGTAGTGAGTCTGCTTGAGCTTCTATCAGCAAAACGTGCAGTTCATGTGACAGAATCACATGCTTCATTATGTAGATTAGCATTAATTATAACTACAAATAATGCAAAGGTCAGAGCCGCCAACACTTTTACTCGTGTCACTGCAGCCTACAATGTTTAGTCAAGACTCAGCACATGTTTAAGCTGGGTGGGCAACTTTGGAGCTACCAGCAGAAAAAAGCTAACTCTCTTAAAAGTATCCAGCCGGAAAAATGTCAAAGCTGCCCCCCCCCCCCACCAAACACATGAACCCAAACTGCTTCATTTAGGAGCAGTGAAGTCCATGAGAGAGCGTTGGGGAATAAATGGAGTGACTGTGCAGACTTGTACAGGTCTGAGGGAGCCACAAATACTGGATTTCTTTTATTTTGTCAATGTATTTGTTTAGACTCTGTCAGGATGTAAAGAGTATTTCAACAAATGTACCAAAAGGGATTTTATGGTTAATATCACACCCTAGCTTTAATCAAGAGCTTTATATCAACACGAAGACATCAGGGGAAAATGGGCCTCAGGGTTACCTAAGGACTTGACCTCTGTTTGGTCTCAGACAGCCTTGTCTAATTGTTTACCTGTCTCTGATTTCCCCATAAGCCCCTTCAAACTCCACAGTAAGCTGAAGGGACCAATTAACAATGACCAGTATATACACCAGTCAATCAAACATAAGTCACGAGTAAGAATACACAGAAAGACATATGGGGGAAAAAAACAGGCTAGGCTAACTCGTGCTCAGACACAGAACAGTCTATCTTCACCTTAACCAAAGCTTCCTACAGATCGAGAAGACCAGTGATGGGTCTAAATAAGCTGTCATGCTGAAGGATCACATCGCTGCTAGCACCAGTGAAGTGTACATGGCAGGTAAAGATGGCAATGGCTTAATGTCTGACATAGTCATGCCTGTAACCAAGAAGGAAACTAGTCAGTTTCATTTCAGACAGAGGACACCTTCCTTTAAATCCATCTTTTTACCCACAGTCCTTCACTTTGTAGAACATTTATTCATTTTGAAGCATCTCTCCACTAACATAATCATTTGTGATAAAAAAAACAAAATCTACATGACTTCACTCAGACAAATAGTGGAATGGGCCAGTCTGGGTTTATTCATACAGCTCTGTGAGTATCTGTGTGGAGGTTAGCTGAAGTGCAGAGGGGCTCCGCTGCTGGCTTCGTTTGAGGGCCTTAACCAAGGACTCAAGGGATGAGCAGAGCATTTTATTCAGTGTGAGTGTGCATGTGTGTACGTACATGGATGCATGTGGAGGCATTTTTCTTGGCATCCGTATCCATGCGTGTGTGCTAGTGTAAGTGTGTACCAGGCCAGGATCAGTGGAGTAAATCCACACTTGAAAGAGTAGCTCAATCAAGCGCTCCCACCCATCTCTCCCTCTGTCTCTCTCATCTTGCCGATGTTTCCCCTGCTCCCAGTTCATGGAGAGTTGAGGAGTTCATAGAAATAGGGAGCAAAAGAGCGCTACGGAGGGCAAAGAGGAACACATGCGAACCTTTAGAGGGATCCAATAGATCTGTCTTTCCACTGTCAATCAGTCTTTGGGTAGGTTGTGGCTATTGACGAAATGTTACACATAGTAAACATTGGGGGATTTAGACAGAAAAACGCATCTTCGACCTACACACACAGTCTAATATCAACCATCACTCAGTGTTTAGAAAGTCCAGTGTTAGAGTGTCTTAACTTGTCCAGTTAAGTTAGAGTTTTTTCTAGAAAATCTTTTCATGAAATTATGAACAATATTCTGCTTCAACTTCCATCTTCTCCTCACGTACATAAACACTATGAGGCTGTCTGTTACGTCACTGTGTGTTCACCATAACTGGTTAAGTATAGGTGTTTCTATGACACACATCCCGGCTCCTAATCCACAGTGAGGCAGTTATGAACTCATCAAAAGCAAAACTTTCATTATCCAGCCTTCGTCTTTGATTTAACAGCAGGTTTGCAGACAAAAACAACCTTTTGGTTTCCACTCTATCCTCCCTTTCATAGTTTCAGTCCTGAGCCCTGTCCTCCTCAATGACAGGGTAAAGACTGTTCCTTGAAAGAGAATAAAAAGCATGACCTCGTTTGGTTTCCTGTGCGATTTAATAAAAGAGATTTAACGCTGCCAGTGTGGAAAAGATGCCCTTCATTAGAACATCGCATACCCAGCGTATACGCACTCTAATCCAATCGAGTTTAGCATGATAAAGGACATTTACTGTCGGCCTGCCCTTCTGCCCACCCACTAATGACACGTGTGTGCATGCACCAGCACTCAATGACATAAAGAGAATATAGTGCCCTAAAGAGCTCACAGGTGGATAATGCACCAACCCAACATTCAGGAGGAGAGCTTTTTTGCGACTTGTTCCATCAAAAAAACGACATCACTATTCTATTGACATTTAAATGAGTCATCCTCGAGGCCAGTGTCAGGCCATTGTGGTCAAGTGCATTAAGAGTTGGGCCCCTAATGGAATAAAAAACTGAGGAGATAAATATGTAAGAATATTGTTTTTCCTGAAAAACAACACAGTGACATTTCTCCTCCACATACAGACAAGCACAAAACGTCTATCTAATGGAGGGATCTTTTCATTACGTCTAAATGAACAAAGATGCCTTGCTTGAAGGAAAAATTGCCTCTGG
This sequence comes from Tautogolabrus adspersus, assembly GCA_020745685.1. NCBI lineage: Eukaryota > Metazoa > Chordata > Actinopteri > Labriformes > Labridae > Tautogolabrus > Tautogolabrus adspersus. The sequence goes on from CM036552.1 coordinate 22,968,747, forward strand.
TGTACTGCAATGGGTCATTAATTAGCTCTATAAAACTCTTACTTGAATTAAGGGAAGAGATAAACTTTTTATGAGCGGGATTTCATTAGTGTCTCAGAAGTGCTTTCTTCTGTTTGTGTAACAAAGGAGCGTCTCCTTAACCTCCTAAAAAGGTTCAGGTACTGAACAACCAGACCATCTTTAAAGCTCTCGTCAGGCTGCAAAATGCGTCGAGATTTCTCAAGATGTGCGGAAGCTATTTTTGTGGCACTCCATTCAGATGAGAGCTGGATGCCGAGAGCTGTCATTGATTTAAAACGGACGCCAAAAGGGGGTATTGTTGTGTGTCTGCACGTGTGTGTTAACAGTGACTCATTCTGCATCACTCTTCTAAACACTGGCGCTTCCAGAGAGGCTCCCGTTGGTGTGTGTTTGTCTGAGTGCACGTTTAAGTGTGTCAGCATCCACTGTGTGTACATTCAGGCTACTGGAGATCTGAAACACTCGGAAACAAAACAAGTGCCCTGAAGAAGTGACAGGCAGGCCGCAAAAAGAAAATACTTTTTTGTCAACAAGAGGACATGAATTGAAGTGCTTCCACATTGTCAGGCTGGGCTGAGGCCCGGCTCAGACTGACGGGGAGGACAGATCATTCTAGACATGAGACCCTGACATGATGGCACCTCTAGTGTCAGATATTATGACGAGAGAGGTGTGCTTCAGATGAGCTGAACAGAAAAATAAATTTAGACTTAGATATGATACTAGTAACACTAGTACACTATTGACACCGGTTTCATTACCACCGCAACATATAATAGAAGTCCTAAGCACTTAGAATTGCTTGTTGTTGTTCTGCATTAACAAAATTGCAAGGACACTCCTGCAAAATGTCCAAACAACACAAATACAGTGACTTTTTTTTCGGCTGTGCAACGTTGAGTATCGTATTTGTACAATTTAGAAAGTTCTCTCTCTCTCCTGATGCAGCTTTAGACTAAATGTGACTGAAGATCTGTCCTTTTGGTAAAACGTTGGTTCTTTCCGATACTCGTGATCGTCAAAAGATGACGAGTGATGTCAAAAAGTACCAAAGAATTAAACATTTTGACAACCTTAGTACGTATAGACGTCCTGTCTTTCCATTCTTTTATTGTGAAGTCTTCCTCCTCTCATCCAGTCGTACTGTATTTATTTTGAAATTATAATTATTCGTTCAGGTGATTGCCCAGTGTATCGAAAAAGCATCATAACACCTTGACAGAATATTTGGTTATTTGTATTGCAGCTATGGGATCAACATTATCGAGGACTAACATCAGCCTTAGTGCATCAATTTTCTCCCAACTTCAAACAACACTGAACATAATTCTGCATTAATGGGATGAAGTGCATTGAGTAAAGCAGATTAACACCATTACTATCAAGCTATACTGAATCTCTTGTTTAGCCTGTTTTCCCAGCATTAAGCTGGTCCCATTTCCCAAACCACCAAGCCCTGTGCGTTGCCACCTGATGGTAAACCATGGCCTTCAGCTGCCGTGTCCACCTGGTCACCTCAGTAAACAGCGAAAAAAAACTGCACATTGTTTGCCAGACTACCAGCAGACATCACCAGCGGCTCAGTGTGTGAGGAAGTTCAGGCAGAGGGGAGGCGGAGATGAAATGTGGCAGGAGGTGTTGCACTGCTAGCTATGTTTTTTCCACTCTGCTGGGGGCCCAGCCAACCTGTTCCCCATGTCTATATATATATAGAAGTAAACAGGATGCTAACAGTGGGATAGAGGTGATGTGCCATATGTAGCCCCATCATCCTGTTGTGTGGACTGAGATTGTTGAGCATCTCTCAGCACAACTAAATCAGAGCTAAATAAACCGCCTCCTTTGTGTTAACTTCCTTTGAAGCTCAAATCACTGTGGAACGCATTAAACAGCCGGTCAAGCCACAGGCTGCCCCCACTGTGTGTGTGATGGGTGTACATGAACTTATGTGTTGTATGTACTCACAGCAGGTACGAGGAGCTTCTTGACCTCCTCCACTGCTCTCCTCATCTTGATCTCCGCTCTGGCCTGTGAGTCCTCCACTGTGATCAGGACATGAAGGTCTTCGTTTAGGTGTTCCCAGTTTGGCTTCCCTCTGTTCTGCTCCTCCTGGACAGAAGAAAAAAAAAAGAGAGGGAGAGAGAGAGAGAGAGAGAGAGAGACGGTGAGTGAATGTGACAGAGTGGGTGTGTTTTGAGCACCAGTGCAGCAACACGGCGTATCAGAGGAAGCCGAGGCGAGAGAAAGGCATACACAGAGGACGACGGAGGCCCTGTGAAGAGAAGCGAGATGACAGGAGCGGCCCTTTAGTCAGCTATTTAGCTTTAACTTTGAAAGGACACCTTTCTTTAATAGATCCCTCGCTTCACAGAGACAAAGACGACAGCTAGCCCTGCAGCAATTAGTATCACTGAAAGATGGATGGATGGAAGGATCAGAGAGAGATGGATGAGGATTTTTAGCTGGTAGGAATGGAATCATGATACAGGGATTAAGTTCCACGGGGTGTGCTTAAGGACTGTGTGTGTGAAGGTGTACAAGCGTGTGCCTCTGTCTCTGACCGTCGTTTGCTTGGACAATATGGTTTGGGTAACAATAGTTCTCTGAGGGAGCCGTTTTCCCTCCTGAAAAGGCAGCGCCAAAGCACTCAGCAGGCGCTAAATTGTAGCACTAGCAGTACCTGAAAAGCAAAATGAGTTCTATTCAAAACCATAATCACCGCTTGATATCGTTTCAACACAATCAAATAGGAAGCAGTTTCAAGTTTTGAATTGTGAAGGGCTGAGGTTTGGATATTTTGTAGTTGTTGTACATTTCTCAGGTGCTTTTGTGAAAAGCCCAGTAACACTCGACTCTTTGCGAAAAGGTAATGTGGGAAATGTAAGGACAACGATAAAGTAGCCTCATATTTGCACATCTTTTGAAACATGCTATTCAATTTAGCATGGCTACTTTCCTCCCTCTTCTGGTCGCCCTGCTGACAGTAAAACACAACAAGCAGACACTGAAAGCGCTCTAAAAGGCTTTCGAGGTTGTATCACATGTCACTGTACAACCACGAAAGCCAGCGGTTTGAAAGCTGACTACTTCTCCCCGAGGTGAGGAGCTCGAGGTTGTCGGAAAAAGACAACCTCAGACTCTCTGATGTGTGACACCACAAAAAAGGATTATAAAGTTATGGTGGTAACATCTCATTTGATGATGATGATGAAACAGAAATGTCAAACGTAATACGAGTAAAAAAAAAAAATAGACTGATTTTTGATTTGTTAATCAAAAGGACATCAGTGTGTCAAATAGTCCACTTCATCTCAGATCTCTGCCCTCCTGCTGTTGGTGCAGGTTTGAACAGCTTGTTCATGATCAACGTGTCATTTAACCCCGCCCACACTCACTACCTCAACTTTAGATCAGTGCTCATTTGGAAGTAGTGATCCACTGTGATTGTGCCTTGATTGCAAACAAGGCGTTGCAGTGCTCTGCAGGGGTTCCACCTGACACGATTTCAAAAGAATCAACAAGCGCGCGCACACACACGCACACACACAAAGAGCTTGAGCTGAGTGCCACCCACCTCCTTTCTACTCCACAGAGACCTGTTGCCATGGCACTGCTCTTTATAACACACACACACAGGAAAAAGTTCAATATTCCACTCTCGTTTTCCCCTTTTCCACACAGGGGGGAGGGCCTAGTTTCAGCAGTCAGGCCATTATTCCACCATGGCTGTTTGCTCATGGCCTATTAGGGGACATGGGGACTGGAAGGTGACTCAGCATTTTTTTAGAAGGGGACACAGGCCCAGCTGCTGCATGAAAGCACATGGTGGACATAAAAGCTGTGATATTGACAGATTGATCGCACATGTTTGGTGTGTGCATGCCGACACTTAGGCATATTCTGATTTGGTTTGGATTGTGTTCAAAGAGCAGAAAGTGCACATACACACTGTCACCCATGCACATAGAGGCACATGCCCCTCACCAGCATGACTGCCTGTGAACAAGGTCACTGTGCCCCCTCTGAGAGAAAGTGACAGCATGACAAACATGAGGACCGGTGGAGGGGGAAGGCATAGTGAGGAGGGTGAGAAAGGAGAGGGGAGCTCAAGGGAAGGGGAATACTGGGAAGGCCTCTGACAGGAATGACCGAGCTTGCCGACATCAAATGCCGTGGCAATAAGCACATAGCAGAGGGTAATCGCTTTTGGAAAAATATGTGGCATGAATAAATAGCGCGGCCCCTGCATGTAGAAACAACATCTAAGAATAGGATCAGAGGGGAAAGACTGCGCATCGCTTATGTTGCCTGACGTCCGTCGTCTGTCTGTGCAGCACCTGTTTTCCTGCCGGCTTTCACACCCCTCAGCTTGAGCTCAGGAAACTTCAAGGCTTCATTCTCCACATGGGTGACACCACATGCAAAAAGGTTACAAAAATAGAAGACTGTCTTTCTCTTCTGAGCCCCCCCCCACACTTCTTTTTTTTTAGGTTGTCTTCAAAATAAAAAGGACAGTTGCAGGTCAGACTGGCTGTTTAGATGTAACTTTAATGATCCTGTCAATGCAATCATTTTCCGTGAACCTAAGGCTGAAAGCCATTTATCCACCGCTCAAGGACACATAATAGGGCCCAAATTTACAGACGCAAAGCTTTCATCCTTGCACCCTTCCTTGACCGACCTTCAGTCAGAGTTTATGTACCACACCCTCCCTCGTCAGGATTTCGGACTATGTGGTGCCACAATTTTGTACTAGCAACGTTTCACTTAACACTCTTGACCCTGTTTTAACTCAGCCTCTCCTGCTATGAACAGTCTCCTCTGCTTTGGTTCTAAAGGACGTACCCTGCTGGGGTCAAGGCTTAATGCCAGCAGGCTAAACAGGTGCAGCAGGGGGCTGCAGGGAGCTGCAGGGGCACGGAAGGACAAGAGAGGGTGAATGTAAGGACATGATATAGAAACATGTAATGAGATGTAGATAATAACATTTAAATAAATTAAATAAAGTTTACAAATACTCAAAGAGCCGCATAGAAAAGGCTTAAAGGACAACTTGCAGGTTATTTTTTTTTACATCAACACTAAACCTTGTCTGATCATGGCTGCAGAATAAGTTAACCCTTTATTTTAAGTGTTTTACAACACAAAGGGGCACACAGTCTAAGGAAAAAGGGACTGTTTTCAGTAAAGATGCTATTTATTTCAACATCGCGTCACATTACGTCACAGGAGGGACTCATGCTCTCTGACACTGGCTTAACTAAACGTGCAGCAGTAGGCTCTAGAGAGTCGGAGCGGTTGTCTTGTATTGTGCTTGTATTGTTTGAATAGTCTTAAGACTTGATTTTAGCCGTTGTTAAGATGTTTAATACTGCGTGTGTGACGGTTGCATAAATTCTAGCAGGACATTCAGTCCACTGATACTCTAAAAGATAAAGGAACAGAGCTTGCTGTCCTGCTTACACCCCGCCTACAAAGTGAGGGTACAGCTGGCTGTGGAAACACAAGTAAGATCAGGGTTTACCGTACCAGACCGTACAGAAGCAAACCAGACCGCTTGGTGGAAACGGGGCTTCAGGGACTAAATTCAGATGAGTTAGAGTATTGTACCTTTATTTAACTCACACTCACTACACACACCGGCGTGTATCTCTTGTCTTGTTAATGTAGTCCTGGGACAGGTTATCATCCTGCCGTCATCTCTCCTGTCTCCTATTCTTTAAGCTCAACAAGTCCTGCCCACACAATACACAGGCCACTTCTGTAGCTGAATCATTTTTAACCAGCAAATATGACCACCATAACAATACAAGGAAATATACAGCACAAGAGCACATGCAGGATTATTGTACATATCTACTATGTCTCTATCTACAATGCACAGAGTTCCTATAAGAGAAATACAAGACTTCAACTTGTGATGAAAACGGTTATGTTAAAAGCAAATTACAGAAGCAGCTACCACGGTAAGAAGATGCTCATTAGTCTAAGATATAAAGTCTATATTAAAATCCTCTGTTACGTTGTCTGGGCATGACTGGAGAAGCTAAGGCTAGCTTAATCAGGATCAGGATATTCATATTCAGAGAATTTAAAAGGGATTAGGAGTTTAAAAAAAAGGATATACCTAATTATCAGCATTATATTTGGTCTGTTTAGTAAAGAGTGAGGTGCCACATTTATCTCTTCATCTTCTTCTTATTTTGTACTTGATCTGCTTTTCTTCTTCTCCCGAATCCTTTACTTGACTCTCCTTGCCCCTCACTTTCTCTCCCCCCTCCCCTTGCTCAACCCTCTCCCACTGCAGAGCTCCAGTGAGCCGACTCCCCGCCAGGCAGTGCGGCCCAGGAGGGAGCAACCAGCTGAATTATTGAGAGCATAAAAATGCTGCCGCTAATGGATCCTGAATAAACACACTGGCTAAGCTGCTCTCGCGGCTTCCTTCTGCTGCCACAGGGCATCAAGCTGAAAATACTGAGGTTGAGGATGCAGCGACTGGAGGCCACAGCTGAGGCTTTGTCTGAGGGCTGAACCAAAGCTACGACACAAAAGGGCACGAATATGGGATTCTTGAGTGCAGGGAGCTAAACTGATGATGAGTGTTGTGTAGAGCCTGACCGATTAATCAGCCAGCCGATAATATCATATATCATTGCATCCAGTGACTATCCGTATCGGCTAATTTCATCGCAGATATTTGCGGATAGTACAAGATTTATTTACCAGTTATGGTAATTTACTAGCATTTCTCTATTCACCAGCAGAGGGCGCTATATGGATTACAACAAGCAGTATCACTCTCCAGAGTGAAGAGCGGTGATGAGCAGTTACTTTCCAGTTGAGTGACCATCTTGTCTTAATTATAAATCTTTTCCACAAGTGTTTGATAACTGCATTTGAGGGATCAACACGATAAATGTATATCTATCTCTACAGATCGAACATAGATCTAAGATAAGAAAGATATCGGCCAAAATATCGTTATCGGACTGCCCGATATCGGCATCCAACCTCTCATATCGGTCGGGCCTTAGTATTGTGTTGTTGAGGCAACAAAGGATGTAACCAAGCAGATCATTGTTTTTTAAACTCACAATACTGTAGACATCTAAAGCAGGCAGTATGACTCATGTAAAGTTAGTTAACGAGCAGTGTTTGATTATGACGGACTTTTAAGAAAATACAGCTTTGTAAAACAGATGTGTCAATAAAACCAAACGTGCCGCCTTGAAATGTTACAGTTTACATCCAAGCTCTTATAAATGACATATCAAGTGGATACTAGATTGTATATGATACAGATTAAATATTGGGTTCTTCACTTCATCACATATATCAACACTGAGTACAGAAGTGATCCTGCTCATCTGTCTTTATGTTTCAATGTTTTACTCTACGGAGCTTTTCAGTGCAGTAATTGCGCTGGGCCTTTGACAGGTTCTGTCCAAACAAAGTGGCACACATCATTAAGTTTTCACTTGGCACTGAGATGATGAGGGTTATCACAGATTCATGTAATGAGCTAAGACGAACCTTGCAAATGTATGTGAGGGTCTGTACATGCTCGAGCGTGTTCGCTCCCATCTTAACTACTACTGGATCTAATTCCAAAGAAAGAAGCCGAGCAGAGTGTCTTCATCTTGTTCTGTGATAATGAACACACTCCATGGGAAATATGAGAAGCAGACAGGAATTAAAATACGAATGGAGGAGCCGGGAAAAAGAGAAAAGAGGAAAGAAAACGTTTGGCCCTGAAGCAAACTAGAGCTTCGTAGATTATGACTCAGCTGAAAAATCTGTGTTCATCTTTGTGTGAAGCCTGTTTCTGTTAGTATGTGTGGTGGACTTTGTGTGCATGAGTGTGTGTGTGTGTGTGTGTGTGTGTGTGTGTGTGTACAGAAGGTGATTCCCATGAAATACCCTTCTTCTCACTTATGTAAATGTGTTGCAATATGGCACCACTGTCTGGCAAGTCAGAGCAACTGGGACGTTTCAACAAAAAAGAAAAGAAAAGAGAAGACATTCACAATAAAAGACGCGACTCCAACAAGGTGTAATTCAAGTGAGAAAAAGAAATGCACACAAAAATGTAGAAATAAATAAAATAGAAAAGACAGCCTTCGCATGGTTGAAGCCCATGGGCAAAACATGCACAGATGCTTGAAATATCACAATTTTCCAAACTGTCATTTTGTCCTCACAGTAACTTCAAAGTACATCACTAAATCTGATCTGACACACATTGCAATCTCTCGGGGATGAATGTAAGTTGCTGTAGCATTGAAAGCTTAGATTTTCATTGTTTAATCATCTGCTCTGGCTGACTGGTGTGATGCTTCTATAGCCATATGTAGGCAGCTGAAGTACGCTATGAGTCAGATTTGTAGGCTTAAAAGACGTACTATTACAAGGCTGACCTGAGAGCACTGCAGTACAGGGCAACGAAAAATAGTGGGACTTGAATCAGATATGGGTTTGTTTTAAATGTTGGGATATGCACCTAAACAAACACAATTTGAAGGTAAATACCACAAAAAGTTCTTCTAACTGTGCAGATATATAAACACCCAACATACGCCTTTTATGTCTCCAACCTCAGCTCTGTGGCTCCAGAAATAGAGGCTGCCACTGGCATCATCTGCCTTCTTCACTACTGCCCCCTGTACTTTCCACCGCACAGCGTTTTGCAAACAGCCCTATCAGATGTCAGAATGCACCCACGAGGCATCAGCCGAGTGTGTGTGTGCCTCGTGTTGCTGCAGAGCTGCTGGGATGTTTACGTGTGACAGCGGACCCTGCTTGTCCCTTATTTTCTGCGCAATGTCTAAAGACGGAGGATAACATCTTGGAGGATGGAGAGAGAAAAGGAGTTTGTGAGCTTGTTCTAAATGTTTTTCTTTATTTATGGGAGTGGAATCTAATATAATGAGTTACATCGTCATCAAGGGATCAAACTCATTAAACACACTGGGCACATTGCCACGCTGATGAGCTTACCTTCTTCTTGTCTCTCATGGAGCTTTTGCCTCGCACCATGATTTTGCATCCCGTCTCTGCTTCCAACTGTTTGGCTGTGAGTCCCCGAGGGCCAAGGATTCTCCCCACAAAGTTATACTGCAGACACAGAGAGAGACAGAAATCAGTTAATCTACGGGTGAACAGACATTACAATCTCCTTCACAATACAGTGTCAGTAAATAGAATCAGAACACCATGGTGGATGCAGGTTGAAGAGGCTTAAGCCTACTCTGTCGTTCCCACTAGATGTCAAAATAGTCCCAAATAGAAAATAAAAATTAGACGAGGTGTAAATGTTGGGGAGCAAACAAGAGGAAAATTGAGAGAGAAGATGTTGGAGGGGGAGGTGAGTTGTGAGGTGAGTGCACTTGACACAGTTTTCTTATCAAGGCCCCCTTTTTTTCACTGGTGTGTGGCTTTGGAGCTTTGTACCAAAAGGAAACGTATTTAGCGACGTAATCCTCTCCACTTGAAACTGGCTTCCAACGGGATAAAGGGAAAATGTGTTGAAATAATCCAACACAATTTTCTGCCAAAATAAAAACAGAAGGGAGTGAGGAGAGAAAAGGGGGGGTCGCAAAGTGATGCATAAAGAGGTAAACAAACCATCCGTGTTTAGACTGTGCACACAGCGGCTGGTGGAGGAGAGCATGATGGGTAAAAAGATCTCTGACACTATTAAAATGGTATATTTTTTTTACTCAAGCTAAATTTCCGCACCTGAAATGTTCAAATGCTCGCTGACACAGTGGAGAGCTTTCCTTGATGATGAGAAGCACAACTGTTTGTCTCTTTAACTGTTGCAACGAGCTGTGACACAGCCGCATTAAAATCTTAAACGCAGTCACATCTGCTTACGCACTCCGCCGCACCCATTCCTCAGCGAAATCCAAAAGGCCATCACAGAAGTCACATTTAATCACCCAGGCATTGCAAATATAACGTGATGTTGGTGTTGTTCCCTTAAACTACAGGAACAAACACAAGCGAGAACAGACAAAACCTGAAGGCTGTTTATTTTGTCCCCGTCGCTGGGCTTGCCTGCAACTGTAGCCTGTCTGTCTGTGGCAGGGGGGACGCACCCCGAGATGCTGAAGTCCCTGCAGATGATCGTAGCATGCAGCTACGCAGGCTTTATGCTTGTGTAGCTCTGTCACAAGGCAACTGTCGGTTCGGTTAACTCGAATGAAGGAAACTGGCGCAGGGGCTATTTGTGATAGTGTGCGCGCCTGCTGAGGGATGCAGAGGCACCTGTCGTCCGAGGTCAGCCACCAACTATGCACGGTCGCCTGCTTCTGACTCGCACATAAAAAAAACACACACACACAGAAACTCACAGCCTCAAGGAGCACGGGAGAGAGCTGTCCGTCTGCATCACAGCACCCACTGCAGACAAGGGTGAACCCCGAGCTCTGGGCGTCACGGCGGTGCTCCCACACACACATAAACAGACCTCTAGCCTGTTAACCAGAAACTTCAGTGTCCTGCAATGTCCCGGGTGCTTTAAAGCTAACCCTGCTAGCAACTGAATATTTTGAAAAAATGCTTAGCAGTCGTTTTGCTCTCAAAAAAAGTCCACCTACAAAGTTTATAAAGTTCTTCCCTGCCAGTTTCCGACTGTGCAACTTCTTCTTTCATCAGACGCAATTCAATTTGATCTGAACACCATGAAAATATTACACACACAGAGTAAGCTAAAAGTGTTGATACCAGAGAAGAAGGAAACGTGGATTCATTTTTATTATTCCAAACTAAACGTGGTGGCTTGTTAAAAAGTCCAGATTATCCACTCTGCTCTAAATCATTTTAGCCCCGCCCTCGTCTGAGACTCCAAAGTGTTACGTGAATATGTGGCTGATGATGATTGGACTTGACAGTAACCAGGGCTTGATTGAGGACAGCTGAGAGAAGTAAAGAGAGAAAAGGTTAGAAAAGATGTCAGAGGGGAAAAAGTCACGAATGACTTGTCTTTCAAGCAGGAGAGAGCAAGAAGGGCCAACGCTGCCAACACATTCCTTCCACACTATTTCCACACTTAAGTCCATGTGATAGGGCACTCGGGGATAAAGGGGTTGGGCACGCCAATGCATGCTAGAGGCTCAGGTTCAATACCTCCTCCCGATTTGGAGAGAGGGCTTCTGGGTAAAAGGCTCGTCAGATGTCAGACTAGAGTCAGATGTGTTTTTATGGTGATAGACAAACTCACAGCAAGTGGTTTGGGGGGGTGCGGCACAGAGCAGGCGTCGTGTCTGGCCGAGCGATTACCACAAGTTCCACTCCCACATGCACACACATATCTCACGAGGACAATTGAAACCAAATAACACATCAGAAGGCTACGTTTCTGATGAAGCATCTCACCACAATCTGGCAAAATGACAAGAAATAAATCCACACACTTCAAAGTGTAACCCTACGATAAATAAAAGGGATGCCAAAATCAGTTCAGTGATTGCATAAAGCTCAAAGTAAAGCGTAGCGGGGACGGCGGCGCGCAGATTCCCTGCTCTCATGGAGAGGTTTGACATTCTCCTCGTGGATGGTGATATGCCGTTTGCAACGGCGACCTCCATTTTAAGCCACTGGAATGTGGAGACAATGGAGAGCCAAAGCGGGTGAGTTATCAGAAGGGTGCAGGGCCGTTTGAGCCTGCCAGGAACTCCACTCAGCACAGCCAGAGGAGTAGGATGGATACAGTGCCCTCTCTGCCAAATACACCATTCACTCTTCACCTCCTCTTAGTAAACTATCTCGCCTCCTCCGCACCTACACCTAAAAAAGATGGTTTCATCTTCTATTTTCTATTCCTGCTGCTAAATCGACTTTTCAGAAGTCAAGTCTGGGAAACGCCACTACTTTCCACATGGACTTCCACAGCTCTGCACACTCTAGAGGCCCTTATGTAGCTGTTACTAGTGGTGGGGATTATTTTTAACAGGGTTTCAACCAGACCAAATTAACACTGTAACAGGAAGTACAAACATGTGTAAGTAAAGTGGTCATGATTACAGTAAATACTAACTTTCCACCTCTGCTCTGTGATTCTCCAGAGGACTACGAGTAGAAAGCAACAAGTCTTTTGAGCATGTGGAGGGTTAAACAATTGTAAATAAAAAAGGATGTATTTCCTCCAGCAACACAGTCTCAGCATTCTTCTTTGTCTAGTTGCTTCACTCGTATTTCCTCTGCTCATTTCCATCATTGCACGATTACAGACTCAGGACTTTGGGTGGACTAACTCTCTTCCTCACTACTCTGGTTTTTTTTAGAATCATTTTATCTCTGTTCTGCCAAGTTTTTCAAACAAACACAGAAAGCACATACAGTAAACACAAACACAGCTCATGTGCAAACAGAAGGACGGACGGACACAAACACACACACACACACTAACACAGCCCCCTTCAGGACAAGGGCTTACACTGACATTAAAGGGCCTTTGTTTAGCCCCAGTTATCGCTACTCCACAGGCGGGTTATGTTGTGAGCATATCTACGTCTTTGCCAGTGTGTGTTTGTGTGGGACAAAAATGTATGGAGTGAACTCTTGTAGACACCCTCGGCACCCGGTGCTGCTTGTCACATGGGTTTGTGTGTGCATTTGGGGTTTTGTTTTTGTGGGAACAACTGAAAAGCAAACAGCAGTTCCACCGACAACGTTCAGAGAATCAGAACAATTGAGCCTTTGATGGCGTTTGTTTGTGGTGGTGAGGAGACAGGAAATGAGATCATGCTGAGGGCTCTGGGTGTGCGTGCGCAGGGCTTATGGAAGAGCAGGGCCGGGCCACGAGGAGAATACCAATCGCTTATTAGTCGGCCTCGCTGGGTTTAAGGAAATGAACAGTTTAGTCAGTGTAAGGTGGGATTCGTGGTTACACCAGGCACGGCCGTCTCTTGTGTTTTCCATCCCTCCCCATGTTGTCATTCCTTACACTCAGCTCCCTCCCTTAAAGTTACAACACACTGAGAAACAGATCATTCCAAAATGACTATTAATCACAGCAAAACTCCCCTTTTCCTCATATCTAAGATTCCTCATTTCATTTGAAGTTTCAGTATTTGGAGGCTTCACTGAAGGGCACGAGTTAAACTCCTCTTCTTCTTCCAAGTCTCTTCCTTTCTGTATCCATTCATAGTGTCTGTAAACTACACAGGCTTCCGTTTCCTCTTTGTCTGAGCACAGAGGATCTTGCCTTTCCTCGTCTGCATATCTGTCATGGGTCTTTCACAGCAGAAATCGATGTTTCTCTACAGCTTCACTGAGTCTCCCTCACCACCAGCTGGCCGCCTACCTTTCATCACTCATTCATCTTTCAGCTACAATGTTCCATCATTCAATTAATCCATCTTACCGACCTTCACTTTGTGGCCTGATCCCCACAACTCTCACACGTATGCACACAAGGCATCTGTAGCATTTCCGCGCAGTAAACCGAGAGGCGGAGAGGGGTAGTGGAGATGTGGAGGAGAGGCCGCATGCTTGATCTACAGGAAGGATAGAGGAGGTGAAGCTGCGGCGTTGAGCGAGTAATATTTAGAGTTAGATTCCAACGGTGACATTTTCGCCTCAAAGCCCTGTAGACTTCAAAGCTCTCTATTCAGCACACCCAGCGTTTAACGCCTAATCCATGACTCCTTTGATAATTCTGTTTGGGTTTATTTCGGGGTGGCAGGCAGAGTGGAAATGCAGCGGTTGGAAGACGGAGGGATGGAAGGCGTAAAGATTGATGTCGGCTGGAAGTTTGGAAGAGGTGAGTGAAGTACAACACAAAAGTTTTGGAACTTTTGAAAGCATGCAACAGAAAGAGACGCATTAAGAGTTAAAAGATGCTGAAAAAACATCCGGTCTATCGCTTGTATTAATCACAATTAGTCAGTATCAAACTGCCCTTTGACAGAACTGATAAGCTGTGGACTAATGCTCTGCAACCTGAACGAGCTTCTCCCTTCACATTGGTAATGTCTTTCCATTATCACATTTTTTAAATGAAGCACAGTGTCAGTTAAGGCCGTGAACTGAAGTCACACTTTGCATCAGCTGACCAGAAATCAGCCGTATCCCTCATGATTCATCTCAGGCTGATGCATCAGCTGATGGGTAAACAACTGACTGCCATCAGCTCGTCACATTCATCCAGCTTTTAAAGAATCTATTATTCTGCCACTTGCACCACAACCCCAACTTCTGAATCTTTTGGTGTTGTTGTCACCTACGCTAAGATCACGTTACATTTTAAATATTCATTGTCTGAACAAGTCTTTGTCAGAGCTATTTAAGAGCCTAAAAGATCCATATATACACAGCAAGATACTTTATTGATCCCAAGGGACATTCAGGCAAATAAGAGATCATTGCTAATGTTAATGTCAATAATGAAAATGAGCATGAATACTTTCATAAGTATCATAAAATGATTACTTTTAAATTCAAAACACTAATCATATGGTCGTTTTTTCCAATCACATTTTGAATCACATGTTCACATTTCATTATTTTGCATTTCTATACCTATTTATGTGTTTTTATTGTATTGTTGTACCGTCTTAAGCTAAGGGTACTTTACTTCCTGTTTGGATTCAAACCTGATTTTATTTTGAAAGAAAAAAAAAGGAACTGATTTCATTTTGAAAGAAGAAAAAAAAAGGAACTTGTGGTAGACCGAAGGTTACAACATTACCTAAACCATGGCATAAATGAACTTGTTAGGAATCAAAAATTAAATTAAAACCGGTAAAGATGACGGTGAAAAAGTGAAATGTTTGATGTCATATGGTGGATATTATTTCTGACTCGTCAACTGAGCCGTCTGAGAATTTATTTAAAGTGGAATGAGACATTCAAAGGAGCAGAGGTGTCGTTCTGTGACTACAGGAAGGCGGCTGCCGTCTGTGCAGTGGATTAGCTACGGTGCACCTTAAAAGGACAAAATAGTGTGCAATCATTGCAATTCGAAAAATGTAATGCAGTAATGTCAGACATTAATTGCATCGCCATTAACGAGTTAACGCTGACATTCCTAACTGATAATGGTGCTGGTTTTCAAATGTATACAAGTCCTGGTCCCCTTTGTGGTCATCCTGCCTCCATCTTTTCTTTCATTCTGTTTTCTCCTCCCTCCGCCTCTCAGTGTGATCTCTGCAGAGTCAAACATGCCGAGGAAGCACCAAACACTGTCCACTTAGAGTAAACTAGCACAAGTTTATATTATACAAACAATCAGTGCAAATATAAAAACACACATCCAAACGCTCACACTGTTGCCCTTCGTCATGTTAAACCGTCTACAACAAATAGAGTCCTCACTGTTTAAATGATCATTGTAATTACCCTCCTCATCAAATAGCTAACTAGAAAACCATCCGTTCATCAAATTATCATCATCGTGCATGGCTGGATAGCTAGAGATATCAAAATCCTCCACTCTGCCACTCTATCAGCGAGGTGAGGCGAGGTGTGGGCCGGTACATTTCCAGGGCTGCTAATGACTTAAGGGGGTCAGAAGGATATCAGGCGCTGGCATGATAAGTGATGACACCCTCATGAGAACAAGCTTAATGACTTTCAGTGTGCAGGGAACTGGCCGGTTTGGTCCGGGCAATTTTACTGCAGTGAAACGGAGAGGCCTGGGACACTCGGTCTCCAAAACTCACCTGAGCTTCTTTGTTTCTTTTTGCACTGCAGCGCAAGTGAAACCCTCATTGAGGAATTAAGCTCATTTTTACACCCTCATGAAAATGTAACAAACCGCACGTTACCTTTTATATTCTTTCATGTGTATAAGCCTTTTATTTCACTTCTTGATTTCACTACACACGTCAAATATTGTAAGGATTTTGGTTCTTGGAAAAAGCACCGTTACAGGTTTAAACTTCATGTGTTCTAACATGATGAGGTACTTTTTCTCAAGCTTTAATACACCGATGAGCAACAACAACAAAAATGCAATCGCCAGTCTGCGACAACTGAGCCAACAGAACCTGCATTGATCTTTTTCAAGCAGACAATTTACTAGCGCTGTGCAATTGGATTCATTAGCCTTCAGAACACGCACTAATAACCAAAAAATGTAGACTTGCAGAGGGATCACACATCTGTTCCTCAGAGGATTGATCGTTTGGAAACGACAGGTGGAGAGGAAGAGGGGAAATTGGTGTTTGGGGTTTTAAAGGATTCTATTAGTAAAGAAGCGTAAGTACCATGACACTGATGAAACACTAGATAAACCATCAAACACACAGCACAGCTGTGCTACACAGCTGTTTTCACAGACCTATGTATAAAACCTAATAACTGGTTGTCCACTTCTTGAAACAGAGTCCAGACAGTCGTGTTGAGCAGTTGCTCCGCGGCTAACTTCCAACAGAGGGTCCCATTTCGTAGAGTCAGCACAGCAAAGGTGATGTCTGTGTGTGCGTGCGTTTGTTTTCACTCCTAAGCATTTCTTACTACTCAGTGACCTGCCCACAAGCAAGCTAACAGTTTGCAAACACAACCGCACTGGGATTTAAGTGGAGACAGAGGCACAGTTAAAAGACATGTCACACATCCTATCAGATGCCTGAAGGTCAAACGGAAATGACATGCTGAGCTGTCAGTCAGCCGCCTATCAATGTGTGTGTGAGCGCGTGTGCTTGGGAGAGAAGCGCAGCCACAGATAGCGTTTAATTGAAGGTTGAAGTTATCAGATAGCCTGCGACTCAGCTGTCAGTCAAGATGCAGTCACCACGGCGACGCTTCACAGTGCTCTGCACCACTGACGACATCAGGAAATGGCTGACTTTGAAGAACGGCGAGGGAGCGGGTCCAGAGACACACCGGCAGACAGAGTGATAGAGACACAGGGCTAAGCACAAACACACACTTACAGACAGATGTGGGGCACACAAAGGCCAGAGGAGGGACACACTTAAGGGAATTAGAGAGGAAGCATGCTGGCGAGGCAAGTTATTTTGGAAGAATTGACGTGCTGCACTGCATCCGGGCACCAGGACAATCTAATTATCTACCGGTAAAACGAAAGCAGGCGACGCCTAGGTGGGACAGAAAGCCCCACTGAGTGAGTTTGACCTCGCCTTAAGGGGATGGTGGATACAGGTAAGTGGTAGTCATGTTTTTCAAAGAAAGTGGAAGCTGAGAAGCAGGTAAGTACATTTAAGGTGTTCCAAAATGACAACAAAAGTGTGAAAAAACAGAGAAGAAGAGCACGAGTATGAACAGTGATAAATCTTCCATGGCAGGTGAGCTGATGCCAAGAACAAAATCACACAGACTGGGGCAATCAGTCCCTGCTTTCTTGGAAGAAACCAGAATTGCATCAGCAACACACAGACGCATACTCAAGTGCACACACACATATGCTATTTTTTTTATTGGGGGAATCTGGGAAATCAGACGGAAATATGAGAGGGGGGAAATATTCCCAAGTCTAATAAGCATCGTTAAAGTTTCCTCTCCTTTTAGCAAAAGGCAGATGGGAAAAGGAAGTGGCATTTTTTTCTTCTCTTCCTTCATTTCTTTCCTCAGTTCCGTTTACAGCTGAGCCTACATCACTCCCCCCCTCACCCCTCTGCTAAATAACTATACTCTCTATCCTCCATGGAAAAAGCACTCGGATATTTTATCACAGCCTGTGTTTAGACAACAATTCTCAAGCCATGGAGTCCAAAGATGACCTTGATTGTATGTTAAAGTCTGTTAAATACACAGAAGCACGCTCTCTCCTATGATCAGCAGCACCTGGACATCACTTGAGCATGCAAACAACCATGTTCTGATGTAAGCATTTTTTCCAATTTGCTTATAAACATCGTCTTACACAGGTTTATTTTCTGAGAGCAGGAAAAGAAAAAAAAGACTCCATCTCTAGTGCTGCTGCTGATTTCCCCTGGTTCCAATCATCACATCTATATATAACAAAGCTATCTGACATTTTCCTGTTTTTCTGCAGACCTAATCCCCCCACTTGGAGAAAAGGGGTGTGTATGTGTTCCAGAATTAAATGTCCAATAGAAATATGTGTCGTTTTTGAATCACCATGAATGTGTATTTGTATCTTCTTTGCACATGCTTGTGTGCATGTTAAGTGTGTGTGTAAATGTGCGCCTGCTAAGGTCATCAGCGAGTCATCTCAGCCACCAGGGGGAAGCCTAATTAATTTAGTGTCTTTCGTGGCTCGTAAACACAGTCCTGAGTTACGGCTCGGCTCTGCATAGCACACAGAGCGAAGGGAACACGAGGGTCATCTGAGGATGCCACACTTTATATAGTCTGTTTGTGTCCGTAGGTGTGTGTGTGTGTGTGCGTGTGTGCATGTGTGTGAGAGAGAGAGTCACTCCACTGGTGCATTTACAGCCACCTTTTGCAGACACACTTTCACAGACCTCCCTCACTCTTCTATAAAACATAATGGCCATGTATACCTTAAGCACAAAAACCCACCGACCTAAACACCCACACACGCAATACAGAGATTTTAGCAGCAGTGACGAACACAACTACAAGAGATCAACAACAGTTTAAGCCTTGCATGCAAGTTTCCTTTAAAATCAACAACATTCATAGGTATAAAAGGGGATTAGATTAAAACAAAATTGGCAAAGGGGTCAGAGGGGGACAGTTCAAGTACAGTATCTGAAGTCCTGCCCTTAAAATGAAAGGTCAAAAACTGAGTTGTCACTAGTTGATTTAGCTCGAGTTTACTGGCTGGGTCGGCTGAAGCTAAGCTAATCCGAGCTAGTCCCTGGTGCCCCTTATCAACTCTGTCAGGGTGAAAATGCAGTCCACGCCTGGCCGGGCCTTGCCCTGCTCTGCTCTACAGTGTCCCTTATCCTTCGTCACCTCCCTCCATTCATTTCCTCCCTGCAAGCTGCTGGGATTACGAGGAGAATCGCTGCTCCTCCTCAAGATGTGACACAAGCATTCATGTGTGTGTCAAAGATTACCACCAGGACGGGGAGGTGACTGACCAACCGTGGTCAAACCCTTACGCACACACTTTTCCTAAAAGGCTCTGAATATAATAGACACATGCACACGTGTAATTCTTTGTAAAACAGCTTTTACTGACTCATGTAATAACCCATTATAGTGTTTCCCTCACACAGACAAAAAGAAATGCAACGTGAGCAGGTTATAGGGGGTAAAGAATGGGGAGGATTAAGAAGTATTTAAAAAATACCTACATGTAGAGTCATATAGTCATCCGAACATTGATGCACAAAAGCATCCCCCATAGTTATTTTGTTTTGTGAAGGACACTTGCTCATGTACTGTGTGTTTATGGACTTTTCCGATGTAAGAAAAGCTTTCTGAAACAGCTTCTTAGGAGTAATAGGTCCAAAAGATTTCCATCTCATTTGTCTGAATATTTATTAAATTGCACTTTACTTTCTCGACACTCCTTACCTACTCCCTCTTTCTCTCCCTCTCAGTACTAACCTACCACTGAGCTGGCCCATAAACACCCCAGCAGGCCATGTTTTCCTGAGACCAGGACTTATTAAGACTGCCACCTGATGCCTCTTTAACGGCAGTCCCTTAACAACTTTGTTTACACGCTACAAGCCCAGCAACTATTGATTAAAAACTATAGTTTAGAAAAGCAAGCAGCAAAAGAAAGACAAAATAGTATGAAGAGTTGTGTGTGTGTGTGGGTGTGTGTGTGTAGGACGCACTAAGGGGTCAGTAGGAATGTACAACAGTAAGAATGAGGGAGAAACAGCGTGCATGCTCTCAGCGCAGACAGATTGTTGATCTATCAGCAGCCGCCATTCCTGTGATGACACACCACAAGGACACATGGCCTCAGGCAAAAGACCAACTCTGTGCCTGTCTATTCTTGTGTGTGACTTCATTTTCATATGCATGTCTACACACAAGAATAGACAACACCACATTCTGACACACTACATGATCATTTCTACGTGCCATTTTGGGCTTTGTTTGCTACATGCAGTGTAAATGTGTGTTAAAGTGTGAAATGAAGGAAGCAGCTACTCACGTCGGGGTACTCTTTGACAGGCACGAACAGTTTTTCCTGCAGGTGGACGATGGGCCCCATAGGCTCGGGCAGCTCCAGAGGGTGTCTTTCCACAAGGCCATTGACTGTGTCGCTGTACATGTCTTTACGCACTCTGTTGATCTCTGAAAAACACAAACACACACACTGTGGTGAGCAGCTGCCCGGCAACAAAAGCAAATGTTTATTTTTATTTTTTATATCAACGTCCAATTGATTTCCACTTCCAGGCAAAGGGTCAATGTAGCATATAAACTGTGGTAGTAAAAAAAGAATAAACATGTGTCCATTGCCTTGAGTAGAAACTTCCACATTTGTTTGTCATTTATCGACAAACAAATGTGGAAGTTTGTATTTGGACACAATATCACAAACTATCACAGCTTGCAAGTGTGAAAACGTGCGACAGTTGAGCATGGGTGCTTCTTGTAGCTGCAAGAAATGTTTTTTCAGAGCAAACTGCACAGACAGAAAGAAAATGGGTCGCTTTTTGAGAGTTATTCTATATATGCTCCAGACAAAAGTTAAGCGCTGCATTATTTAGGGGTTAAGCCCCCTGTCTCTCCTTTCTGCTTCCTACTCCCCAGTGGTTGTTGTCTAATAGGGTAACCTGTGCAGGCGGGCAGCTGGGCAGGTGGGGAGAAGAGACGCACAGAATCGCTCGGGTACATGCCTTGTGATCTGATCCATCTGTCAGATAAAACTAATGGACCTCCGTCTCTCGCACAGACACACACAGCTGACAGCGGCTTCAGCTCCAACTACCTTTTCAAACATACACGCATAACTCTACGTCAGGCACGCTGACTGAGTCTGCGGCTCACACAGATTCACAAACCAGAGGAATGCTGTGTCATTGAAAAAAGCTTCCATTCATCCAGTGTGTGTGTGAGAGTGTGTGTGTGTGTGTGTGTGTGTGTGTGTGTGTATACTTGTGAATGGCTGCAGTTGTAACACCCATTTATAAGGGGCACTTTCTAACTTTCCACAGTAAAGATCAAGATATACTACTGCTGAAACACAAAGTAAATCAGCACAGGGAAAATGTTCACCCAAAGTTTTGGTTCAAGTGTGAAACAGCTGAAACAAAATGGTCGAGCTTGTGACTCCTTGAGGCGTGATGTGTGTGGGGGTGGAGTGTGTGTGTGTGGGGGTAGGGTGGGGGCGGGTGTTAGGCACTGTTTCCATGTCTCATGAGACTTCAGAGCAGTTGGGAGTTTTATTTTAAACTCTAGCAGGGGAACCTGACACTCAACTATAGATGCCCTTAGTGGAGCATGCCTGACCTCGTAGGGCTGGGAAATTAATCAAGGTTCAATTTCAGTTATGATTTCTGCGCTGACGATCATGAAAACAAGAAATTTAAAATTGAACGAGCACATGGCATGCCATGGTGTGCTCGTTTTGTCCTTGGTTTTGTCATGTGTGGTAAAATGCTTCAAAAGCCTTTTTTAGACTGCTTTTAGAAAGACGGCTTAGAAACATTCAGATTGAAGGCCAAACGTCACAGGGGCGTAAATATCGCGATTTTGGACCTGAAATTGGTCACAGGGATTTCCTGTCCAGCTGAAAAACTTTTACTGTCGATGACAGACTGACAAATGTGTGATTGATGGGCTTATGGACACTGACAAGCTAAAACATAAACATCTGGCCTGCAGCTGTGCGGAAAAACACCTTGCAAGACAAGTTTTAAGCAAGCAAGCCAGCAGGAGCCTCAGTCCAGAGCGACTGCTTCCCAAACGATATGACCTCAACACTCTGTGGTCCAATCAGATACTCCCTGTCCTCCCTTAACATGAAATCATCCTTATGGTATCTGACTCGCAGCACAGATGACATCAGTCCTAACCAGCACAGGCCGCATCCAGGCTTCGTGTGTAAACAGAGGGGCTTGACCGATGACTTATCATAAAGGGAGGATGTCAGGGCAGCATAGCGCAGGGTGTAGCTGGAATATGGCATTTAGGACCGTTAACTGATTGTGTGTCAAAAAGGCCTAACACATCTCTTCAACAGCTCAAAGTTACTCCATCCACAGCCTGATCACTGATAGTTTTCTGGGAAAGGAGATCACTATTAAAAGCCATTCTGTGAAAATGAAATGTCCCTACTTCCTATAAATCTTCCAAACCGCACTTGCCGTGTCACTTCAAGCTAACATTATTAAACACAGAAGAGCTATTTAACAGACCACTGGTGGGCTAAGCATGTGTGTAGGAGTCATCAATGACGGAGGGAAGGGGAGCCAGTGTTCTGTAGGGTAGAAAATCACTTCTCTGCACGTACTTTACAACAAAAGCGAGTATACTGGATGCTATATCTGCTCCCCCTTCATCAGGGAAAATAAAAAGAGGAAGTGTGTGCATGTGACAAAGCTACCCAACAACTACTGCAAGCAAGCAAGCAAGCAGCAGCAGCAGCCCCCCTTCCTCCTTCTAATTCTGTTTCCTCTTGCTGAAATGCCACATTAACATAAGGGGGCCGTGCTGGGCCATCAGTGAAGACGTGCGGCATTTGACAACCTCTAATTTCAGTGCAGCAAGTCTTTGCTGAAGCGCTGTGCTCACCTAAAAATTACCCCCTGCCTTGCACAGCCGATGGAATCATTTGTCTAGCTGTCCACCCTGGCAGAAAAGGCTGTTTGGAAGAAGAAAAAAAAAAGACACACAAAAGGAGACCAAGACTTTCTTGGGAAGACAAAAGCAACAAAAAAGAAGACTAAAGAGAGGGATAAGGTATCAAATGAAAAACTGTTCTTGTACTTTGGGTATATTAGTGTTAAGTGGTGATATGAGGGGTGGTTAATATATCCCATGTAACGCCCCCTTCAGACAACTACCAGCTCAGTGTGTGTCATCCACAGCCTGACTCAGCAAACCGCACACACATAAACAGCACTTTCTGTCAGAGCTGTCTATTTACCTGTGGGGGGGTGCCTGTGTACAGACAGGAACAAAAACACAGACACTCAGGAAGAGATCATAATATCTGGGTTGAGTGTTTTAACCAGACATCTGTCAGGAAGAGACAAAAAAAAACCTCAACCTTGAGAGTTGTTGGAGGGCAGAAAGGAGGCAGGTTTGATGAGACGAAGACAGAGGAACGAGAGGGAATGAGAAGCACAGTGCTGAGCAGGCACACTGCAGCTGTACACACCTCCGAACTCACACACTGCTCTTTTCTGTGAAAGTTAAAACCCATTTCATTTCACCCATCTCTCTTTTTTCGTTTCTTACAATTTCCGCCCTTGTTTTCTCAAAATCTGTATTGAAAAAGGAAAATGTCACAGTCTGTGGCTGCGGATCTGTCTGCCCTTTGAAAGCTCAAGTGAAGAGACGTGTTTTGCCTCGTCTTCTTGGTGATCTTGGAAACGGGGGGAAGATTAATACCTGAAGGGAAGGACGAGGGAGAGGAGAGAGAATAATGTCCTGGTGTCATCTCATTGAAAAGAAAGCAAACTTAACATTTTTGTTGGCGCCCGACCAATGTGGGATTTTGGGGGCCGATATAGATATCGATACCAAAGAGATAAAAAAATCTGATTCTGATAAATGGGCCGATATCTCTCCTTGACATGTGTTTGTAGGGATAGAGACATACACATTTATTGCGTGTATCCCTCAAATGCAGTTATCAAACACTTGTGAAAAAGATATATAAAATAACGTAGACAAGACGGTCACTTAACTGGAAAGTAACTGTGCATGTAGATTCCTCCCTGCTTGACACTAGAAGAGTGATAATGCTTGTTGAATGCTTTCTGACTGGTGAATAAATCTACTAATATCGGAGCATATCTGCGATAAAATTAGCCGATATCGAGAGTCACTTCATACGTTAATATCAGCAGATGTTATCGGCCAGCCGATTAATCAGTCATGACATATCCTGTCAAATGTGATGAATTAATGTGACAAAGTCTAAAGCCCCACCACTGCCATGATTGGTTCTTCAGCAGGGAAGCTATCCCTGTCAAACCAGAGCGAGCAGTGTCAACAGCATTGAGCGGCATTAAGTCAGATTTTTACCAACACAGAGACCATTACCCATTGATCAGGCCAAGCAGAACTAGGCCTAGTCTAGAGAGTCATGTGCACCCGGGAGGAAGAGATAGAAAAACATCCATTAAGTGAATCTAGTCATCTGAGTGAGTGATATTTGACAGAGTTAGCCACCATGAACTCGGCACCATGGGATGAGGTTGCTTTTCATTTATTTACACTAAAACAGGATCACACAGGAGAAGCTCTGGCAGAATCAGGGGAGGGAGAAGAGGATGAGCAGGGGAGGGGAGAGGCAAAAGATGAAAGAATAGCCACTCAGTGTAGGAATATTTTCTGATGTAGCGTCTCCTCCTTCCCAACATGAGCTAATGAATGTAAACACAGCAAGAGGACAAACAATGAGAATGTAACTAAGAAGAGGAGAGATCAAAGAGAGAGGTAGGAGAGAGAGAAGAGAGAGGGCAGAGGAATATTAAGAACAATGGAGTACTCCAGGAGGGATACAGTAATCAGGTTTAAGACCGGTAGAGATCATTCAGCGAGACCTGCTCCGCTAGAGAACAAGAACAAGTCCATTATAAGAGCCCAAAAATAGATGTGCTCCATGGCTGCTTTGTCCTCACCCTGTAACTCCTAGCAAAGCGCCCCCTGACCATGCAGGGCACATCTGTCCACAGAAGTGTGAGCAAGAGAAAAAATAAATCTAACGGCTGAGGAATCACAGTGTTCAGCTTTGCCCGAGGAAAGCAGCTTTAGATGCCTTGTGATGCCTGGTATTAGACTGATAATATCTGGCACCTGAAACAGATTGAAGGGAACACCAATTAATGTTAAAGCCAGAATGATCAAATGTTCCTCTGTGCTGGGAGACTGAACGGGTCCTCTCTGTTTAGGTCAGTTTCTTCCATATTCCTGCATGCAACATGCATGGGCGCCCAATCGTGATTTTTAAGATGTGAAAAAAAAAGACAGCAGAGGTAAATATAGACATGAAAATGTGGCAGCCATGTCAAAAAAGGAAGAAAAATAGAGCTTTCACAGATGCAGCTAAATGTGCTCGTGCAGAGTGAAACAACACTCAGACGAGGAACAAGCCTTTTCACTTTAAAGCTGTGCACTTTAGCAATCACAAAGCCCGGGTACCCGTTGCAAGAAAAAGGATTTGGGCGTTTAATGCATTCCTGCCCTTTATTCACGGCACAGACGACTTTATCCAAGACGACACTCCACTTCAACAGTTTAGGGGTTTGGCAGGCCAAGCATATGAAAGACGGAGGTTTCTTTTAAAGCACAGAGCAGAAGTATAGTGCGCATTGGTGGGGGTGACTGAGCCATGAAAACGTATGCATTTCTTGGTCTTATCATCTCCTCACAGCTGCCTCGCTCTTCTCCCCCTCCCTCTTTGTGATGGGATAAAAAAAAGTTTGTATGCCTCTGTCTTATTTTAACTTCCTAATCTTTGATTTAAGACACACTGTACCCTTGATGTTTACGCACACTGTTCCTTCACTGTTCAAACACTGTCTATGTGGTGTTATCAGTTTAGTTTGAGAGCAGATCCATTTCAGTTCTCACAAGAAAAATATCACGATTCTAACTGTAACATAACGTAAAGTAGGAGTGTTCAGCACAGGTCACTCCGACCAATACACGACTTCTTTCTGGTCCGTAGAACATTTGAACAGAAGCAAATTAGGGGGGGAAGAAGATCATTATGTCCTGGTGGTAAGTGATAAAAAAGCTTGACAAGCAGGACAAAATATCAGAAAAGTACTTGGAAAATAAATTGTTCAACCCAAAGAAAGTGATATGTGTTCAGAATCGGCTACAGCCCACATCAGCAGCCACTGTGCACAGACTCAGTGAGAGAAAAAGACAAAGACAGTTGAGGAAGTTTTACATCTGTGCAGAGGCGAAGGAAAATCGAGATTCTTATCTTCTGAGATTTTAAATAGATTCAAAACTTCCAAAAATCAATTGTTTTTGGCTAATCAGTCACACCCTGCTAAGTGCTAAGGCTAGCTCTAGGCTAGAAATTCAGCCAGTCTCACAGATGACTGGAGTAGATCCTGAAGTATGTACTCATTCAAAGACAGACTTTGAATCCAGAATTTTTTCTAATCAAAAATAGATTCTCAATCGAATCATGCAAAACACTAAACGCCTGAGCCCCTTTATATAATGCCCGTTCAGATCTGGACAATTTCATCTTTAAACTGCAGCATAAAAAGGTAGATTGTCTCTTGGATAACTTGCATGGCATTGTGTGTGTGTGGGGTGCAAAAAAGGCCCAAACCAGACTTTTTAATCATGCAGAGAAAAATATATCAAAGGTTGATTAAGCCGTACAGTGCTAATGTTAGTTTATGTGTCGTTACAAGGTTTTGTTATGGATATAAATGATTGAAATAGCACCATTTTATTATGAGGGATTACAGCCCATTCATTATTAGCCTGTTGTTAAGCACAGTTATGCATGTTTCATTAAAAAGAAAGCTCAGGGTGAATAATACTCAATAAAAAGATCTTTAATACAAAATGTTGTATTTAAAAGACAGTTCACCCTTCATCTAAGATTGAAAAGTTGCCTTTTAAACACATTTAAAGTCCTATCCTTCCATGTCTGTCCAGCTCCTAGGTTCTCAACTTTATTTTGTAAAAGGCCCTTGTAGTTGAATAGGCCGGCCTAAAGATGTTTCCTCGCTGAGCTTTAGTGACGGGAAAGTAGCAAAGAAGTCCAAACAGTACAGTAAGTGTGGCCTGAAGGAATGCAAAGATGCAGCATCCAACAACACATTTAATGTATGTAGGATGTAAGGGTTAGCGTCGACTGGCTTTGAAAGGCATTCATCTCTGCATTAAACTCTTTGAACTGTATCAATATTCTCACCATGTATTGATGCTATCAAATGCAAAAGAGCTCTGAAACACACATCTCTTCCCTGCTTTTCAGTGACTCATTCCTGATCCCTGACATGACGTGAATATCAGCGCTGGCCCCCCCACAGGCTGAGGGGGGTCTGAATGGCTGCAGACAGAAAAGACGATGCTGTTCGCTGGCAGCCAGAAGGAGAGATTTATGTCGTGTGTCAGGGATTCTCCTAAAGCAGGCTGCGTAAAGAAGCTCCAGCATCAGGTCTTAGATAGACCACTAAATAAATGTCTGGTGTAACAAGGTTTCTGGACTTCCATCTACACACATGCTTCGTCATCTCAAGGGAAAACCTGCACGCAAACACAGATGAAATATCCCTTCAGCCCAAATGGGAACAGACAGCTGATGCAATGTTACACTGCTAAAATGCTAACACCTAAAAGTTTGCTGAAAAAGTCCTATGTGGTGCAGAAAGAACACAAATTCTTGCTTTGCAAATGTGCAAAAAAAAGAAAGTGACTAGCTCCCTCCCTGAAAGCAGCACGTTCTGCTCTCTGATCATCAATAATGAGCCGAAGCTGCCTGAAAAACACACATGTAGCTAATGACTCGCATAACATTTCACTGTGTGGTCCATCAATGCACAGGAATGTGTGAGCCCTGACACACATTTCAGTCCATATCCATACAAAACCAACACCCGGCGAAACATTAAAGACACCCACACACAAATGAGCTAATGAGCTTTATGTGTGTTTGTAGGCAGGACTCTCCTGAGAGCGTGAACCCACAGAAATAGCACTTCACATGGAAAGAGGAGGGAAAGCGCCTCGGAGAAAAATCTGCTGAACATATACAACAGGAAATGATGCTACATCTCGCCTTCGCCGTGCTCTACTAGCCAGAGCTATACTATATAGCCACAAAGCTTCTCAAAGGCAAACATAGAAGGGAAGAGTCCATCTTATACAATCAGGATTATTAAAACTACATCTGCAACACTTGCATAATACACTGAAATGTTTACCTCTATTCTGGCTGAACGCCTGAGAGTATGCTAAAAGCAGAACATGTAGGTGTGTTGGTCGCAAAAAAACCAGCAATCAGCAGAGCCATTAATCATTACCAGTGGCAACTGTAAGGTTTTTTTTGTAGCTGTCACTGTGACTGCATGCAAGAAGGGAAAGAAGTGCCAGGCTGAATGTGGCTTAGTGTGTCTGCTGGCAGCGCTGATGACGGTGTGCTATAGGAACGTGTCATAGCACGTTAGTTTGGTGATTAAACAAAGCAAACAGACAAGGAGACAAGGAGTGTGGGAGGATACAGAGGCAGAAATAGCAGTAGTGTGGGACAAAAAAGACTACAAAGAGAATGCATTTGCATTTCTCCTTAAAAATACCACGTTGGCCTTTATTAGAAATTATATTTTAGAAATGTCTCCACCACTGTACAACAACCAACGCTGCTCAGGAAACAAAAGTTGCTGTTAAGAATGGACTGAGATGGATGAGCAGGTGCGGTGATTGTCCCCGAAAAACCTGGCTCCAAAGTAGGCCAAGTTAACTGAGGCTTGAGAAGGCGTGAGGATGCTAATTTAGAGATGGTGATGATGATCTTGGAGGCAAAGTCATTAAACGACTGACAAGTTGCCAGGAAGTATGGTGTTACAGAAAGCCCTAAGATAACAAAAGACGAAAGACAAATCATGAAACTGCAGAGGAAATGATGTGTTCTTAGAAATGGCAGCTTGTTGCACGTTGGACAAAAATAAAACGACAGAATGACGATATGTAGAGTTGTTGCCAAACACCATATCCATTGGTTAACGCCAGCCGTCTTTGGGAATGTATTGACCTTATAAATCATGGATCCCTTTAGAAATTGTGACCGTTTTATTTTCATTTCTTGGCTGGTCTTGGAAAGGCATAACTTCTGTTATGCACAAGCTGCTGGGTCAAAGTGTTCGATTATTATTGCAAACACTGACTTTTATGCTTCTATTCAAATTGAACCAAAAGGGGAACCAAAACTAAGCCATGCAAATGAAAAAGGTTGAAGCGAAGTCCAGCACTGGGTGAGAAAAATGTAGAGGAATCAGGTGCTCTTCAAGGATAGAGGAACTGAGTCAAATGGCGAATAAATAAATAAATAACTGTCCTTATCAAAAAACAAAGTTCATTTTGAAGAAATGGCAGCCAAATCTGAAAGTCCGAGGCACTTTGACGAGGTCTAAAGATCCTTTATTAAACAGTGATGTGTCTACATGTTTGACTTAGACAAGTCTTCGTCAGGACATTGGAGGGGTTATTGATCAGGAGGATTCCCATAATTAAATGTAGTTTACCTATTAAACCCATCAAGTTATTTGCAACAATGGACTGGGAACACAATCTGTTCAATCTTTGCTTAAAAAAACAAACAAACAGTAGCATCACTTTCTCAGACTTCTTTTAACAAAACGCTGTTTTCACAGGCAGTCACTCACATCTGGCTCAACTGCTGAGATAAATAATTTACATAATTCCTCAAAAGTTAGAGCAAAATCTCTCCACGTTCTCCCATCCCGAGCCCAACAGTGAAAGAGTGATTCAGACAGTATCTGCTGAGCTATTAAGGCTAAAATTAGAACAAGAGATCATCACATTTGATGATGTGGAACTGCTTTATGGGCCTGTGTGCTGGTTGGGGGCATGCTGGCAGCTCAATGAGCCATAGGAGTGCCAGTTTTGTGCTCTCAGTGGGGTCTGCCATGGAGTGAGGTGAAACTGGCAGGGAGGGCTGGTTCAATACTGAACCATAATGGCTTACTCTTAATGGTTGCCGCGAGGGGCCAACGTTCATTACTCTCTGCGTGGGGGGACTTTCAACAGGCTCATGGGGTGAAACTCGGGAGTGCACGCACACCCACACGCAGTTAAACTTAAGGGAAGCACCCGAAGGCGAGTGAGAATCGTGAAAGGCTACAAAAAAACTGTTTTTTTTCCCTTCACACATCCACACTGCTGCATTACCCTTACAGAAGGCAGCAGGGAGTGTTGGTTTACAGAATGCTGCAGTCTCCTTCTCAGGTTAGTTTGATTATATTGCTAATTATTCAGCGAAATATTCTAATCCGACACAGCAAAAGCTGGAGTTGTGTGCTAATGCTTCCTCTTGCCGGGTTCACCTTTTAGCAGCCGTACACCCGAGCTCAGCTGAAACAGCTAACATAATGCACACAAATGCAGACTCAGACTCGCTCCGAAATGCCAAGCAAAGATAGGCCATTTTACTGCTGCTTTTGCCATCTAAAAAGGAGGGGGGGGCGATATGTAGCGTTAAATTGGAAGCCACAGCAATAGTCATTTAACAGGCTGGCTTCAAGAGTGAAGCCTCATGAGCTGCAAATGGTTTCACAAATTTTAGAGGGAAAAATAAGGAAGTAGCCTGCCTCCCCTCAGCTACAAAACAAGTAGGAAAGCCACTCTTTACTTCCAAGAGACAGACCTGAATGTTTCTGTGAATACTAAAAATTATCCTTAGTTATGACAGGAGCAGTCATAACTGGAGGATTAATTAGTATGAACACAAACAGAAGCTCAATGCATGAACAAAGCATGCGAGTATGCAGCCAAACAGATTGTTGTTTCTTCAGCATCTCGGGGGAACTCATTTCACAGACTCTACCTGCCAGTGAAATCAGGCAAACAAACAAAAGCGAGACCTGAGCTGTGCTCATATGGTGCTACTCGAGAATCCCTCTCTCACTGTGCTGTAACCCATTTAACTCTACTGTCAGTGTATCACTGGATATCAATGCAATGCTGAGAAATCTAGAAAAACATCCTTTTTTATCCACCGAGGCCCCGGGCACACTTTTTACAAACATGTAGCTGCACATACGCACACCCACAACAATGCAGGGGATGTGATGTGAAATGAAGCACAGGATGCCTGCTGTGAGCTGAACAAGATGTGAGAATACGAGATAAGGGCCGGGATGAATAACAGGATGAAGAGTCAGGATGCATGCTGATGGGATGTGTGTCTTTTGATTGGACAAGCAGCCCTTGGCCCCATTTTGTGTCACCCTGGAGCAGTTTCCTCTGGACAAGGGGCGTCAATTTATTTTCCTACGACCAGGTGGGGGTGCACACTGGCTCCTGTTTGGATTTGAGGAAAGTCGGCGCCTCAGAGGGAAACCAGAGAGTTATACTTTAGGCTGCAGACTACCAATATGAAGATCTAAAAAAACACAATGAACTATTCATCTATTAAACACATCTTGACTGTGTCTCCCTCTCACGCAGCTGCCTCCTCCGTCGTGTAACAATGGCAGGAAAGGTCCAGCTGTCAGACGAGGAAACAAGAGGCGAAGAGAGAGGAAGGAAAGGCTCTGACTGTCAATGTGACTGGAGCAGATAACATGCTCTGCACTTCCTGTCCCCACCCCTGTCACTAAGGAGACCACAGTGCTCACGACCAATGGGATGGTTTGGGAGGGAGAGAGGAAAAATGTGTCATACCCCCCAGTATCAGTAAAAACAAAGATTTTAGGCTTTAACTTTGCTTCAAAATGCTGCCAAATCATTCACATCTACAGGGAAGCAGGGTTCTGTTTAAAGGATTATAAAGTCTGATGTCAGAAAACCAAACCGTTAACATGAAGGGAACACAATGCAAAACACCAACCAGGTCAATTTCATTACATTTACACTAACGAATAGAAGCACGGTGAAAGGATAAGACGCACTGTAACCATCAGGTCATCCTTAAATGTTTCTTTGTTGAGAAACAGATGGGAGCAGCAGGAACCTGTCAGAAGTAAACTGACAGGTTAAAAAGAATCTCTTTCTATAATGTGAGTATGGTCGCTTAGGGACTGAGAGATAGAGTATAAAATAAATTCCTATATCTCTCTAAATATCAAGGAACGAGGTCGCTTGATTGAGTGACAACCACCCACAAGATCGTCTGTGAGAAATAAATATTCACTCCTGTTTACTGTGTCAGACATTCACAGTCTCAGCATCTGTCCAGAGAGCAAAATGAAAGTTAAACATTGTATGATATTACTGGAAGTCAAAGTGAGGAAAATGTGGAAACTCAAAGGCGTGAGGGGGAGCTGGCTGTGAGGCAAAGTAACGACTGAATAATCTGAAATGTCATAAATGATAAGACTGGTCATACACGTGTCACTTAGAATAATTGCCCTACAACACATGCAATCAAACACAACCACCCTGCAATAAAAAGCCTACCTTTATGAATCTTATCTTAAAGCTGCTGATAAGACTGTGAGAGTGCCAGAGAGGCATTGATTCAACTGTGGCTGATTCACATGCTGCTCTTTGTGTTCTCGTTGTGTTCGATTGAATTTTAATGAAAAACAACAACAAAGCATTAATGAAGAAAGCTCAATGTCATCTTTGTCTTTCAATATAGGTTCGCTTGTTAGCGGCTAATCGGCTGCGTCTGGCTCTAACTTATTCAGTCTAAAGATAATGATAGAAACGAGGAGGACTACGGATTTGAAAGATCGAAACAAACCTTCAAATAATCTTCCTCAAACAGTCCACACATTTTTCCTGACCGAAGGGTTTATCCTGCACTTTAAGTAGTTATAATAAACTGAAAACTTTTGTTTTAGTCTGCACTGGCTTCTTAGTAAAGTCCAACAGATCTGGGAGTCGTGGAATTGATACAGATAGAAATGTTAGATTAAGAAGTCTTATTAAGAAAAGACCCTTTTTTCGTTCTACTAGCAGCAACATGATTGCTACTCATATTGATGTTCTCTTAGGCCCTGTGTCCACCTGGCGTTTTTTCCCAGGCAGAAACGCGCTAGCTGTCAATCGGAAGCGCTTGCATGAAGCGTTTCTACACTGAGAATAAAAGTGCTGCACATCCGTCCTGTCTCTATGACAACAGTCTGTTGAAAGCGGCTGCTGTATGACCGACACTGATCCTTTACTTTTTACTTCATGTTTTTTGGTCTGACATCGTTTTTCCCCGATCAGACACGGAGAAAAGAGGATGTGGGTACAAGTCACGATCTGTAGGCGGCAAAAATTCGGGGAATATCATACATTTGGAAAAGAGCGGCGGTGACGTCAACAGCGCCTTTTTGAAAAGTTAAAGGATTTTCAACTAAGAGTGCTCGGAAAAAAAGACGCTGGGTGCTGCGCTTTTTGTCCAGGTGGGCGCCTGCTGCTGCAAACACTATCTACTCATTGGACAACGCTGGTATGCTAGGTGGACACAGGGCCTAAAGACATGAATTATTGAACCTTTTGATCAATCCTCATGGAGAGAAGCATCTGATCAGCTGTGATACTCTAAACAAATAAAATATTATGCACAACTGCAGTTTCAAAGTGTTCATATCTCTGTATCAGACAACTTGTAGACCCCTTGATCATTTCGGACCACAGACGTGTCTACAATCTGTGTCTACCAGGAGATGGTTTTGCAGAAGCAGTTGCAGGTTACAGTGATTTATCTAATGCAGATTTAAGCAATGAGGATGTTCTAATAATATATTCAGAAGAACCTCAGAAGCGTCTTGGATACAAACAAAGGAGTACTAAACCGGTTAGATTACAAAGGACACATATAGCATGTGACTGTGTCAGCTGTTCTTTCATCCCTGGGTTGAGGGCCTGCTGAGGCTTGTAGCCAACACCTTAAGTTCAACTCCAGCAGCCGTTTATCAGCCGTCTCTAGCTGTGATAACACATAACAGATTATGATTCTGTGTCTTCGTGCTGGTCTTTCATTGTCTTCACAGCATTACATACCGTGGACATCCTGGATCTCAATCTCACCACTTCAAACGCCTACTTGTAAAATGAAAAATTAGACATACAAGCAATGTGTTAAAAGTCTGGATGGATATGCATGATCCTCTGCCAGGAATCCAACTGTTGTAGGCCAAGTAACCAAGGATGGATTGTCTGGTAATGGTAAGTCAAAGAGGTACGTAATGATTCACTATGAAGAAACAAACAGGCCTGGCACTGTTTAGAGATGCTGAAAACTCCCTCGGTGTCTGATGCACTTCCAGATATTAAGATTGACAATGAAAGCAAGATGAAAAGACTCCCCCTGACCTACTCCCTTCTGTCTGCACACCATCAGAGGAGCTGCTCTTTTGGAGATGCGTTTGGTTGTCTTTTCCTGGAGATCATCCGGTTGATCTGTTTTGTCTGCCAAGTCATGTTGAATGAACCGTTTAAAGCATTTTAAAAACAGAGATGTTGATGGGGCTGTAACAACTGGGTCAGAGTGTCATAAAAGGGAGGAGAGGAAGAGTCGCTGACTCGTCTGTCATTAACTAAGCTTCCACTATGCTTAAGCCTTAAACATTGATCTGCTTCAAAGCGCTCGGCTATGGGGGCTTAAAGAATCTGCAAGTGCATGTGCACAATTACAGCCAGGCGTATGCAGGCATGTTGTGCTCTGCACCCAATGTCTGAGCGAGGGAGAGCTAGAGCAGAGAGGTAGGGGCAGATTCTGTTCCCAGCAGACAGGGAGAGCTGGGGCTGATGCAAAGCGACAGACCACGTAACAGGCCTTTAATGTCACCACTGGTCCTCACATGAAAGAGGGAATGTAGCCCCAAGGCTCGATTTTTGCCACACATACTTAGCAGAGGGGGGGGGCTGCAAAAGAGGAAACAAGTGGAAGAGGAGGAAGGGTGAAGTAAAGAGGAAGGGTGAAATCTGGAGAAGCAGGAGATGAGAGGAGAGAACACAAAGACAGAGGAGGAAAAGAGGGAGGTGGGAGCTTTAGAGTCACGCTGCTGAAGTAAATAGGTAAAAAGGCAAAGCCAGGAAATGTGTGTCATTCCCTTGGGATAGCTGATACAGATTTTCTCCTTAAGCAAACACTATGACAAAGACAGAAGGCAATACAACATAAACAGATGAGAGTGATGCATGTACAAGTTTCAGACAGACCGGGTGAGATTAAAAGGAGAATGCAAAGTAAACCGCTAACATGCTTGTGTTGTGTGCAGGCAGGGAGCGTTGGATTATACACATGGTGATGAGGGAGGCGGAGCAGAGGTATAGCCGAGGTCTGGTTCATCGAAAGTGTCAGACACTCAATAAAAATAAAGCTGCAGGAAGAGCTCCCATCACAAACACCCTAGACTCATGTCAGACACACACTCTCCAAGAAAGCAGAGGGGAGAGGGGGATTAGAGGGGACAGAGGAAGACAAGTTCATCTCCTGGAAGACTATACTTCACCTTAAGGTGTCAACAACAGCTGGCAACTGGGCACCTTGCTTGTGCCCACACCTGTCTCCACTGCTGTGTCGACACACCGTCCATCCACAGCTGCCCTACACCTTCTCTAGTAAACACCTAATGTTTGCAGTACAATATTTTATTTTCACTACACACTGAGGATGATCACAAACTTCATAGTATTTTCCATCCAATCACCTCATCTCTTAACTCGCTGTGCTCCGAGTCTGGGAGGCCTGTCCTTGAATGTCCTGCAGGAATATAACCACAGCAGACAGACAGGAGCAGCTGCAATCTTATCAAAGAGGACAATAAAGCAACACCTTGTAAGTCCTTTATGGCCAACATTCCTATGTAATGACACTGAGCAGGGATGGTGGAAGTTACAGCTTAAGTGAACTGCAGCAACACACTGTTTAACTGTGTCAGCTGGTTTCATGTTGAAAAAGAAGAAGTAGCACAAATTGCTCTATAGCCACCTTTCTGACTCAACCGCGAGTTGTGCAACCTGCCAGGAGCGACAGCAGGAAGGTTTCTGCACACATAAATGAATGTCCTTTTACATTGTTAGTTCATTTACTACTTGAAAGCTTCGTTACCAGGTGTTAGCTACTGAGATACCTTCCAACTTTCCAAACACTGCCCAGCTCTGCTGCAGGACAGGACATGAAAAACCGCACCGTAAACTCATTCACTTTGTTTTTTATAAGAAGATCAAAAGCCAACAATCAAAGAGCAATGAAAATATGCTCTGCAATA
Organism: Tautogolabrus adspersus; assembly: GCA_020745685.1. Lineage (NCBI taxonomy): Eukaryota > Metazoa > Chordata > Actinopteri > Labriformes > Labridae > Tautogolabrus > Tautogolabrus adspersus. The sequence continues at coordinate 23,004,677 of CM036552.1, forward strand.
GAACAATATTAAAGAGTAAATGGGCCGGAAAAGGTCTTCTTACAGATTTGATTCATTTCTGTTGCATCATCCATGTAGATTATTTTGTAATATTCTAACTCAAAAGTTCCTTCAAATCGACTGAAGTATCCCTGATCACCTGTTACCAGTCCTAAGAAGGTCGGGATCATTCTCACTTTACTACATGTAGCATGCTGCATGTTTTTTCTCCATCGAGACCGCCTGTGCATGTTGTTATTTTTTACAGACAGCACTTGTGTGCATTCTCCGACGTGAACTGGCAAGAATGACCTGTTGTTTGCGTCTGGCCCATTAAAGCACAAAAAGCCATTGTGCATCATTAGCTGAGGGGGAGGAAGGCAGAGACAGAGCGGCGGAGTGCACAGCTGAGGGAGGGGTCGTTGACCTTACTCATAGCTGAGCAGATGACCTCATTCACAGCACATAGGAATCCTCTGTCTCACCCCCCCAACTGTTCTTTATCACATTCACCATCCTCCCATCGCTCTGGGCAGCCTCGCTCGTCTTTTCCCTTTCGCGAACACAATCAAACGACTGAGCGGAGACGGGGTTCATGCTCACTAACCCTTTCATACACACTGCACATTCTTTCCTGCCAGATACATGTGGGTTTGTATGCCAGTCATCCCTATGTTACACATGGTGCTAAACAGGCTCTTTGTTTCAACAATTAGAGCCTAATCATACAAAACCAGCCATTGTTTCTGCTCTGTAATCTCCTCGCAACCACTGAACTGATAAGGACAGACAGACTTAAGCCGTACCACAAACAGACAACAGGCAGCGACAAATGCTGAACAAACATAACAGTCACAAAACTGTTTCACTTGCAGTTGAGCAACCCTGACTTCATTCGTTTGCTACTGAAAGCTGGGCGTGTTGCACATGAGCATAAATTATGCGAAGCAAATTATGTTTTACATTACGGCACGCGACTGCAGGGCAGACAGCCACTGGAAAACACAAGTGTGCAACACATGTACGCTAATTCTTGTTAGGCTAGTGTGACAGTGGCGGTGACACTGAGGAGACTGCTGAGTAGGAAGCTCAGGCAGTGGATTAAAAACAAATGTAGACATTCCTTCATGAACTCTAAAGTTTCCCTCACAGACATTATTGTACATATCATCACTACAAGCAGAGAGGACTCCAACGAGTCGGGCAGTACACTGCTTCTTCTGATCTGAAGACTTAAGCAACGGTATCCAATCACAGGCCTGCACAGAGTGAAATGTGAGATTGAGGGTAGGGTAGGCTGGGACAGGTGGTAGAAAACACCATGAACTTGAATAACTTCAGTGTGGAGTTCTCTTTCACCACTATCCCTAACATGCACGCTAGCACATTTACAGCAGGCTAGCTCACTGTCTCACACTGTACTTACAAAAAGCCTTTTGGTATAACCGCTTTGAGGGTACTCTCTCCTTCCCCCTCACAGCCGAGCTTTACACTTTGCATGTAATCCAACCTCAGTGTGTCTTTAAAATAGACTTTAGGGTTAATAAAGCTGCAAGCACCAAAGACACCTGAAGTAGAAAACAACAACAAGGTTTATTTAGCATGCTAGTATCCAGTAGTACAGTTACTAATGTTTGCTTTCAAGTTCAAGATGCTTTATTGGTATGAATGGTAATCATCGTAAATATCCATGCAATTGATAGATATTTAAAAAATGCATTAAGTAGGAGCAGAGTGGTTAGCAAGCATTTACGAGAGTGAAATAAAGAATAATATTGCGAGACACTTCTGCTTCCATCTTCACACCGAACAACATTCAAAGAATATTTACAGCTGTTTGGAACAATGTTGACAATACCTCAATTTGTTCTGCTCAGAGCTGCAAAACTCTCCCGAGGTAGTCAACACATGTCACAAAGATTTTCACACAATATGTCAATTTTATTCAAAGCCAGAGCAGGGGGAACCCAAAGGGCCGACAACGTCTATAAAACAGTGCTGCAGACCTCTTTACGAGACATCATCTGCATTCACAATACAACGCCAGTGAAACAACAAGTGCCCTCGGTGAAGTGCAGACAAAACATGATTGGCAAACTGTTAGAAAAGCTGCTTCCAACCATCGCTGCTGCATAGAATACGTTTTAAATGTTCGGCACAGACTAGAGTATCACTATTTGTCCTTTTAAGCCTGGAGAGTGGAAAGTTGTTTACAGACTTATTAAAGATGTTCACTTACAGTAAACATGTATACGCTTTTTAACTGGAGCGCAAATTGAACAGCTGCAGGGTCTCTTTCCCAAAATCAAAAGGGCAGATTAGAGGAAAAGAGTTAGTCGAAGAGTAAAACATGGATTCTGAAATGTCTTGCAGCTCTACAGATTCAGAAAAGAAGCTGAGATTGGTTTGCAGAGTTCCTGGCGCTTCATATTTGATGACAGAAGCCTACAGAGGAATCTCTTCAACGCTTGGCACCTCAGTCTGTGGCCCTTAGGGAAGGTTATGGCAGGACCACCTGCTCTTGCCCGAGCCTCACAGAAACAACACAGGCTGCTGAGGGACAGGTAAATTATTCATCTTTGATTTATCGGCCAGCCCTGCGACTGACGATAAGTCGAAGCAAAGGCTGCAAACCACATGCAGAACCGTCCACTGGAGGAGTTTCCACGGCACGAGGAGGAAGAGGGAAAAGGTTGCATAGATAAACAGTCAGTAAGATGGGGGGGGGGGGGGCTGTCGCACACAAAAAAACATATAGGTAATCATTTCTGGTCTTTGATATGCTAGTGCCAGCCTCAGAGCAAAAACCCGATCACACTTTGACATATTCAGAATCAAACTCGGAGATTCAAATCAAAGTCAAAGTTTGTAGTCCTCACTGTGCATGGCGTTCACCTAAAGCAGAGCTAAAAAAAAAACTCTGGGAGAGAGTGTGTGGGGAAAACAAACACTAGGCTGGAGGTTAAGTGCTCTGACTGTGCTCCCGGTAAAATTCCTGAGCTGGCTGCCAATGCTCGGTTGCCATTCCTCCTCTGAAAGGAGAGGGGGAAAAAATGAATGTGGAGGAGGGTGGGAGGGTAAGAGAGGAACAGAGTGAGCATTCAGCTCATTTTTTCACCTCCTGTCATGATAAAAATGGAGAAAGCAGCAGGATATAGTGACAAACGTTGCTGGTATCACACCAGGAAAAAAAGACTAATTGTGAGACCGTTTTTTTGTGACAGTTCAAGGATTTAAGAAAAATACAGAGGAAGAAAAGTGAGAAAACAAGGGGGACTGCTTTGAGCGAGGGGTTGGGAGAGCTATTTCAAGCACGTAAAGAATGTAACCGGGTGGGGCCCAGACATACGCCACAAACTGGGATAAATATAAAGAAATATTGTGTAAGTGTCTTGTTGATCTTCATGAAAGTACAGGTGAAAGATTCATGACGGGTTCTAAATTAGTCAAAAGAAAGCCGAGAGACAGAGCTACCTATGTGGGGGAGGGTAAAAAAGAAAAGAAAAAGGAAGGGCTTCTCTTGTCACCAAAGCATAAAAACAGCTCTCCCTCCTTCTCTCCGTCTGTCTGAAGGAAAAACAAACTACTGACTCGCCATTCCCAGAACACTTTTCCGTCTGAAACGGGCGTTACCTCTCGCAGATGTTTTTGGATTCCGAAATACAAAGAGAAAAAAAATGACATAAGTGGGGTCAAGGGCAATGGGAGGCGCCATGGTCTCAGTAAAAACAACCCGGTTTAATATACAAGTCTGTGCCAGGGAAGTCTTGTGACATAATTATTACAACATTCCCTAATTCATGTTCCTGTTTTAGAACGGCTTGTCATCATCTGGCACACACACACACACATATAACTGTGTGTCGTGCTTAGAAAGTGAAATTCAGTTATTTCCCTGTTAACACTATTAACGTTAACCTGATTTGACTGTTTTCAGGCTTGAAGCATAAGAAATAAAGGAGACATAGCTGTCCTCTGGTAATGTGTTGACTAACAGCCAGGAGTAATCGAAGGAAAGACACTTAGTTTTGGCGACAGCGGACCAGATAGTCAGGGCACAGAGACGGGAGGCCAGGCAGCAGCGGCGGCGATGATAAGCAGGCCCCAGCACTCACGGGATTGAGGCCTGAGATAAGAGGCCAGAGCTGTCGTTGGATGACTTTATCATACAACACCCACTGGGGGTGTGCAGGGGGTTGGCGTTGGTTGGAGTAGAGAGGGGCCAGCGAGATGGAGTTAGGACAGAGACAGAAGCCCACACAGGCAGTGTGGCGGGGGCTGCTGAATAGGAAGGGAGAGGAACCTCAGGTTGAAGAAAGGGAAGGCGACACTGGGTCCTACCACAACCTCTACATCTCACCCTGTCAGACTGATGCCACCAGCTAATTTATTACCAGGGAGGAGAGAGAAAGAGAGAGAGAGGGGGACCGCACCAGGGCAAGAGAGAAGCAGAGAGAAAGACAGCACAAAGCCTCCTATTCTGCTTTCTCACACTGGTGGCAACGGCTCAGTAAACCAGCTCACAGAATGGCTCTCGGTTAATTAAATTCCAGCTTATAAGTGGTGCTTTGGGAGAGAATGTGGGGAGAAGAGAGAGGGGTTGTGGAGGGAGGTTATAACAGGTTTCTGCTTTGCAACAACAGCCCCGGTTTAACACCCTCAATTCTCTCTTCACGTCCGTCTCTATCAGTGCTTTCTCCGGGGCCCAAGGCGGTAACTTACTTTGTGGACTGCACTGAATCTTATTAGCTGCTAAATTGATTGCATGTCAGAGGTTAGTGAAGGTCTCACCCTGTGCTGAGCCCTCCCCAAGGGTCAACATGCAGCGGGAGAGAACAGCACGCTAACAGACGGACAAACAACAAAATGGGGAGAGACGGAAAGATTGACGGAAATATGGGACATTGGTTAGAAAACCAAACGCATCCCATTTGTCAAAATCTGTTTTCCAAACAGCTGTTCCCAGAGGACCTGTTTCGTACTCAGGCACCACAGTGGACAGCAGACAGTTTGTCCTCTGAATGCTGACAGCTCTCCAGGGAAGGTCCTGTTAAATCACGACACACAGAGACAAACTAGCAGACACAGAGCTCTATATGCAAAGGGGGATGTTGCTGCCAGAAACAAATGGTACGATGCACCATGCAGCGCAGTGGTGCAATGAAACAACGGACACTTTAATCTGCCATACAAACAAAACTAAATAATGAGCATGTTTGGACAGCTAAGGGTACCTGGAATTAATATTTTCCGTCAATCAGACTGAACCGTTGCCCTTACAAAATATTCACAACATTTTGTGACAACAAAATCCAGACCTTCTCCCTTGTGCCGCTACCCTACATCAGAGTCCACACGCCGCTACCAGGCTATATCTCTAGATGTTATATGGGCTGTCTCCTCCTGCCAAGAGAAAATATAGCAATTTGAAGCCGCTTGTTGGCTGGCAGATCGTAAAGAGAAAGAAAAAACCCCTCCATAGCAGGTGTCACCTCGGGGAGACGAACAACTGCAACGCAAGGGGATTTCAAAGGAGGGCCTGTCAATCGGCCAGAGTGACCTTGAGGGAGTACATTCATATTGGGAACTTAACAGGGACGCCCAGGGCGGGGGCGATCGTCACGCACAAGGGTGGTGTCGGCTTTCTCCAGCCTAGAAACAGCTGTGTCCACATGCACAAGATGTTGGGAGGGCGAGGGAGACGTGTGCAGCTGTCAGGAGGGTGTACTCTGGAGAGACGGACTGTTTGGTCAAGAGCTCAAAGGGTTTAATTGTTAGAACACTATCATCTTACAAAAGATGGTTTTTAAGATGTTAGTCTCTGTAAAGTGCCGTCATTGTTATTCATCAACAAAACAGAAAAACTCCAGGCTCCTCGAGATGGCGGTTGATGTTGTGTTGACAGATGAGGCCAGTCCTTTCACGCTCTTTTTTCGAACACTTTTTTAAAGTGCTTCACTGACTGGTTTCGTTTCCAACTCTGCTTGAGCATCACTGATCAATAGCTTTTCATGTAGCACCTGCTTTCTCCTGTCGCGTTGACAAGACAATCGCTTTCGATAAGACAGAACTGACAGGACAAGTCTCCGTTACACACTCCGAGGAGAAAACTACCCAGAAGGACCACAACAACAAAAAAAAAACACTCCAAAATAACATTTGAGGTTAAAAAGTAATTCCACCACAACAACACAAGCTTCCCTTCTGGAGGCTCTCCTGTCTGGACTGGAAGTCGCAGTCGAGTGTGATGTTTATCTTCACTGCTGGCAAAGAGAACGGTAACAAAACATGCTGTGTCATCATCATAAAAACAATTACCTTCAAGTACTATTAAAGGGAAAAGGTTTCTAAAAATGCAGTTATTCCCCTCATCAACCTAATGCAACACATGGAGAACAAAAATAGATCAATTTCAAAAGTAGTGGGCCGAAGGGAAGCTTTAAAAGATTCATTCAAATAGCAGATTCTGGACTGGGCGTTTAGTTTTACCCTGAGTTGGGACCTATACACCGGCAGGGGGCTGAAACTGGAATATCACATCCCAGCGTCAGCCACGTCCAGAGAGAAAAAGCAAAGCAAACCGCCCCTAACAGGAACCAGACAGTCAGACAGACGTGCTTTGCACCCGGGTGGCTTTCATCACACACAAACGCAACATTTGGCAGTGGTTTAAAGTTTGGGCTGGTGCTGTGGAAACCCTTGTAAACCTCAGACTCATGAGGCAGACATTGGAGGGTTACCAGTGACCCCGCTGTGATTTCATAAACAACAGAAGAATTTTTTTTTTTATTGTAAAGAGCTGCGTAAAATCAGCGGTCTAATTCATCTCTGACCCTCTAAAATTATCTCCCCAGCTCGTCCAAACACCAAAGAGTGCAGGACGTCAAACGAAATGCTGGAAAAGCTTTTAGAGAATACAAATTAAAAACATTTTATTTCTGATGTCAGCTCAATATATTTTATTATCCCACAGGAAGAAAAGGAAAACATCTGCAAATTCCCACAGGACAAATTTAGTTTTTATAATGCGTTACATTTAAATGTTTAAAACAGTCTTACTAACAGACGTTCAGTACTTCAGCCAGCATCTCTGCAGAGTGCAGCGTCTCCTCTCTCCTACCGCTTTAGACCCGTAGTTCACAGTCACAGCTTCGGAGGTTAAAGTGAGCAGGGAATGCATTTAAAACCTAAAGAAAAGTCACTATAAGCTGTGTTTAAAAAGGGTTAAAATATAGCCTAGAAACAGCACATTGTCTCAGCAGTGTTAGAAATGTTCTGATCCTTCTGACTACCAGGAGATTTAGGGACTCACCAACAAACTTCACTTTTAGCAAAACATAAGTTTTGTGATTTCACAGTCCATGTGAATAAAAACAATACAAGTGGAAAATACAATTCAACTTTCTGAGTTACACTGTAACACAAAGTAAAAGCAATACGTTAAAAAAATCGATGCATCAGATTCGTTCTGATAAACTGCTGAGTACATGGTAAGCTCAAAGATGTGCCGTCAAGTCTGTTCACTCATAAAGTGAATCCAGCGCAGCACGACTGAGCTGTTGAGTAAAGTGTGAATGAAAAGATACACAGACTGTGTATGATCTCTGACTATGGAGAATGGTTAATAACAAGAGGAGGAGCAGGGCTAGAAAAAAACACAACAGGTCTAATAGATAAACAAAACCTCAAGACAACCAGCCCGTTTAGAATTAGAAAAACAATCACCAAAGCCTTTTTAGAAAGGAGTTATACACTGCAAGATTAAAGATGATCATTTTAATGGGAGATGTGGATGCAAATACGTCAGGGGAAATTATCATCACAGAAACAAATTCATGTCTAAGATCACAATGATTTGTTAGTGGGGTGCTATCATTTTACCAGAGAATAAAGCGCCACATAATTTAGATTTTAAGCACAGAAATAGTGTCACTCCTAAAGGTGCATTTATCACCTCAATAGAATTACAATACCTACTTAATTCAGAGACTGTTTTCTAGCAGTTATGCAAATTTATTTTTGTACTGATGTAGTTTTGCAGGCAGAGGAAATAGTCCACTTTACGTCTTAATGTCTTGTTTACCACCGACCAAGAGAGAACAGGAAAATCTTTGCAGACCGGTTCAGCAACTACATACTACTACACCTCCTCATCCAGACATGCAGCCGAAACTCAGAGCTAAGCACTGCTCCATACGTCTAATGCTGTCTATGAAGAAACCACTCAATCATGCCGTGAAGTGGTCAGAAAATGTTGTTTTTAATCTTCTGTGTCATTGTCTGTCGAGTCCGGCAGCACTCTCAGCACAGGGACAGTCTGCTAGGGCGGCTGTGGCGCTCTCTAGTGTCCCCAGCTCAGTTACATAAACCATGGGTCCTACCTTCCGCTTAGACCAGATTATGTTAGTGATACTATCAACATTAACGGCGTATAAGCCGTGTTTAACACCACAGCTCATCATGCCACAAATAAGTAACAGGGCGGAGGATATACAGGGAGACAGACAAACCCCGTCTGGATGGCGTCGCCGACAAAAGGCGACGTAATTTTTTTTTTTTGGTAGGGCACGCTTGAGTTGCAAAAAAAAACACGACGACTGCTGCAGCAAGGGAAGGAAATATAACCGGGAGAAACAGACCCTCACTTGAGGACAAATACTGCAGTAGCAAAAGGGGAAGAGAAACAAACAGAGCTGCTGCTCCGTGTAATGAAAAGTTAGACGGGCTGCAATAATCTTAGTGCACTCCCCCCTCCCAGCAGCAAATCACGGGCCATTGTTTGGGCAACAAGCAGCCACATTCCTCCGTGCTTTAAGCTCGGCCGCTGGGGCAACTACTAAAACCAACCTCTGGAAGCACACATAACAAAAGTCAACTTTTGTAACACTTCTTGCTCTTTGTTTGAAACGATTGAATGTCTGTTTGAGTGTTTAGTGCGAGCACATGCTACGTAAATGCTTCTGTCTTTGGTTCCTCAAGAGTTCAATGCAACGCTGCTAGCCTAAAATGTGGCTAACCCGAGCTACATTTCTCCGGAACATGTGGAATCAGGGCCCTGGCTAATTAAAAAAAAAACAAGAGATTCCTGTGAGATACAGCTAAAAAATGTGCTCAAAAACTTTAACCTGACACGTTATTGTGAATACATTGACAGTGAAAGACTGTGTTTGTTTTTCTAAACGAGTCAAACAAAGTTTTTTTGCCTCGTCGCCACAAAGTCAGGAGTGAAGAAACTAAACTCCATGGAAACCTGGCGTTAGCAACGTAACTCCACATGGTTACCACATAAGATTTTTAATGTGGTTGTTGTTTTAGGTTAGAGGTATGGATGAGTTGTAAGTGTTACTGTGGCTGCCACGGTCAGAAATATTGGTGTATCCGTAAGACCGTAATGCAGAAGGGACGCCCAGCCGTGTGAAGTCGCACCGACACCGGACTGCGCCGTGGTCACGCTTCCCCCACCTCCCCGATCGCTCCAGACTCCCCCCTTACCTTCATCGAGAAGCCTTTCCAGGTGTGTGAAGATGCCGCAGAGATTTGGCAAACTGGTCATGAGCTTCTTCTCGTTTAATAATTGCATCAAATAGTCGGGACTCGGCCTCGGTCGCTCCTTCACTTCGACCTCTCCGACCATCATCTTTGCGGCGAGTGACGGAGAACAAACCACCAGCGGAAATACAGAATCCTCTTTTTTAGGGGAAAAGGAGAAGAAGAAAAAAAACGAAAAAGAAAAAAAAACTTGCGGCTCCTATCCCTCGCTTCCCTCCTCCTTGAGATGAGAAGACTCTGTAAACCCCCCTTAAAAAAATGCAGGTTTGGTTTGTTCTTGTTTTGAGAGTGGAGAGGGGGCAAAAAAAGAAACCGTTATCTTCCTTCCAGAGACTCGTGCGCCGTACTCTCCTCTACGCCGTGTGCGCTCGAGGACGTTCGATTCCACCACTGTAGGCGCGAGACAGACCGTTCCACCGGAAAGCCTACGTCCTCCTCAACGGCGATTGGCCAGCGGGGCTTTCAGGGGACTAATAGAACGACCAATGAGCGCTCACAACCGAACCAGAAGGGCGGGGCGGGGCCTCGATTGTACAATGACGGACAGAAATTCCACCCAATCGAGTGCAGTGCGCAGGAATGCACATTATACTACAGGAGTGGAGTAGCTCGCATTACTTCTTTCTTCCTCACAAATGACACCATTATGGCATTTAAAATTTAACCCCAACAAGCGTTATGTTTTTCAATAATAGGAACCATTTTCTTTAGCTTTACAACCTTTTTATTGGAGGGACACGTGTTAATACTGGGAGTGAAAAGAGAAGTTACATGAGGTTTTACTTTCTGTCTTTTTGTTTTGAAGACAGCAACGTTTACACTTTTGCACTAAAGGAGCAATTTCGGAGTAATTCTTCCTTTTGAATTTCTCTTTTTTAGCTTAGCACTTTTATGTATAGTGTGTGAAAAAAATATGTACCCCCCTTTAGTAGCCAGTTTCAGCCAGTTTGGCTTTGCTCTTATTTTTGTTTTGTATTTTTTTAGTTTAAGTTCCACTATGACATGTTTTTTTGTTTTTTTATCAAATCGAAGTATAATAACTGGGTTTAAAAAATGCTTCAGATGGTTTAACAAATCAAACAGTTACCTTAACTAGAAAGTCTCAAAGGCTCTGTGATGGCGAGCTCTTTCAGCCGTGAAGTTTTACGTGTTGCACAAGATCAGCACAGCCCTGTATGTTGTAGATCCAGTGTGAAAACAACATTCCTGTGACCGTAGACCTACTTAAAAGCACTGCAGCCCTTTTTTCTTTTTAGATTTTACAAGCTATGGTGTAATTCTTAGCTCAGCATTGATGTGTATGGGTGGTTCTACTAATCGGGTTTTATTGGTCATATGTGAGCCAAACGTATGTTCTATAGGGTCCTTTATGATTTGTGCCTGGCAGAAGTAATATAGTGGTCAAGAGCAGCTTATGAATCAGGCTGTTAGTTTCACCTATAGGTGCTGAAATATGAAGAAAAAAAAAGGTAACCTGTGCTGTCCATTACACGATGCCTTTTGTTACTCAAGACGTGTACATCTTGTTATCTGTCTTGGGACCGATTGATCAACATTCCCCTGATCAATAGAGCCTTTTCATTGTCCTGTCCTTGGGAGGACCTTTCAACATATCCTCCGAAGATTAACATCCCTGATCAATGGAACACACACAAACCAGCTACCTCCGGTTTCTCGCATCCTGCCTAGTGTGAAAATAAACCACAAGTGGTCCGTTTTGATTTTAACAGCTGTTGGCTGAGTGGGGCCCGGCTAAATCTGAGCTCTGACCTTGGCCCTCACTCAATTTGTCCGCTTACTGCTTACCCACACATGTCTTGGTGAAAAAAGTCACCCCCCCCCCCCCCCCCCCCCATGGGTGCTGGAACAGCTATGCAATGACTTTAATGCTGCACAGTTGAACCTAAACTCGTAGCTAAAGTTAAGATAGATCAATAATTTATCACTTGAGCTGTCAACCGATTAATTGCTATTTTTCAATAGTTAATTTTTGAAATACCATTAACACCCGTTTAAAAAAAAAAGGGTAAGGCTTTTATTTTGAATTGGTGTACTGTCTTTAATGGTACTTTACTTGCTGTTTGAATTCAACCCTGCTTTTATTTTGAAATAAAGTAACGACCTTCTGGTAGATCGAAGATTAACCACAGAAAAATGACCTAGAGTCAGATAAAATATTAAGTTAAAACAGCCAAAAGGAAAGATAAAAAAAGTTTGATGACTGATGTCATATGACTTTGGACTCGTCAGCTGAGGAGTCTGAGATCTTTTTAAAAGAGAAATGAGACATTCAAAGATGCAGCAGTGTCGTTTCTTTCCATCACTGTGACTACAGGGAGACACTGCGGAGGCTACGGTGTGCCAAAAGGGACAAAATATCATGTGATGTGATTAATGAGTAAAAAATGCATTCATTTCAGACCTTAATTACGATCAACTATTAATGCTGACAGCCCTATTTATAACACAAAAGTAACTCAATGAGTCTATCTCTTTGGGCTTATTTTGTGGGATATGTTTGCTGTGTTCAGTTCAGTTGGTAGAGTTGGCCATCTACCAACTGGAAGGTCAGGGTTTTAATCCCACATGCTCGTGCATGTGTCCTTTGGGCTTGACAATTAACCCCATGTAACCCCTGCTGCTTTGTCGGCAGGATATGGATGTGTATGAATGGGATTAGTTATTTTTGATGGTCACTTTACATAGCAACCTCTGCAATCAGTGTGTGAATGAGTGGGTGTGACCTGCGGCGTAAAAGACTTTGAGTGCTCAGAAGACTAGAAAAGATCTATACGAGCTCAAGTCAATTCACCATTTAGGACCAACATTTCTTCTATATAGTGCCAAAATATATTATTCCATTGTCAATCTCCCAACTCACACAAAAAAAACTTGTTTCCCCACCCCAAAAAAAATATTTGGAATCAGTCCTCCGGCCCCTGATAACAGTATTTGGGAGTGCAGGAGGCGACAGGAGCCTCCACATCAAAGCAGGCGGACAGATACAGTTGCCTTAACAACCAGCGCAACACATTTACTGGATCCTGCTTCTCTGCTTCTTCAGCCAGTGTATATAGCCACACTTTGTTATTGCTGCAATTATTGTAGAGCTTCAGAGACGTTTCAGACATTAGCTTTCAAAATGATCGTGATGGTCTTGAAATACTTTAAACAGACGTCAAAAATCATGTTAGTATTTGAAGCTAGGTTTCAACTATTTGTAACTGTGTATTCATGTTCACATGACGTTCATCAGTTAGATTAATACTTAAGTATCCCACTTCCATATCCAATCTCTGAAAGACTGTCAGGTATTAACAATGTGACTGTCATCATTTCAACCAGTGACCACAGATCATGTGTTGTAGTGTTGTAGTCAAGACCACACTAACCAAGACCAAGACATACCTGAGACCAGAGCGCTCCGAGACTGAGACAAGACCAAGACATTTAGGGATCGAGACAGAGTCAAGACCGAAACCAAGGCAGGAGGAGACCAAGACAAGAACTAGACCATAAATATCAATGAAAATCATTATCTTGTGTCAGACTGTAACACGGGGAAGGTTGCGGCCTTAACCGGGGGATAAAAATCAAACTACCAATGAATTGTTAAAGTTATTCGTTCTTTTAGAAAGTGGCTTTTTTCTTCTAATCACAGTGATGACGTGGAAAAATAGCCGATCAGTGGTGGTCTTGACCGGTCTTGATTTAAAATCCGGAGTCCGCCCAGTCTGAGACCGAGACAAGACCTGTAAAAAATGCTTTCGATTTTAAGACGGGACCTTTAAAAAGTGGTCTCGAGACCAAGACCGATATACCAATATAGAGTCTTGTCATTTTCACCTCCACCAATTACTCGGGACATGTAACATTAGTCCTGCCATCCAAATGGTCTGCAATAACAGCGCCCTATCTTCAAGCCACGAATGATAAAAACATCCCTTGAAGTCAAACAGTGATAAGTGATTTTGGTGGATAAGAGTGTGCAGATAGGCAGGGGGAATGAGAAACCCTGTTTTTCATATGGCTGGGAGATAGCTAAATTGTTCATGGTGTTGACTTTATGCTTCTCTTTTATTTCCTCCCTTAATCTTTGAATATAAGCGATGGGAAAGTCACAGACTTCTTGCATCAAAAAGAATCTGGCATTTATTCTGAGCTTTGAAAATGGGTTTAGTTCTTATCTCAGCGGTGTGCATGGTAATTTGCACCTTGCCTAGCGCTGATTCTTCCGAGTTGGGTCACATACTGCTTCTGTGTGTGTGTGTGTGTGTGTGTGTGTGTGTGTGTGCGTGTGTGTGTGTACTGATATGTGTGCGAAATAGAGACGCAGAGTTAAAGGAAGAGAGAGAGAGACCTTTCGATAGACAGGGAGAGCAGATACCTGACTGTGTGTGTGTGTGTGTGTGTGTCTTCTGACAGCCCGAGAGTAAACAGAAGCGATATTAATCCCCCCTCTTTTGCTTTCCCTGCCCTTGTGTTTTCGTCATTTTTAATAACACGCTTTCCATTCAACAATTAATCCAATTAACAAGGATCCAGATAATTAATGAACATGCGTTTAGCCCTCTTTTGAAGAGAAGCTGTTAAGTCACTGACAATGAAGTTGGAGAGCGCCCTGGGTTTTCAACTGAAAGTACACTGACAGAGACAATGGGGCCCTCAGTAGGGGCCCCGTAGATTGTCGTAGCCCGCCTCGGGGCCACAGCCGCAGGAAAGCGAGCAGGAGACGGCTGTCGAGGCAAGGCTGTGATAACGGCTGTCGCTCTGGAGGAGGCAAACAGAGGCCCACAGGCTCCGATAACACACACACACACGTAAAAACAAGAACAACATCTCTCCCTTTTTCTTTTCACTTACTACTTTGGGGTCTGTGGGGAAGAAAGTGCCGGCAGAATCTGGGTCATTTACATTTTGAGGAAGGTGTGTGCACAGCGCAACAGAAATAAATGTCCTTCTAGCAACCACAGCACATACAGAGAAACACATAATGTACCTATTATTCATTTTAACTCGTATCATAAGCATGACATGACAAATGACCTACTAGTGCTTGTGTCTTCATGCACTGATGCACTCGTACTAGTTTTTTTTGCACGCTTGTATTGAATACTGTGTGAGCATTTGTTATTGTGAAAGACTGAATATTGTTTATTTGACAGGGAAATCACCTAAAGGAAGAATTGGAGACGACAAAGATGAAGAGGAAGGATGTGAAAATGAAAGTGATTCAGGAATGTGTTGAGATGACAGAAAATCGACCTAATCCCCCTGTAGTTTTATTCTAGTGTTGTTCAGGACAGGTGTGTTCTGACATGTTCGGGGTCACGATGTAATTCGAAGATGTAAAACAGTTGCAAAGCTCAAGTCCAGCGAATGGCTCGCATCATTGTTTTAGCCGTTAAATTGTCTGACAACACAAAAAGCGAAAATATGAACGCACAGTATGTAAATTCCGCCACCAGGGGGCTCTTAATCAAAACAATAACAACAAATGACATCGAGGCTGGCGGGGAATCCTGGGAGTGATTCTCTCTGCTACTCCCACCCCCGATGAAAACGAACTCTTCTTAGCTCAAAATTGGCACTATACAAATATTGATTGATTGATTGATTGAAACCGACCTGAGGAGGAGAATATGTTTACCGACGAGCTAATGTATCAAAGTATAATTTACGTGACGTTTTTATCACAGCAGCACATACAGCAACAGTACGGCAGCTTTCAGTAGCAGTCAACGCTTCTTTTTGCAGCGGCCTTTGACATAACATCCGGCGTTTCCACGGCAACGATAAACATGTTGTCCGTTACAACTATAAAATTAAGGATTTCTCTGGCTTTGATTACTGTTGGAAAAATTTGAGCTAATGTAATTACTCGACAAAAAATATTTATAACATATTTTTAGACAATTTTTAATTAATTGAGATATTTTAGTGGTTAGTGTGTTAGTGTAGATGGAGAACTTATTTTTCTCGGTCTGTACTAATAATAATAATGGTATGAATGGTTGTCCAGGACCAAAAACACCCACAGTACCTTGGCTTCAATTGCAGATGTGAGTGAGGGGTCTGGTTGGTGTCGGGGGTTGTGAAACTTCTACTCATCGTGTTGTATTTCACACCTACTTGTGATTAGGATAGAGCGTTCTAATAGGCCAAAACAGAAAGACAAAAAAAGAGACACACTTTCAGATGTATGTGGCATAGATTGGACCGAGCTTTTATTTGATATTACATGCAGGCAGCAAGCTCTCGAATGTGACTAAAACAGGCCTTTTCCTACTCTACAAAATAAGACTTACCACCAGAAAGAGTCTGTACTAGTCACACACACTTAAAGGAAGAAGTGCCAGCTGGAGGAGTGGAGTAGCATGAGGAAAAATCTATCACAATTCAATCCAACATTCCTGCGTTCACAATAACCCTTTCTATTCTCTGCCACTGCAGTTATTCACCATTCTCTATTTTGTTAAAGGTCACCTTGGGTGTTGTAGTCTAGATGCTCCAGTGGTTTGGCAATCTGCTGATGGGAAAGCCTGTTGGCCCGCCTGTTGTTGCACAGGCAAGGGGGGAGTCAGGGATAGTGGCTGAGTGGGGGGACAGCTGGAGCGAGTTGTGATGGAAGGCTCTGATGGGAAAACAGCACCTCCAAAATCCCACCTCAAACCTGCTAAGCATCAATCAACAGGAGGAAATGACAAAATCACAGTAGCATTTTTACAGTACAGGGCACTTAAGGTGGCCGAAGGTAAACAAGTTTCACCTGCTCCTCCTTCCTTGGTCTTACTCTTGTGGTGAGCACATGGGTGTCAATACAGCTTAAAGAAGCCCAGCCGAGTCTACATCAGTCGCCGCCGATTGTTAACAGTGTGGATCCATTCCGGCTCCTACTGAAGAAGCCCGTATTTGTTTACTTGTCTGTTCGCCTGTTTGTGTGCGCCTGCCAGCCCATAGCAGGGAAAGAAATGAGTGTTTGTGAGTGATAAGACCTGAAGGAGAGGAAGAAAGCAAAAAGGAGAGTGACAGAAAGAAAGGGAGAGATATCTCTATCGATTGATCCTGCTGTGTGGTCGGCTCGAGGATCTTAAAACACAAGCATAATCAGTCGAACAATCACACACAAAAGCTCAGATAGGAGACTTAAGCTCAGAAGCCTCAACAGTAAACCATGATGTAAGATTTTTGCAGACTTTATCAATATTTAAAGAGAAGGTTCACAGCGGAAAAACAGAATATAATCAGCTTTTTCAAGGTGTTTACAATATTCCTGCACTCTCGCATTAAGCCTGCAAATCAGACACCTGGCATATGGAGAGGCAGATAGATAAATCTCCATTGTGCTTTCCTGTCTCGCACATGCTCAGTGGCTCCCTGGATGAGCACAGAGTCTGCCAGGCAGACGTGAAAAAGACAAATCATTCCCCCGGGGGGCATTTATTTCTGTTGCACAGCACAATCCCCTCATTGCTGGTCCTAACAATCTGCCTTTTGAGACTATAATGCTGGAACAAGAGAGACAGCTCAGCAGAAGAGGGGACAAAGGGGAAAAGGGAAGGAAGTGATAAAGAGGAAGACTGATGAAGACTTCCTGAATGCTTAATAAATCTATCAAAGTACACAGGGTTATGACATGCGACCACAACACAACTCTGATCGTATTAAACATAGTCTACATGGATGAATAAATTGATTCAGTCACATTTAGCTTGTTTGCTCAAATAAGGAAGCGTGGTGACGTTGCTACAGTAAGTGCCAGTTGTTTCCTCCGTTCTCGTCTGTTTTTCACTTGTGAAAGAAAAACAGATTACCAAATGGTTCAGTCTGGATCCCCAACCCCCTCCACCTATTTTTCTTTGGTCTCTTATTCCTCTCTGCAGCTGGCAGCTCCTAAATCTAAGGTCTGGACGGAGCTAGACAGCTCTCTCCAGCAGGTGACACAACATCCCACTTCCCTCTATCCATCCATCCTGACGCAGCCCACACAGTCTCTCCTGTCTCTCATTTCTCTAAGCGCTGGGTTCACGATGTATCTCCTCTTGTATTCTCTTTATTCAACATGCTCTCTCTCTCAAACTCCAAACATTTCCACGCTGCCTTCTCTTTTCCATAATTGTCTTCCTCCGTCTCAGCCTTTTCTCGACTTTCCTCAATCTCTTTTTTCCCCTCCGTCAACAGAACGCTATCGGCGTGCTTGTGTAGCTTTTGTTGCACAGCTCCCTGCAATACAAAAGCCTTTGTTGGCCTGCCACCGCTGTGATGTGGTGAGACGGAGATGCACAAGGACAAACTTGAGCTCCGTGGAGCCAGCTTTCAGAAAGTCACTGTTCATTCGGAGATAACGGCTCAACCTGAAGGCTGGAGAAGCTGGTGGGATACGAGCCAGACACGCATGTAAACACTTGTCTGCGTCATGGCCTGTGTTGATCTGTGAGGGCTGTTTGAAATTCGATGTATAAATCTTCCCATGTGGGTGCAATGCTTTGTGTTTCCATCAGTGAAATGGCTCGCATGTGTTCCTCAGTGGGAGTTATTGCTGGCTGCAGGGCAGTGGCAGCTGTTGTGAGAGGCTGAGCTAGCTAGGCTAATAATAACCCCAAAGCTGAATGAGTGCCCACCAGCCTCACGTCGTTTGGATTTGACCCTGGGAGTCCAGTTGCAGTGTAGACTAAGGATAAGCCAGGTCGTGGATTAGATAACACTCTTTCACCCTTGTAAGGACAAAGGCAGGTGTGCAGGAATGCTACACACTCAGTGGTTAACGCTGGTGTTGTAACACCCTGAATTAACCACTTTGGAAACTTTTGGAAAACAGTTGGACTAGCAAGTGGTGCTTTAAGTATTTCCCCAAAACTCAGTTAGCATTTAGTGTTCAACAAGAAACAAACAGCAGGTGAGCAGTAATGCTAAACATTTGATGGTTAAAGTTGGTTTTGGAACCATAGACTGTATAAAACATGGACGTAGTCTCAGTAACGTCACCAATTGGTTTCTGAAGAGGTGTTTTGAAGCTGGATGATGGTGGTTGCCATGTTGGAAATGCATCTCCACCTAACTTTTAATCAATCTAAAACCAGGCCAAAGGGTGACTCAGGCCTTTGTCCTCCTGGCAGAAAGCAACAAAGTGCCTGCCTGCCTGCCTGTCCACGCCATAGACTAAATATTAATGGAAGAAGCCAGAGTGATGTCACCCATCTTTTACTGCAGGGGGCTTTGGAGGCTCATCAGCTGCAGCCGCTGTGCTGGACATCCTGTCTCAGCCTAACTTTCAGTCAACACAATGACAGGCTGAGCTGAGGCAGGTTTTAAGCCTCTTGATAAACCGTTACATCTCGCCCACCTGTCACTCATGTCAGAAACACGCCCAACTATGCATAACTCGTATCGTTCATAAATTAAAACGGATGCGTTATAAAAATATTCACCCCCCCTTTCAGTGTGTGCCCCTGACCTATGTCGTTTTTGTACCAGGGTGTAAACATGTTCATTTCAAAGGACGGGGTGCAACAGGAACTGCAGTTTTTCGCACTTCTGTGTTGGCTTCATTTTTTAACACCCAAGGTTAAGGTCATAACACCAAGAATCCAACACAGCCAGAAACATTTGCATTGACCAAGTGATACTTAAAGGTTTTTTCCAAATCCGTTCAGCATCCAGTGCTATACTTTTAAGTACGTTTTTCAGCCTTGGGTGACAAAGGCAGGTGTGCAGTAATGCTAGACACTTGGTGGTTAAAGTTGCCTTTTTAACACCCAGAATGCATCACTGTGGAAGGCAAATAGGTCGCCCAAGTGGTAAACAAATAGGTTTCCAAAATCCAGTTAGCATTGAGTGTTACTGATGTGAATATACACACGTAGGTAAAGTGAAACAGAAAAACATGAATCCATCACTTTAAATTCTAAGCTGAGGCCTGTGTAGCAGAATTATCTTAATCTCCTCATTCTGTATGTGGCCTGAGGAGAAATTTACAAAAGGCAGCACTGGGATGTTGCAAAACGTCTGAATAACATGTTGTCGCCCTCACACGCACCCAGACAGATTTTTCATAATCGCCAAGAAAGCAACAAAAAAAGGGAGGAAAAAAAGACAAATATCAACTTGGAAATCCTTTCAGCTGAAAATAATACTGTGGCTTTATCTGCGACAGATACTATCAGCTGTAGGGAAGAAGAGCATGATGTTACAACCTGAGCTCTATAACTGGAGGAAATGCTCTGAATGGGAAGCTATTTATTTCTTTGTGTTTCTTTGGGCAGACACAAAATGATCAATTGCTCATTATGACTCATGGAAAAGGTTTAGAACGTGATGATCGGGACAATTTCTGCTTTATGCCGGATTTGTTTTTGAGTCCTTTTTTTCGTGTTTGAGCAGAGAGCGAGATAAGGGAGAAATTCAAGCAATGTCATGCTTGGTTTTTCCAGCCTGTAGGTCTGGGCCAGTCATGCGTTGATGCCTTTGATAGACCAAATAACCTCATTGGCTGCCTCCATTCCTGTTCATTTCACACTTCACTCTATTACTTGCATGAGCAATTACAATGGTGTTTGTTGTATGGTATTGTTTTTCCATTTTCATATTTGTGTGTGTCTGTGAGTCTGTGTGCTTTAACAGAGTGTGTCAAGCTCTTGATTGGAGATCATATTTCCCGATGCTCTTATCCAGACTGTCACCTCTCTTAATGAGCTTCAGTGAGTTCCCCAAAGAGGTCGAAACGGACACCATTTAGCATTTAATGCTCATTAGCGCCTGTGATGTGACCTAATTGAGCCAAAGCAATCAGATTGCTTGGCCCTTTAAGTGCAAGAAAGTGAGGTGAACTCTGGGCAGTTTCTGCATATTATAGCTTCTTTGACATCGTATGCTAGCTTGAAGGAAAGCGCTGTGTTAAAATTCAGACAAGTTTGGTTTTGAGGCTATTTGAAGACCTTGTTTCACTTTGCTCCTTATTGTAGTAGTCCTTTATGTGAAAGCTCCTTATTCCGGTGCTGGCTAGCTGCTAGCCTGTGGCTCAGTAAAATTGGACAGGTGATGCAGCACAGTAGGATGCAGACTGTTCAGAGTTCGATCAGCTTGTTTAGCAGGAACAGAGCTGAAATTGTACCTCCTTTAAAAAATATTTCACATGCCTGCTTTGTTGCTATATACATTTTATTACACAAACTTACTTGTTAAGCTGAAATATGTGTTGTTGTTTTTTTGTTGCAAGGGGACCAAGCATGCACTCCTTTTTCATCTCCAGCTGCACAGATCAAGCAGCAGAAAGCGAGTGCAGCAAGGCCGGGTTCAGCAGTGTGGAACACCCATTCGGTCTCGTTCTTTTCAGGATGTGCTGAGGCTGAAATATGAGCATTATGAACCTGTCTTCCTGTTGAGAATGGATTCCTCCGCAGGCCTGTAAAGTTGCTTCTGCTGGAGACATGACTTACAATAAGAGACGCTGCAAGTGTCCTTGTGAGTGTCAGAAATCAATTACACTATGTTTCCCTGTTGGGTTGCAGGGTTGTATATGTATATGTATAAGTGTGTGTCTGCTTCCGAATGAGTGTGTGTGTGTGTGTGTGTGTGGGGGGGGGTTGTTGGATCCTGTTGTGTCTGGAAAGAAGTTTCCACTGTAACGCTGTAGAGAGGATGGTGGGAGAGAGGAGCTTCAATCTGCACACCATAAGGATAAAAAGTTGGTCAAAGATGGCGACTACGGAGTCACTGTCTGGTCTGGATAAATACAAATAAACATGTTGTCATGCGCACACAGTCACAAACAAACACACTTGCACACACGAGATGCACTGTGGGGTTTTTGAGTTCAAAGGATGTTAACCAATGTGTGTGTGTGTGTGTGTGTGTGTGTGTGTGTGTGTGTGTGTGTGTGTGAGTGTGTGTGTGTGTGTGTGTGTGAGTGTGTGTTTGTCTGGAGGAATGCTGTCGGCCATCATTCCTGTGCGTCTTCCTCTGCGTGTTTAGACAGGCTCTGTCTCCAGCTGGGTTTTGTGACAGAATGGGTACACTAGTGCGATACAATACAACACTGCACGGCACGGTTGTGAACAGAAGCAGTTGTAAAACGGGACAAACACAGTGCAAATGTTCCAGACTTTATGAGTTGACACAGAGATACTCTGGGCCTGCATCACTAAAGTCTCACTTATCTCCTTTTTTGTACCTCTCAGGCTCCATTAGCATCTTTTTAAATGATTTAAAGCTTTGCAACGCTTTCTTTAAAGCAGATCAAATCAAAGTCATTAATTTAGTTTATAAAAAATAAAGATATGATCCAAGTCACGCCTTAAATGTGTTTTTGAAGATGTGCTTACACCCTGAAGGGGTCCTGGGGGGGGGGGGGGGGGGGCAGATAATGTTGTAGGGCTGGTTTCTGAGGACCTGTTGACACTTCAAATTGTTTCACAATGCATTTAAATCAACAGTTACTTTATAAACTCTTTTTTTTTTTTACATTTTAAAAGAGTGTTTGTCACATTTTCCATCTGAGGAGTATCTGTGTTTGGAATAAAAGTCACATGCATCAAGAATTCCTTATGCGCTAACAAAACAAATCACTGCCGTCATAACTCATGGATAATATATTAAACATACTGCTCCATTTTAATGAGGCCAATTTGTTCTTTGCACGTTATAGTGATAAATACACAGATCCAGACAGACAGGAAATACCCCATGACTTGCAGTAATGAATTTAATAGGGATTTTTAAAAAGGTTACGCTACAGAGCAGAGAAGAGAAACCATGGAGTGAGGCTGAGATTAGGATTAGGAGAGAATTTGGGTGGAAAAAAGGCACAAGATAAGAGGTTCGTTTAGAGGTGAGGGGAAGATAAAGAGGGACTGACAGAGACGTCAAGTCAAGAGTCTGTGCAGCGTCAGGTTGATCAGTTGTTTAAGCAGGACCTGTAGGTGGGCACCATGTATTTGATGTTTATGTAGGCGTTCTCTCCCCCATACATCTCGAACATCTTCAGAGTCTCCTCGATCAAATGACCTATGTTCTCTCTCTTCTGCTGGCTGTAGTCGATGCCGTCTCCGGAGTTGACTAAAGACGGACAGAGAGACAGACAGGATCAGGGAAAAAAATCATCCACAGATAGGATTTCAGCTCAGTCTGTGAGGTTGATGTCAGGGCTCACAAAGCACCACCTGCGGCCACGCTGCACTGCAAATGCCATCCTTCCATCTGACTTCAAACCCACTGGACAGACTGAATTTAATTTACTCCTCTTATGGCGAGGCCAGTGGGAACTGAGCGGCAGAAGAGTTTTTAACTGTTCCTCTGAAAGTTTAATGAGGCAGCCCGCAGAGAGAACTGCATCCGAGTTAGCACCGGTTCTGCTGTTGCATAATGTTGCATTGATGCACACGAGGCATGAGACCTGGAGTCACACTCCACAGGTAGGAATGTGATTGTGTGAGTGGGTCTGATACAGGAAACAATTGAACAGCACCTACCATTGAAGTCTGTGGAATAAAAGGAAATGTACTTCTTGTGAGTTTGTGTTTCTTGCACATGTTGTACATATTTGATAAATGATAGACAGACTCAGACAGCAAAACACACGCATGGCCAGTCCAACTCCCTTCCCACAGGACACAAACACAGACAGAGAGAAAGTGCAACTAGTAAAACACACACAACTGTAGAACAGAGCTGTAGTGAGCTGAGGGAACTTGTTATCTAAAAAGCATTCCTGAGGTGTCCAGCCTGAACTCCCTCCTTCCTCGTTTTTCACCAGCAGGCACACTTAAACACACACACACACACACACACACACACACACACACACACACACACACACACACACACACACACACACCCGCACACACACGTACACACACGCACGCAATCACACAAATCGTGACTTTTTATCAGCATACAGCAAACTGCCAATCTCATGCCATTGCACTTGGGGCTAAAAACACTTTTCAGAGGGAGGTAAATATAGAGAGGAATGTGGCAAACACAGGCACACACACACACACACACACACACACACACACACACACACACACACACACACACACACACACACATACACGCACATACACGCACACAAAGAGACACACACACAAACCAGCTGTCCAAGTTTGTTTGCAACAAAATGCCTTGTTCCTCGAAGATATCCTGGAGAGAAACTTTGGATTTATTTTTTGAGGCTATAAAGTAAAGTCTTAAAAAAATATTTTAATCAAAGCGTTCATGGTTTGAGTTGGGAGAGAAGAGAAGAGAAAAGAAAAGAAAAGAGCGTACCTGAGGTGTGAAAAATTAACAGCAGCACTTTAACAGGGATCCTTCAGCCTCTTCTTTCACTCTTAATTAGACGTGAAGAGAGACAGGGACATTAAACCTCCCTTTTACATCCTTCTAATGTTCCATCTTTTATTCTTTCTCAATCTCGTCTAATCCCTCATCTTCCCCGAACAGACCAAACCTTCCCTCTCTCTCTCTCTCTCTCTCTCTCTCTCTCTCTCTTTCTCTGTGTTTCTCCTCGCCTTTCCGACCATCCATGGCCTCCTCATTAAAACACAAAGAGAGCCAGTCCCATAAAGCGGGCTGTTAAGCAGTAACACGTCTATGATCTCAGTCTGCTGCACTGGCTCGCTGCTCAGGATTCGCTGTCCTGTTTTACATGAAAGCGATGGGGGAGACTTCTCCAGCCGCGTTTTGACCGCTGGTTAGCCTAGAAGAAAACTTTAACGGCTTAATTTAGCAGCTTTTTACAGTTTTTCCTGTTAGAGAAACAACAATAACTGGACACGCTCAGGAATGCAGTCTTTAAGAAATGCTTTTTAACTGTATCTAAACTAAGGCTAGGTTCTTTTTAAAGAAACCCACAACACAGACGCCTGCACCCTACTAGTTAGCAAAATCTGAAATAGCATCGAAAATGCAGACATGTGAGCAATAAAAGAAAAGGGGAAGTTGGGGACAGCAGTATGCTGTGATGTGTGCAGCCAGAGGCGGGAGAATGGTGAAAAGTAAAGAATAAAGTGAAAGGAGTCAGCCGGGTCGGTGTGTGTGTGTGTGTGTGTGTGTGTGTGTGTGTGTGTGTGTGTGTGTGTGTGTGTGTGTGTGTGTGCGTGCGTGCGTGCGTGTGTGCGTTTGGTGTGTGTGTGCATGTTGCTGTGGGTTAGAAAGTCAGGCCTGTGGAGAGCCACCCCCCGTTAGGAGCGAAAATGAGCAGCCAGAGCCAGCCCAGAGGGAGAGCTTGGCCTTCTGGACTGAAGAACACTGGGAGTCGAGGAAGAGGTGCGGCCTGGGAACCGGCAGAGCTCAGACCTGTTTACTAGAGAAGGTTGGGGGGCTTGGAGGGGGGCAGCAAGGAGGTCCTGCGTGGGGGGAAATTGTTACTGTTGCCATACGAGCGTTTCAGCCCTTCCGAGTGCATTTTTGCTGCTGAGCTGTTGGGAGGCCAGGAGCATCAAAAGGAAGAGGCCAGAGGAATTTGCAACGATTCTCAATATTTAAAGAGCAGAAAAAGGGAGAAGTGTGTTAAAGGAGGGATTGGGGGGGGAAGTAAGGGAGGAAGTAGCAGAGGGTGGAGGGGATGTTAAAAGCTGCCTCTGCAAATGTCCTTCAGCAAAATACATTCTCTGGCTCATTCTTCTTCTTTTTCTGCTCCCCCTTCCCTTTCTTTTTTTCCTCTCTGCTTTTGGCAACATCCGATACTCTGGGCAGATCGAGCACAAAAAAAAATCTTTAAAAACAATCAGAATATAAACTCCCGCCCCAGAACAGAAGGAAAAGAGCCTTAGCAGGGGTTTGTCTGTTCCTCTGAGGAAGGGGAAGGGTCGATACGAGCGCAGACAGGAGAGGTTTTTGCTTCTCATAAGGTGGGGGAGAGAAAAGGAAGGTGGCACTGGAAAAAAAAAAAGGTGCTTTGTTTCGGCCTTTCATGCTAAATCCCTGGGATTGGAGGGGTCTTTATGACAAAGAGCACGGAGGTAAAGGGGATGGAAGGAAGTAAAAGATAAGGCAGATCTATCTAACTTTATCTTTTCATTAAGGCAACAGGGGCTGTGCCTCTCTCGGGCTCTGCTGTGATTTCTGCCGAACCACAACAGACCGACACTAAACTACACACAGCAACAGCTGCAGCCTTCCTCCTCCTTACACTCTGCTTTTTCTCCATCCCTCATTCTCCACGGCCCTAAACAACCTGTCTTCCCACATCAAGCTGAAGACAAGCAGTCACAGATGCAGACAAGTGATTCCTACAAACTAATATGAGTCATAGAGTCTGTAACTTTTCAGGGGATAAAAACAGTTGTGAACTCGAGCTGAATGGCTGGTTTCAGACCTACTGGAGACCTCTGACCGAGGTTGGCTTGCATTTATATGTTGTGTTGTGTGTTTGTAATCCCCTCCTCTGCCAGGAACCGGGTGACACACACACTGCAGCAGCTTTGGGCAGCTCGAAATTCCAAAGCTGATTCAACATAATATCCACCCACTTACCGTTGTTTCTAATCAACTTAGCTGTGATTGTGGAAGTACCGTATGAAAGCGGCTTAGACAGGAGGCCACCGCGACACAATAGCTCTTTGATTATAACAACCAGATGCAAAAAGAGAAAGGGGATGGATGAATGCGAGAGAGACCTGTTTTTTTTCACAGTGGGTTGGTCTCGCATAAAAAAGGAAATGAAGGAATGCAGGTTGTGGAAGAGCTTGAGTTCCAGAAATACTTTGTACAAAAGGTTGTCTATAACTGCACGTATGAGCTTGTTATGTGAGGGCATGTGTGCCTACTATTATTTCAAATCATGAGAAGTGGATTTACATCATATTTTGAAGTGATTTGGCCCCCGAGAGGTTGAAGAACAAAGTGCTGTTTACCTGTTTTTCTGCCTTTGTCTTCTTTAAAAAATGTGATATTGATCAAGTTGATAGAACTTGAAATCTAAATCCTAAAGGGGCGCAGGTAGCCTAGTGGTTAGTGCGCGCACCCCATGTACAGAGGCTATGGTCCTCCAAGCGGACAGCTGGGTTAAAATCCGACCTGTGGCTCCTTTCCTGCGTGTCATTCCCCACTCGCTCTGGTTTTGAACTCTATCCACTGTCCTGTCTCTACAAAAGAGATAAAAATCCCAAAAATAAATCTTTCAATCTAAATCCTAAAAGTTCATGTAGAACCTTTTGATGCCAGCTAAGAAGTGAAGAAGCCGTATTGAAGCCTACTTTTGAAAAGTTGTCCTTCGAGACTCAAATATATTTCATCCACATTTACCGTTTATACGCTCAAGCTACAAAAAAACACAAAAAACCATAATATCCATTATGCAGCTTGAGCATGGTGAATAAATACTCTAAGCTTCACAAAGGCAATCAGCCTGAAAAACACAACTTCATGTTCATACTTTATCTTCCTCGCTCAGACTCTACATGCAGATTTTTTTATGGCATGCGAACAACCACCGCGTTTGCCTAACTCAAATATGTATATTGTCCTTGTTATCTTATTTCTCATGAATGAAATCAAACTTCAGCTGCAGAGCTCAATTTGATCCCAAGCAGTTCATTTCAAATGACTGAATATTTCACTTGGATTCTGGTTTTGTGAAATGCAAATGTGAACAACTATAAAAGCTATTTAAATAAATGTTGATACTTTAGTGTGAACCAGGCCACGAGGACATGGAGAGGGAGAGCAGCAGAGTGGTGCTGTGTGTGTGTGCTGTGTGTGTGTGTGTGTGTGTGTGTGTGTGTGTGTGTGTGTGTGTGTGTGTGCGTGTGTGTGTGTGTGCTACACAGGGTGTGTAGGTGTGAGGAGGTGGTAGGGAAAGGATGAGACCACTGGACAAGCCCTGTGCTTAACAGCAGGACTCTAATTAAAAAGAACCTCGCAGTTGGGCGCCAGGCAGGCCTCTCATAAAGAGACACACTCTGGCAGAGAGGCGGGAGAGAACAGGTGTGTGCGTGTGAGAGAGAGAGAGAGAGAGAGAGAGAGAGAGAGGGTGTTTATGTGTGTGTGCCATACCACAGGTGTCTGCAAAGAAAAGGCAGCGAGACCGAGTGTGAGAGATTATCCTAGCAGTATGTGTGTGCACCAGCATCGAGGTATTGATGTGTTTTAGTTGTGATTGTACCGTCACATACATGAGGAGATGCACACACGTGTAAGACAGTAAATATGATGATATAACAGCCAGCAATGTTCTTATATCATTGTTTTTCCTTTTATTTAATTGCCTTACATTGACGACAACTGCTCATCAAATACCAGTGTTATAGTCTATAAAATATGATCTATTATATTTCAGTTGTTTTGGCCTGAAACCTTCATCCAGGGGTGTTTACAGTCTTTAATTACTGGGTCAGTTTGTTTGGAAGAGTAGAAGACTCCTGCAGATACTTTTAGAGCTGTTTAAGGTCTTTTAAACTCTGAACCATGATGTCAAAGAAACACATAATACTTATTCAGCTGTTTTTTTTCAGTGTAGCTGTGACAAATGATAGATATCCACTAGCATCGCACAGTTCTTGTTTGCTATTGTCCTTTTTTTGTTCTCTTGAAACAACCAGAAACAACAGCCGTTTAAGGAGGCAGCAAAGATCTGAACCGTCTCTCATGGCAACCATCTATACCGGCTACTGCTACAGCAAAGAAGAATCAATGACATATAAAACAAGAACCTGTTTCTGGGCTTGTGAATTATGGTGTTAGAGCTTTGCATAGAGGAGTGT
Source organism: Tautogolabrus adspersus (assembly GCA_020745685.1). Classification (NCBI taxonomy): domain Eukaryota; kingdom Metazoa; phylum Chordata; class Actinopteri; order Labriformes; family Labridae; genus Tautogolabrus; species Tautogolabrus adspersus. The sequence continues at coordinate 23,032,906 of CM036552.1, forward strand.
ACTTGCTGATGCATGTCCAGTCTTACATTTCAGGCCTCTTTGGAGACATTTCCCAGACCTGAATCAGTATTAAAACAGAGAGGGTGAGAGAGCGAATAGAAAAGATATACACAATGATGGAGGTCCTGGCTTAGAATTTCACCAGGGTGATTAAAAGATTCATACTAAATGTGTACTACAGTACATACAAAGTTAAGAGCACCGAAGCATTCACGAGTTTTGAATTATTGATGCGAAGCGTTTGAGAATGAGTCTAGGTGCTGTTTTTCCTCACCTCTCCATTGACTCCTCGAAGTCCTCAAACTTCTAAGCTTATTTAATGCTTTAAATAATAAAAGAGAGAGAAAGCCAGAGCCCCACCAGCCACCATGTCTCCCTCTGAAATATGATTGGGAATCTCGAGTCATACACAATTTGAAATGTACTGAAGTGAAAAGATAAACAAATTGTACTCAAGTACATAACGGTAGCTTTGTTCCTTTCCACCTCAGCCTCAAATCCTCCTCTTTTCCTCACATTGGTGCCAAAGTCCCCAGCCCCCTTTCCCCTAATGGATAAGCCAGAGGCTGACGGAGAGCACAGCTGTGTCTCACACACACACACACACACACACACACACACACACACACACACACACACACACACACACACACACACACACACACACACACACACACACACACACACACACACACACACACACACACACACACACACACACACACACACACACACACACACACACACACACACACACACACACATTCATACACCTACAACTGGAGCGGGGCCCATTCCCACTCTGATGCTTTTCCATCTCAACCTTTGTGTGTAATCAATAACAGCATTTCAGCTTAACACAGCTAGCCAGTAGCCACAATGAGGCCCGTAGCCTCAGTCACTTCAACACACACACACACACACACACACAAACACACACACACACACACACACACACACACACACACACACGGACGTGCACGTACATCCACATGAGGTCTAGAGCAGAAAAGTAAAACAATAGGCTTATGGCCAGCAGTAGTTTATTAAACCCCCTACTCCTTCAGCAGCCATCATCTGACTGCTCATGCTTACTGAAGTCTAACCTTTGCTGTAGGTCACTGATCTCATTTTCCACGTGTTCATCCAGCACAGCAGTGCTCGGTCTATAGGCTAGCTCCAGCTCACTGCCATTTTCAACTCGGTGAAAGTTGGAAATCAGCAAAGAGGCATGCCAGGTGGAAGAAAATGTGTCAAGGAGCGAAGATATGTGTAAGGTTGAGACAAAGACGTAACCTGCTGAGGATGCTCCTGAGCTGCACTGGAGCTGAAGCTGTTAGATTCGTATCGATCTTGCTCCCTCTGGCTTACTAGTCTACAACTGTACGTAGGTATACAAGAATTGAATTCCAATTCCACACTTCCGCCGAAATCGTGCCATGTCTTACGCTAATCTTGCCTTAGAAATCCCAGCAGTGGGAGGGATTCAAAGCCCTGCTGGGGAAAAGTGGGAGAATCACTTTTCCACACCTCACAAAACTCTCCTCTTACTCATTTCTTTTTCAATTAGCCAGCTAGACCTAGCCATGACCGAGAGCAATATCGGTTTGCACCATTTAGTCATGGTATTAATGCACAAAGAGGGCTCATCTTAGATGATGGATCAATGCTATTTTCCAAGCTGTTACCATGTCCATTATTGTTTCAATTACCACCACTCAGATAATGGTTCTCCCGGTCCCATCTCATCCAGTTGTAGCCTGATACATGCATGTGTAAATCTGCTTCAGCATGCATGTCACAGTTCTAAAGGAAAGAGTCATTTCATGTTATGTCCACAGGTATATCACGCTGACGGCTCGGATGGCTCGCTTCGTTTTAATTAGTTTCAAATTAGATGGAACATTCTTCAGACTGAACAAGTGTGTGCGTGTTGTTGGTGGAAAAAAGGATCTTGTCAGCAGAGGATTTGATTCGGGCCAAGAAATATGGACAGGGTAGAAAATGCAGATGCTGGATTCTACTGTGCTGCACATCAAGAAGCTGCAGCTGCCAAGGTTTCAATAAAACAGAGGTCTACCCTTAAATCTAAAGCGTTTATTCTCCCAAGGCATGTTTAAGATGAATTAGAGAGCGTGTGCAAACAAAATCAAAAGTAAAAGTTGAAAAATGATCATCTGTAATAATAATTCTGGTCATTCAGGTCTTCAAATACCCAAGAGAGGACCTATAGTAAGTAAGCAAAAGATGCCTTTAACATATACAGCCCACCACAAAGGACCTAGCCTTTGTCTCTGGCTGCGAGGAGAGTGTCAGTGCTGTCAGATGTGAGTCAATGCCGTCAGATGCGATCTCATTACGCCAGCTTACCTCAAGGTTAGCAGTGGGCTGCTGGCTAGGCACAAAATCGATCTGCACCAGGGACAGGCGTTAAAGGCCACACAAGCCAAATAAAGCACGACACTTTGAGATGCAAAGGCACACTAATATGGGTGTTAACACGTAACATATAAGCACAAAGATCTCAAAGCACATATAATGGAGACCAAGGACATTGCACAAAGGATCAAATCTTCCTATTAACCTTTTTGAATCTCTTTTTTTTATATTCATGTGTGTTTAAGGGATCACTGAAAGGACATACATGTAGCAGAACTCAAGTCTATCCTCTGTAAATGTCTCCAAAGAGTCATGACTGTCTACATGAGTATGGTAAGAAGCCAGAGTCCTGCTAGCTGTGTCGTTGCCTCCTCCCCTTGTGTTTAAAAGCTGTTTAAGTCGAGTACTAGAGAAAAATAAAAGAACAAACTCACTGCTTATTTAATTTAACTTAAGTGTTTTTAGATCACGGTCATTACGTGTCAATTTATATGCAATATGAAGCTACAAGCTAACTAAAGTGTGCTAACATTAGCCTGCTAACACGACAATGCAGGCCACAGGGAATTGCAGCTCGAACCAAGGACAATTTTGCGGTTGGAGGTGTGTCGCTGGAGGAGAGCGGAGGCTTCAGTATGGCGGAGGTGTCTCCAAACAGCAGTTTGTTTTGGTTTCATGCTGGTGCTCAAGGGCGACATCTACTGGATCAAAAAGTCGCACATTCTTACCTTTTAAAGAAAATCTAGAAACAAGTGTAAAACTTACGCAAACCACTGTAACATTTTTCGGGACCCACCGGTTACGTCAGATAATTAACCTCTAATAACGTTGTCTTGTTGCATCAAGCAGACAAATGTTTACTCAAAGCAGACAGCAGAGAAAACTGTTGTCTCATTTCTTACATATTTGACAGGAATCCCACAAACATTGACGCGACGTGTCTGCAGCCTTCAATCCATCAGACCATCAAAGTTTACCGAAGAGTTCAAAGGAAAGGCCCAGCCTGACACATGTTTGTCTGAAATCTCGCAACAGCGTTCAATCCTCAGATCTCAGCTTATAGAGACATCAAATTAATGTCTGTCACAAATAATGAATAAAAGGCAGGGGATATTTTATTTCCATTCCTGGAGGCAGCGACCTTCAGCAGCAGAAGATAATAGTGAGATGTTTAATATTCATAGGAAACAGCTTGGCTGGTGCACCTCTGCTCGGGAAGCAGGTGTCCGTACATGGGGGATACCGGCCCCTTGCTAAGGCTACTCCTCATCTCATCCTCTCATTTACACATCTTAATGGCTACAGAGAGCCTAAGTTTGACTTTATACCACTTTATATTATGCTGTTGTTTTCTTTCTTTCCTTTTGGTAGAATGTATTTTCTTTCAGACTACTGAATGAAATATCACTGCACAGCTTGAGCACACACCTTCAGTGTGCAAGTTTGGATGCATAATTAGCATGTTTACACTCACAATACAGTCTCAATAGTGTGAATTAAAACATAAATGAATTGTAAACGAATGGTTTACTTCAGGGGGAAATTAAAGGCATGTGCTAATGCCGTTAAAGCTATTAATTCTAAGGGTGTTTTAAGATTAGGCAAGATTGTTCCCCTCTCCCCCGCTGGTCTGCGTTCACATTAGTAACATCGTACCATACGCGAGTACACTTGCGTACAAATTCTAATACAGCAGGTGGCAGTATTCACATAGTTGGTTTGCAAAACTGCCAAAAAAAGAAAGAAGAAGAATGACAACTGCTCACGGGGTGAGTCTATCCTTCAAACTGTGGATGTTTTTGTTATTTCTGAGAGGTCATCAATGACCCTCTTCCTAATTCCACATCTACCGTGCAACTCAGAGGAAAAAATGGACCCGTGCTGCGTGGATACAACGTTTTTGAAGCGACAGGAGCCGTTTAGAATCACATCACATAGCTGTCTACTTGCTTGTTTGAGCACGGTTGCGTTCTCATCTCCTGCGGACTGTACTCGAGTACACGTGAATCGTGCCCGAGACCACTTATTTAAGCAAACTCTGGCACAGTACCCGGGTACGGTATGAGTAGTTTGTGTTTGTGTTCACACTGATCAAATGAACCGGACTTTGGACCTCAGCCCGGGTCCCTTGTGTTAGAACACCCTAAATCAAAACTTTCTTAGTGGAATCACTGTAAACATGTTTAAAATTAAATTTCAATGAAAAAAGAAATGTTTGTAAAATCATGTTTAACTTGTCTTTGAATGCTTAAACAAGAGAAACACATTGGCTACAGTCAGCACCATGTCAGGGCCATGAGGTTGTGAATGAAGCTGCCTTTATTTCACATTTCCCCTTTAACTGTAGTTTGATCTACAAACAGAGAAAAGATCTGACAAAGGCGTTACAACTCGACAATGGAGAGGTTCGGGGGGTAGAGAAGAGTTCAGATGATCAGGACAGCTTTCAGGCTGTCAGAAGCAGAGGCCTCATATGATATCTGAAAGATATTTAAAGAACTGGATTAAATGGCCGGCTGTAGGTGAAACGATTCAGGCAATGAAGGGGGGAATGGTATCGGGGGGGGGGGGGGGGGGGGGGGGGATTTTTTAAAAGACCACGTGTTAAAAAAAAATCATGTGGGCTTCAGGTGGAAAAATTGACAAAGATGGAGAGAGACGACGAAGAGAGAGAAGAGGAGGCCGGGCGAGGCAGCTCATACAGTGATTCCATTTGTCCTCTTCCACAAGAGGGACATTTGAAGTGACACACTAATTTAAGTCGGTGACAAATCAAAGTCTATCACTGATATTACCCTAAAGCGCCGTGAGTATCCTCTCTGTGCTTCACTTTTCTGCAAGTCATTGAAGGAACAGGACTGTAGTTTAAACATCAAAGGAATGAGGTGTGCTTTAGCTCCTCAGACGCACCGCATTATCTCTCCTCGCCAAAAACAGTGTCATTACTGCACGGCGTGAAATACTGACACACACACACACACACCTTCATACACATCCATACGGACACACAGTCGCACACTCAGTTATGTCCAGTGATGGGATATGGGCCTGGCTAATAAAATCACTTCAGTCTTCATAACTACTTTAGCCTTGGAAGCTGCCATCAATAGAAGGACAGACGCACACACACACACACACACACACACACACACACACACACACACACACACACACACACACACACACACACACACACACATTCACGTACAGGACCGAACGGTGAGCGGTCCAGCCCTTCCATTAGCCTAATGAAGTGGCTTCCTAAGATGGATGACATGACATCACCTCCACCACCAATCACAATATCACCCCTAAAACTCCTTCCACTAAAAGCCCCCCCCCCCCCCACTGCTGACTGCACCAAATGGACGATGAGCATCCGCGAGCCCATTCGGCCCCCTCACAACACTTTTTATTGGTCTGGTTATTCATCTCTTTAATGCAATTGGCTGGAGTGGATGCCTATGGATGCAGAGAGCTTGTAAATCACAAGGGGGGGGACCGGGGCGGCGGTGTGATTAAAAGAACTTTGGTTCAACGATGGCACCAAGAGGGTGGTGCGTAGTCCGTCTGCTTTCAGACCAGGAGGAAGAAGCAGGGAGGGGCTACTGGAAGTCTGAGGTTTGCAGCTTTCAGGGAAAAAGGAGGATGATTCCAGATTCACGTCAATGCATAGAAATATGAAAATGCTTTTTTTTTTTCAACCACTGCAAAAAGTTTTCATTCACTCTTTCCATGAGGCTTAATAAGAGGTCAGACAAAGCTTTAAGGATTGTGATTTCACTATAACGGGATGAAGCTTGGAGAATCTTCACCTGCTGCTGCTGCACTCGGTTTGTCTTTCAGCCCCGTTGAAAAAAGAACTTAAACAGAGAAGCTATGATACTGAGAGCTCAAATTCAAGTGCTATTACCTGACAGTAGTTTTAGAATAACTCAGTCATCAAATGTGTTACACTTTTAAAAATATATTACTGGGAAAGAAAAACATGATTGTGGACCAAAAAAAAGAGTAATTCAATCTTTGTAACCCTGTGATTTCCACCACTGATTAAAAGCACAGTAGTATATATTGTTTTCTTTAACATTAGCATGGACAGGACCTAAAACACTTCCTGGTTGAGAGGACATTATCTCCTCCTCCTCATCACCTACTCGATCCCAGAAGGACAAAGACAAGTGTTTACGGCTGGAAGGATGCAGGTACAGGCATCCATAAACAGTCAGTGTTTTACAGGCAGCCGCACGGCCCAAGGGTCTGTCAAGGTTTACGAGTGCCCGAGCCCTTTAAAGCGGGAGTGTTTAAGTGTGGTATTTACATAAAACAGGCCAGGGTGTCTGTCTTTAGCAGGACTCACATCAGCACAGAACTGTTCACTGCTTCTGACAGGTTGATAAACTCAAACTAACTCGTCACGTCAGATTATCATCTCGGAGATCTTGGAAGTAAAGTCTGTTTTCTAAAAAATGAAATTCAACAAGAGTTGTGAGTGTTTGTTGCTCAAATCAAAAGCCTACAGCCCTTAAAGTGGTATCACTCTAAAGAAATGTTCTGTGGCCTCCACCATGGTTGGAGTTCTATCGGCCAGCACTTTCTGTTTCTACTGGTTCTCCCTGTTTTCTGCAGCGTTTATTTTTGCCTTGTTTCTGTCATTCTCCACAGAGAAAGAAAGATGTGATAGATGAAAACACGATATACTCGGTAGAAAAAAAGGGCTACGGTGCACAACCGTCCAATCGGACCGTGCATGTGTGTGTGTGTGGGATTTTATGTGTTTGTTTGTCTCACCTTTACAGTATGTTTTCTCATCATTAGCAGATTTCCCAGCTCACTGGGGAAAGTACAGTAAACAGAAGCAGAGGGAGGGAAAGGATGGGAGGGTATATAGGATGTGGGGTGGGGGTGGGGGGGTATAGAGATATGCTGGGACAGCAGTACCACCAAGATGTGAGTCATAGGACACACTGTCAGCAGCCATCCAACATCACACACTGACTCATTACGCTGGAGGAGAGAAGATGACAACAGTAGCCGTGATCAAGGAGAATGGAAGAGGCACATCAGTGAGAGATGAAGTCAGCAGTTATGGTGGAGCCGCTTCTTCTCTGGTTCCTGCACTGATGATGAAAACGTGAAAACATACACAAAGCAAACTAAAAGGTTTATATTCAGAGCTCTCGATATGTGTTGGAGACAAGAGGAGGAGGGAAGTAGCAGTTCATTGTTTGCTTACCAGCATTCAACAGTGGGTTCAATTGAACTGAATCCACAATCTCTCCTGAATTCTTTTTGAATTGTTTCAGCACCAAAAGGTAATTTTATCAGAACTGCAGCATGATATTTCTGATGTAGTTTAGAAGTAGGAAACACAAGAGGACGCAAGATACTAGAGGACGCACCAAACATGGCCATCGATATCAGAAACATTAGGATTCTGCAGTACTTGAAATATTAAAATCAATCATTAGATCATATATTATGATTTCTCATTAACTAAAGAATTCAAAGTGTCCTTAAAAAATAAAATGCAGGATTCAAGTATTGATTCCCGATGTCAACTTTCCTGTCCTCTTATACCACTGTCTGTCACACAGGGACACGATAGCTCGCAGTAACGGCCCCAAGACCCCACACTCCCGCAGAACCCCCCCACAGCACCAGTGATTGGATAATTGTGATGTAATGTATTTACCATTAAGATGATTTGTTGTTTAGTTTGGGTCATTTAACTCGTGTGTCTTTAAACCATCTTTGAAAAATAAACGCTGATTAAAAGTTGTAAAGATGTTTATACAGCTTTAAACTGAGATTGAAGGACGTCCGTGTTTGTACAAAGTTACTCTTTTGGGGATTAAGAGTCAAACAACAAAGATCAGGAATGGAACATCGTTTCACAGCTGCAAAAATCTCAACCCAGATAGGAGCGCTAGTTTGAAACATAATTTGCTTTAACCGCTGAAACCCGAGCAGAATCTTTTTTTTATGGACACACGTAAATAAAGTCACAGAGCTGTTATGGCGATTTGAATTGGCTCGCTGGCTGCTGATGTCAAATCAAAGTCTCAGTTCCCTGCTCTGTTTGTCCCTTCTCCCCTTGTGTTGTCCTCAGCTCTGTCCAGGTGAAGCTGATAACTCAATGAGGTCCACCTGACCTCAGTCCTTTGTTGATTTTTGTTAACTTTTTAGATATGTTTGTGTGTCTTACTACAATCCCTTGGTTTTCACTTTAAGGTGTTTTATGTGCTTTACTGGGTCAATGTGTTGGTGGTTGTTAGCCCCATAGGGCCGCCTACTGGGTCTTCCCCCTTTTTTTATGTGCATCTTAACTGTGTGCAAAAAAACGGAGAATGAAGTCCAGGAGTGAAAACAAACATAAGACAAAGCTACGTTTACTGCAGCTGACTGTATTTAAAGACAGTACAGTTTGCTCCACTCTCTGAAACACCTTCATTCCCACCATCAGGAAGCTCATATAAATACAACTGCTTAAAAAAAAAACACCACCTGTTATGTTGACAGAGCTGACAAATTCATTACATATGTCATAACAAATGCCATCTCAGGTGGGAAGCAAAAAACAAATGCCAGGATGTATCAGAGTTAGAGAAAACATACCTGCTTTCATTTTACTATGTAATCTTTCTACTCCCTGTGGAGAGTATTCACATGCAGTAGAGTTTAATTAAGGTAACACACTGTGATAAGTGTTTTCCTGTTGTCACCTTTCTGTAAAAGATTTTTTTTGTAGTTCTATCCTGACACCTTTCCCTGCACCTGACAGAATACTGCATGTGTGTGTTGGTGTTTTATTGACTTGAGGTTTGAGGTAAAATGTTCTTTTTTCTCCTGCAACATGTCATCTCCCATTCGTATTTCATTATGCAATTTCCACACAATAAGTATCTCCGCAGACAAACAGGTTAAGCATCTGTTTGAGGAGATGTCGACAGGTTTTATTCATAAAGTGTGCGTATGTGTGACTCCACGTCATGGCTAGTTGAAGCTCATAGGTTTTCCTCATTAGAAGCTGATGTTTGTCCGTGTAGTCCCTGGGCTGAATGCTGTCCCCTGGCCAAGCAGAAGCAGGACCATTAGGTCTGTGGAGAAGGGACAATTTATTTGGCTCTTTTTCTGGCGGTGGCTGTATTATCTGCCGTGATGCTATTTGTCTGAGACCAGCCAAGCTGCTGCTGTGACAGGAAGGTGGGGGTAGATGAATGATGGGCTCCGGGACACGGCCAGTTTTGCTTCGCTGACAAACTGGGGCAAGAGCTGGAGGGACGAGGCGAGGAGGAGGAACGGGAGAGAGAAGGAGCAGGGGTGGAGGCAGGGCAAGGGGATGAACGCAGACGGGAGACACTGCAGAAGCCGCTCGCCAGAGGATACAATTTACAGCACCTGTTGGCTGTGATTGATCAAAGGGAGAGGAGAGAGGGTAATGGTGTGTGGTCCCACACAGGATAAAGTGATGGGATAGAGAAGAGGGTTAAAACCAGAGACACAGAGAAAAATTGAGGATAATATAGATGGAGTGGAGAGAAGATTAGGAGTGTTGAAAGAAACTAAGAAAAAGAGAACTAGAAAGAGAGCGGGAGACGAATAAAGAGAAAAGGTGTAGGAATGAGTGAAGGAGAGAGACAGAGGGAATATATATTTGTCCCCTGATGGGAGTGTGTTACGAGTCCATCTGTGGAGAAATGAGATCAGTAGCTGACTTAGTGGTAGAGGAAGACTTTGCTGCCCTGCGGGGTACACACTGACTCAACACCCTCTCCTCCTGTCTCTCTCTTCCGTTTTCTGGTCTCATACAACCTGCAGCGCATTTAATCTGCTGGACCATTCTGTGTGTGTTCACCTTTGTGTGTGCGCGCACATATAGGCGCAAGCAAAGCCTTATTACTCGCGATCCTGTCCCCCTCCACCTCTCCATCAAACGACTCGGGCAGCCTCCTCCGCTCGTTTCTCCTCACTATCTCTTTTACTTCATCCCAGCTGAGACCACGCAGGAATCTCCTCATAGAATCACGCACTAAATCATCCATCCCCCAAGCAGACACCTTGGCAAACACTCTTACCTCAAGCTTTCATTTTCAATCGAAGCACACAAAGGATAGAGTGTGAGCACACGCGGGGGCATATGTGAGTGAACCAACTTGAAAGGCAACATTCCTGTTGTGTGTGTGCATAGGAGGCTGGTGTACAGACGTGGATTGTTTTTCCACGTGTTATTTGAAATTCCAAGTTTGTGTTTCAAGTTCTCAGTATTCCACCAGCTGGTTACAGGGAAGTGATTTAATACAGCGATTTACAGCGGGTTACATCATCCAAACTTTTAGCTAGTAATGAACTTATTCAATAAATGAAGTCAGTCTGACACTGAGTTCTTTTGTGAAGAAGGAGTAGACACCCTTCTCAAGATTGTCTTTCAGACATTTATTCTGAAACAGACAAAAAGTACAACTGTTAAGGAAACAATACCCTCTGAATATTTTGAGACACAATTTAAACAGAGCCTCTCTTCCATACATGCTGTTAGTCCTGAATAACAGCATGAGCTAAGACACCAAATGTCACATGCTAAACAATATAGCTTAGGAAGCTATAAGGCAGCCCCGCGACACATTCCATGACACACTTCTTCCCATCTGAATAAAGTGGCAACCTTAGCTGATGAAAAAAGATGCCAAGACGGAAGTGCAAAAACTTACAGCCAGCCTCGTGTGTCCACTCGAGGCTGGCTGCAGAAGCCCAAGAAGTCACATAGACAGTCATAATAAATGTGCCCGTTTTTACAGCAGGAATAAACATGTTTACAGCCTCGCTCAACAAAACTAATTTGGTCTGGATACATTAGCTTTTTTCTTCACACACAGTACAGCGGGTGTTACGTTTACGTTTTGATTTAAGACTTATTCATGATGAGGGGCGCATAATAGCTAAAGGCCCGCCTCAGCTCCAGCTCCTTGTCTGTTATGTTGACCAAAAGTTGGGTCAACACAGCATTTCCAAGATGGCGACCGCCGTCAATGGGCTTAAAAATTCCCCTTCAGTAACCAATGGGTGATGTCGTAGAGATTACATTCTTGTCTTTTACAGTGGTTCGAGTAGATTTATTCATCATCAACAAATCTAAATGTAACCGTGATGATAACACACTGACTACTCAGGTTTTAAGTAAGATTCCTACAAATAGCAGAGGAATGAAAATGCAGAGAGCTGCAAGACTGCACAGTTTCCCACCAAAAAAAACAACTAACAGAAGAGCAGAAAATGTTGCATGCTAAATAAAAGCTCCCACGCTTCCCAACGTCACTTCTAACATTTTCTTCTGAGGGAAGGGGTGTAGCCTTAAAATTGTATAAATACAAACTGAAACAAAAAAACAACATGCTTACAGACATGCTTCCTTGTGGAGACGTTGCGAGTAAAAATAAAAAGTACTGCTCAGTAGGGTGCACGTGTAAGTGCAACTGGCTCCTTCACTGTAATTAAATACACTGTATGTGTGTCCACTGTGCATGTGATCACTTTTCTCTCACACAGATCACCACAAGAACCACAGGGTGAGATCATGTTGCACTCAAACCCAATAAACATGCAACTCCACCAGACCTTATACACACACACACACACACACACACACACACACACACACACACACACACACACACACACACAAACACACTCGCTCACAGTCCATGTAAGACAACACAGATCTACTCCTCCCAGGAAGGCAGCAGAAGAGGGAAACGGGTCCGGGCCTGGTGCTGCTGATGCAGTGACAGAGTGTGCCAGAGGGAAGCTAGAGTAGGGAGGCGAGGAAGGTGAACCAGAGGAAGGGGGGGGGGGCAGATTAGAGCGCCCCAAGGCTGCTGAGGAGGAGAAGGAGAAAGAAAAGGAGGAAGAGAGATGAAAGACGAAAGGAGTGCAGCGGAGGAATTAGCTAGTTACTCGTAGTATCTGACTGAGACTGCTGTGCCGCTGGGCTTACCTGATTACAGCATATTGCTGGAGGAAAGTAAAACACACACACACACACACATGCACGCACACACACACAGATTGGTACTTACACACACAATCTACACAAAAAAGCCCAATGGGAAGCAGCAGCTGCAACTTTCTGTTCTGGATGGATTTGGACATCAGGGTGGATTGTTTATGTGAACAAGTACTTTTGACACACGTACTTTGTCTTACATAAGGTGTGTGTGCGCGCTGTGGGTAACACTGAAGTGGAAGAAACACATCAGATGTATTAGGGAGTTCACAAAAGGTATTCCTCCCCCTCACTCTTCTGCGGTTTCAAAGCAATCAGCCATACTCTCATATAATACACCCTCTCTCTCCTTGCTCAAACTTTCCTCTTGATCTATGTTTCATGCCTCGAATGGAGTGTGAAAAAGAGAGAGAGAGAGTCGCAGCGCACAGCACAGCAGCTCTCCTACAGAGTCACAAAATTATCCCGGCCTTATGAGGACGAAGAGCAGAGAGCAGTTAATTAATCACTGGTGTCTCATTTTCTCTTCATAACACTCTCATTTACGCCGTGGCTCATTTTTGTGTGTCAATCTCCTCTCGTTTTTCTTTTCTCATTGTTCATCTATCTGTAGTGTAGTGATGAGAGCAGCAGTGATTGTAGCAGGTTTCTTTTTGTTCCCCTTCGTAAATGGTTTGCCTCATTCTATCATGAATACCCTTAAGATCAACGTGAAAGAGAGGTCAGCTAGAGAGCATTGAAGAATCTGCTTGTGTTGCTCTTAGTGGGTAACTGCTGATTTGAAAGTTGTATGTGAATAAAAGTGTCAAAAAATGTATTTTGTTCAAAATGACATTTGGAATTTTAGTAACAGTAAACATCAGAAAACTATTTAGCAACAATTTAATCAACAATAAGGAATATCAACATCCTGAAATGTACTGTATAGACAATGTGTTTTTGTCTGATGTCATGCAGGTTTTACAGACAAAAACAGCAGTTAAAGAAATCACCTGTTCTTGAAGAATGGTCAGAGATACGTTTTGTAGACTAAATGAATGAATCGAATGTGCGCCTTTTTGATCCAGTAGATGTCGCCCCTGAGCACCAGCATGAAACCCAAACAAACTGCTGTTTGGCGACACCTCCTCCATACTGAAGCCTCCGCTCTCCTCCAGCGACACACCTCCAACCCCTTCTCCCCTCGCGTTCGCACGAAGGAGTTTAGAGCAAGCGGGGGGACAAAGTTGTCCTCAGGCAAGCTAATGTTAGCGCTCTTTAGTTAGCTCGTAGCTTCATATTGCACATAAATTGACACAGAATGAGCGTGATCTAAAAACTCTTACGTGACATTCAGATAAGCAGTGAGTATGTTCTTCTTCTTCTCTCTAGTCCTTGGCTAAAACAGCTTTTATACACAAGTGGAGGAGTCGGCCGTCCTGTCCATGTAAACCTGATGTAAACACGGCTCCGACAACAATACAGCCAGCAGGACTCGAGCTTTTCACTCATCGTCATTGACAGTCATGACTCAGAGAGACATTTACAGAGGATATAATCGATTTCTGTTGTATTGATGTGTAACATGTTGCACATTCTGCCTTTAACCTAGAAGATAATCTGTAACCAATATTTTCATTCCTAACGACTCCCGCTCTTCTGAGAGCTTAACCTTGAACTGATAAGGAAATAAAAAATGATAGTGTTGTAAATCTCTGTCCCTTGTTAGGATTCGGTCTTTTATTAGAATGATCACATTTTTAAACTAATCATCAAGACAAAAGAATTTGACTCTTTCCCCGAGAGGGAGGGATGGAGTCGAGCCTATTATTCATTTGTGTTGGAGATCATTTATATTAATAACAAGCAGGAGTGTGCCTGCAGCCATGCCTCAGCTCATGTCCCTGTGATGAATGCTTTATCGGTTCGTGTCCGATCTTTCTTGAATATTCATTATTGGTTTACACTTATAGATTTTATCCAGTCATGGGTTTCCTTCCATGTAGAGAAATCTTGAATCCATACGGCAGTGGAGAAAACAATAAAATGTACAGAAAGGAACATATTTTTGAGAAGTAACACTTCACAGTAACACTTTCCACAGCTTGTGCGTGTCATCACACTCTACTGCAAAAGAAAACACCTTAAGAAAACATGATACAACTTCTTTCAAACTGCATCCACTGCTATCGGAGAAATGAACAGCTTCACATGAATGTTGGTCTCTATTCCAATCAAACAGAGTGATTGTGTTACCGATGGATCCTCTCTGTCTCCGTATCTCTGACTCTCAGTCGTGCCCGGGCACTTTGTGTGGCTCCCTGAGGAGAAAGGTTACACCGCTGATCTGCTACAGTGCCATAAGCTTGGAGACAGAGCCTTGAACTACAAGACCCGCGGGCCTGCTTCTGCTGTATCGTGCAGAGCAGCAGCTGGAAATGGGCGTGAGTTTGAGAGAGGCACATGCACAAAGAAAAGTACGAGTGAGTTGTGGATAGAAGCCAGTCAAAAGTTATGAAATATGCCCCTTGAATAATCAACGCCCAAATCAATTTGTTCAACGTCCAAGAGTAGCGGGCGGACTACAGAGGAATGTGTTGAGTGGGCGGTCGCTCAGCGTGCTTCCAAGTCCATATCTCCCACAAACACACAACAAGCAGAGAGTCTGCCTGAGTCTGGAGAGGAGAAGGCCAGGAGGGATGGGAGCGAGGACGAGAGGGACAGAAATGTTTCTATTTTTCTTCTTCTCTTTCTTTGATTCAGTCTTATTTTCTGTTGGATGTTGCAATGCACATACATTTCCATATTATTTGAATGAATGATGTCTTCCAACTTCATTCAGACTTCATGCATCCTTCATCAATAGATATTTCTTTTCGCTCTTTCTTTACACGGCCAGTGAAACAAAGCATATCAACATCTAAGGGTTTTAATTCAACCTGTGAGTCTGAGGATCAGGGCCCCTTTTAATATCTGTCTGTT
This sequence comes from Tautogolabrus adspersus, assembly GCA_020745685.1. NCBI lineage: Eukaryota > Metazoa > Chordata > Actinopteri > Labriformes > Labridae > Tautogolabrus > Tautogolabrus adspersus. The sequence continues at coordinate 23,048,246 of CM036552.1, forward strand.
AAACACAAAGTTACAACAAGAAGACGGTTAGCTTAATTTAGGAAAAATACTTTGCTTTCACAGGCTCTGACACCGTATAGAGGTGATAATGTGCGCCAGCAAAAGCAGTATAAAAATTAAAAATTCTCATCGATCCATCCATTTTCTACCGCTTAGCCGAGGTCAGGTCGCGTTGGCAGCAGGTGAAGTATGTCAACCCAGACTCCCCTCTTCCCAGAAACATTTTCCAGCTCCTCCTGGGAGATTCCGAGGCATTCCCAGGCCAGACGGGATATATAATCCCTCTAGCAAACTCTGGGTCTACTCTTTGCCCAGTTGGGCGTACCCAAGGAAACTTCCAAAGACGAGACATAAAGGAGGCATCCTAATCAGATACTTAAACCACCTCAACTGAGTCTAGCCACATCCCTGAGAAAAGTCATTTCGGCCAGCTTATTATTTAAAGATTGAAGATTAAATTGAAGAAGATCCCCCTTCTTCAAAACTGTGGCTTTGGCTTCACTTCCATCATACACTCATGGAAGTGATATCAACCTTCTCATCTCACTATAAGCAAGAAAGTAAACAAGCCTATTTCTAAAATGTGTCTAACTTCACATTGCTTATAGCTTAACTTAGCCTTTACGCTACCGGCAATGTTTTCCACAAAATGTCCTATGCTGGCTGCAGGGATTTGCTTCCAATTAACCACGAGAAAATAAGTGAGGTCAGACACTGATGCAGGGTCATGCAGCCCGGCTCGCAGACAGCGTTATCATTCATTTCAGGGGTTTTCAAAGGGGTGAAGGTCAAGGATCTGCTGGCCAGTCAAGTTCTCCCACAACAAACTTCATTTTGATATGAATCTTACATAGTGAAAGAGGGGATTATAATGTTGGGAAAGTTAATTGTCTTCCCTAAACTGCTGCCACTAAATACAAAGTAGTTCAGAAAGTATTCAAAAACTTTTGACTGCAGTGTTAAGAGTTCAGATAGTTTGAACTAAGCACACATAAAGCTTAACAAAGAGAACTGCAAAAAAATCAAGTGGTAACCTCCAGGGTTGACAAATGAAGCATATGTGGAAGTGCAAAATCCTGCAGTTTGTCAAGTGTCCACTAGAGGCTGGATCAAGAGCTCCGGGAGTCACATACACACCCCATTTGGAAAATCCAGTTTTTACAGCAGAAATAAAAATGTTTACATCCTGGTACCAAAACTACATTGGTCTGATGAGTTATTGTCCTCGTGGGCTCACATTGTACGGGGGTGAACGCATCCGTTTTGATTCAATGAATGAGCCGACATGATTGACAGGTGGGCGTGATGTAACTGTTTGTCAAGAGGCTTAAAGCCCGCCTCAGCTCCAGCTCTCAGCTTGTTGATAGGTTAAGCTAGGGTGAGACAGCATTTCCAGCATGGCGACCGCCATCGATGGGACTCCCTGCAGGAACAGATGGGTGACGTCACTCAGGCTTCTTCCATTAATATTTACAGTCTATGACTTAAATACATGCTGTAACCACTGGATCATTTCACTCTTCTTTACTTTGTGCTTTCATGTTTGTTATGTAGAACCAAGAAAGGAATCTAGAAATGTTGTTGTGTCATGTTTAGAATACGGCTTCATTGCACTGAACTTGAGTGCTAGCAGACAGAGAGATGCAGTGCAGTACAAGTAGATAGACCAGAAAAAGCCTGCAGGCGGCAACTGGCCCACTGTGCCCTGCTCAATAAACTCTTCCATTTATGACCCCACCTCTCGGCGTTTTGATTTTAATACTCTTCCTCCCTTTGCAATTCCACTGTCTGTGTTTCTTTTGTCACAGAAAAGCTCTGGATTTTCTCTTTCACTTGTCTTTGAATTCCGTCTCCGTCCGTCTTCTTTTTCAGTCATGTGCTTCTGAATGCTGGAAGGAACGAGGTAGAAGGGTAGGCCTATAACGAGGTGGGGGGGGGGGGGGGGGACAAGCTGGCCTAACCAGATTAGCAAGTATCATATTTCTCACACTGACAAATTCATTTCCGTACAAATTAAATGAAGGAACCCTCCCTTGATAAATCCTGAGGAAATTGAAGATGTTTTTGAAGAATGAAATAAAACAACAACTCATTCTACAAGACTAAAAAAATCTAATTACCAGCTGAGTCCAATCAAAGTAAGCTTATAAATTACGAAGGCATAAAGCCGCGTAGCTAGAATCATATACAGTGTATGAAACTGCGTAATGTGAGACGAATCAGGAGGTTGAGGGGTCCGGCAGAGATCCAGAGGAAGGGAGAGTAAAAGAGGGAGTAACACAGAAACAAAAAAACAGCCTTGTCTATTACAGGATGTGCTATTTTCCTGCAGGCAATGGCCAGGCAAAGGTAAAAGACAATAATAAAAGTGTGGGAGAGGGCAGGAGGGAGGGAGAAAAAGAGAGAGAGAGAGAGAGAGCGAGAGAGAGAGAGGGGAGAAAATAAGCAGCAGCCAGACAGAGACAAAGTGAGTGGCAGGCGACGGCGTGAGGCTGTCTGGGTTCAGGCTGTTCAGATCCACTGACATTTACAGAGTGGCCGATCGCTCCTCGCCATCCTTCCCCTTGAAAAGTTCAAACGCACACAGATCCACAGAGGAAATGCTACGCTGTGTGGATTAACGCTCTCTCTCATCTCTCTGCAGGCCTCCTGCTCCTCGTCCTCCTCGGTCTCTGTGCATTACAGCTGTCACTCGCCCTGTTTGTGCGTCAGTCTGGTTTCATGCTTGTCTCCTACCTCTGTCTGCGTTTCCAACAACAAAGGAAAGATTCCCAGTCAGATTGAAAATAAAAAGTTTTCCCTCAGTGTGTGTGTGTGTGTGTGTGTGTGTGTGTGTGTGTGTGTGTGTGTGTGCGTGTGCGTGCGTGTGTGTGTGTCTGCAGGATGGCAGACAGAGAAGTTGGAAGTGAGGTGTTGAAACACATGGGTGGGGAAAGGCTGCTGAGACAGGCCTAATTAGAGTTGAGCAGTCGCCCAGCTTTCGGCCCAGCAGAGGAACTTCCTGCCACCACCACCTCTGTGCCATCTACCCCCAACACACACACACACACACACACACACACACACACACACACACACACACACACACACACACACACACACACACACACACACACACACACACACACACACACACACACACACACACACACACACACACGCTTCATGACACATTAGCTGGCTTATTGGCTGGGCAGAGACACTGACTGCTCTTCTTCTGACCTCGCTGTCACAGATTCTTTTCTCGCTAACCATTAACTTTGAACTTTCTCTCTCTCTCTTTGTTTATCTTGAGGTCCATTTTTATTTTGTACTCCATCCTAACTAGAGAGAAAAGTAGATAACAAGCCATACAGTGGTCCTGATGGGGTCGAATCCAGATCATTTTATCATCATCATTGAAGGTCAAAGGTTTTATGCAATGAGAGCACTATTTGGACAGTAATGAACTACAGCGGCCTGATAACAACAGAATACTTCCTTAATCATCGTGGTCACGAGCTGTAATTTAATAATAACAGCACTCTGAATTACCCTTAATTTCCCATGATGCTTTGGAGTTGCATGTTTTAGAAACATCATTTGTAGATGACCAAACAGAGAGAGAGAGAGAGAGAGAGTGAGAGAGCGAGAGAGAGAGAGAGTAGAAGGAGGAAACAACAACCCACAAAGACGATGATGGCAAGCAGAAAAGAGTTTGAAGCTGTTTCATTATTTGCATGAAGATCACAGGACAGAAATGACATCATCACCAGCCAAACGTGCTGTGTTTACACATCGGCTAACCCTGACCTCTTGGGGAAACTTTACTCGAGGGCTGGCTGGAAAAAGTCTAGGTGAGAAAAGGGCTTATGAGGGAAACTGATAAGAACTATCTTGCTTTTTTTTTTAGAGAAATAAGTTTGTTTGGCCTAGCTTTAATAAAATATATGTTAAAACATTTTGACTCTCGAGGTATGGTAACAAAAAGCATTCAAAAAGAATGACAGCATGCATGTACCGTACCCAGACAATAAACTTTGGAGTAATTTAGCACCTTTGCTGAAAACGTTTCCTGCTGAGGTGCTCGAACTCTCCCCGTCCCTTGTCTCTCCCTGCCCATATGCAGCCCACAGTGAATCCGCCTGCAGAGATGATGGTCGGCCTGCCCTCTTCATCACCTCTTAATCAGAGTGTTGGCTCCCACTGCCCAGAATTGGATCAACCTCGGTGACCCTTGCTGCTGCTTTCCTTCCAGAGGTCAGCCTCACATCACTGCACCGTCTGTGAGGCAGCGGCAGGCGCTCTTAAATGAAATCTTATTTCTCACTCTCCTTCTTCCTATCTCTCTCTTTGTCTTTATCTCCCTCTGGCTTGGTGTATTAACCTGGGTGTGATCTCTCACAGCTTAGACCTGAGGTACTGGAGTTCTCTTTCTTCATTTGAGCTGTGCTTGAGTTTTTGTAGCACCAGACGTTAGTGCAGACGGAGTCTTTGTGTGTCTGTCGATTCACAGAGGCCAATATTTATGATGAACAAAGACAAGCTGCTTTTTGACCACAGGTAAAATGGGCATGCAGGAATAGCTCCCCTGATTGGATTCGATTGCGGGGATGCTGTAGAGTAAACAACACTGATTGCATATTGTCTGCAGGAACTCTTACTTAGTGCTTAACATTAAGGTTTCTTTCACCCTCAACGGGCTGGTGAGCGATAGAAAAGATGAATAATGATTAAATACATAAAGCTTGCCTAGAAGAACTTTTATACAAATTGATTTTTAAGATTCATTTGTTACTTTGCTTATTTTTAATGAATTATATTGTATAAAATCTATTAACTCATCTTAAGGTTGTTTCTCAGCTAAATTACAGTTTGATGTTGAGGTTCATTCATAACACCGGACAGCCTTCTGCTCGAGCTTCACTCTGTAGAGTAATACAACTATAACAGAGCCTTCTTCAAGGATTATGAAGTCAACGACTAAATTACCAAATTGTTGTACAGTTTAAAAGTATCAATTACTTCAAGATTCAAACTACATTTATAGAGCGTCAAACTACTGCAACAGTTTTCTCAGGAACCTTTACATATGAAGCAGGTAAGTAATATGACCTTACGATTAGGGCCCCCTGTTCGAGACCCTCCCCTCTGCTGCCAGCCTCATCAACAACGTCCCCGCCCCCCCCCCCCCATAACACAAAGCCCTACAGTCACTGAATCTATGCGTTACACTAACGCTCACTGGACTTCATATTTTCTGTGACACTGCATTCTGTTTTGGACTGCACAGACCTGCACAGCTCCTCCATTGCACATGTTGTACTTTTTGAGTTTTTATCTTATTCTATTGAAGTTGTCACCAGGTATATGTCAATGTACTTGGCAATAAATACCGTTTCTGATTGTGATTCTGATTCGGGGCCGATGTCAACATAGGGAGAAAAGAAATCTGATATCTCATGAAAATAGTCGTGGTACCATGCCTAACCATTAAAGTGAAAATCCTTTTTTTACCTCAAGGTGCAAAGTTGCAGCTTTCTGTAGGTTGAACGATAACTCGGCTTCCTCTAAATCAGATTGTTTTTATTTCATGAAATAGTTGAAGTTTTCTGTCATTTTCTACCAGCCTGAATACTTTGACTTTGGATTGTGCACTTTGGCGGGTTGACATTGAGAACGTCAACATACTGACAAGTGTTCATGAAGTGTCTTCGGTTCTGCTTGGCTGGCTGCTCGCATACGAACACACACGAGAACACACAAGGTGTCAAGACATAAAAAGCATTCGTGCGTGACTGTACTGTACGTTTCCACCTTCCTATGTTTCATCACATGTTGTGTGCTTGCATATTTGGTGTTTCTATATGTGTGTGTGTGTGTTTGTGTGTGTATGTGTGTGTGTTTGTGTGTGTGCATGGGGATTTCTCTGTGCCTCTTGTTGAGTTTGAGTGTCGATGTGTTGCAGCATTAGTGTAAGGAAAGCCTGTTCACTGTGTATGGAGAAAGCACATGAAGCAGTGTTCAACAATAGGTTTTTACACACACACACAGTCTAACATGTAATTCAAAGACCTTCATTCCTGACTTTCATTTTGGAGCCAGGTCCAATATGTTGCCTGCTGCTTTTGCTCCTGAATCACTCCCCTCAGGTGTGTAAGCTCTTCATTAAAGCCGGGGCAATCAGAGGGAGAAAAAGTAGTGCTCGTCGTAAAGAGAATAGATTACTTCCCCATCTTTCACAGAAAGCTGTTTGCTAGAGTAGACACTCTCCTCCATTTTCATTAGCAGCTTGACTACTATATATTCTCCAAATAATTGAGGTTGAAACCTTCTGCACTGTAATGGGGCTTTCCATAACCGTCTTTTTAACAGTGAAAGCCTGCCATCCTTGGGCACTGTGTGATATGGGCTTGTGTGTCGTGCAGGGCGCACGCTGTGTGCCGGTGCATTGATTGTATTTGCTATCAAACAAATCACTTCTTGTCACCTATTTTCATGCTACTTTTCAAAGATAGCTTAAAGAAAACAATTTAAATATGAAAACAAATCTCTCAAATACTCAAGCTGCAGATAACAACTGGAATATGTTTGTTTTTGTTAGACAAATGCAGATTTACTTTTCACAAGCTAAGACACAACTCTATAAAAACAAAGGTGGTCAGGGATCGTTCTCACATTCCTCCGTGCATTTTAATTGCTGCAATTAGGTAAACAATCATAATCTGTTGAAATCCTTTTTAAGATTCTCCTCTGCAGTTTTTCTAATTTCACTTCCTTTATGTTGCTTTCATGTCCTGTCTTTTACAGTTTGCTGTGGTTTCCTGATAAGATGCTTGTGCAAGAATGAGATAATAGTTCTATGACTGTTTTATAATCAACAAAGCAAAGCACAGCCTCGCAGCAGGAGCAATTCTGTTGCATTAAACTTTTAAAAAACGCTTCAGAAAGATCAGTACTGATACCTCTACTTACTGAAGTCGCTAATCTCGCCTCTTTGCTCCAATGTTGAGTTAAACACACCTGAGCCGGATTCACCTGTCTCCTTAAACTGACAAGACTCGGATATTAAAGCATGGTTATAGCTTACAAGTGTCAAGTTGCAGAATTTAAACACCAAACGAAGGCTGCACATATTCCCTATAATCTTCAATTCACCTTAGTTCCTCAATCAGCCTGAACATCTGAGGAGCAGACATCTAAAGGGAGACTTAAGCTGATGAAAGGCAGTTATCAGGATCTAGACTTAAAGGAAAGTCAAGACGGTCAAGTTTAAATGTAAGAGAAATTACTTGGCGAGAGCAATTTAAATAGCTAATGAAACATTTTGAGTCAATCATAGAAGCTGCTTTCAGACCATCCATTGTGAGGATGGCCCTGTTCTTGACATTGCAATTTTGGCTTTGTTTTTTGTGACTACAGATGGACAAAAACACAGAGGAAACACAGAGGCATTATGTGACAGAGAATAGTCTATTGTCTGAAATCCATCAGGAAGATCAAAGGCATATAAATGTGTCATCCTACCCCGGTCAGGCTTTAGCTTTCACTATCATTAGCCAACCCTTTGAAAACAAATGTCTGGGTTCGGTGTATCAAAAACATCTACCTGCACTCGCACACCATCAAACCTTCTTACAACATCGACCACTCAGCTTCCCAAAGATAGCGTGGGTGATTTGTGGCAGTGTGTAAATTGGAAGTTGCAGGACTGAGTCAAAGCAGAGTCATAAATAGGAAGGAGAAGAGGACGACAGCGCTATACCAGACACAGTGGGGTGTGTGTGTGTGTGTGTGTGTGTGTTTGCTGCGGGGGGGCTGGATTGATGGTTGCTAGCAGTCTCACATAGATGAGATACACATTCTTAATAACCACATCGTGGAACACATAACTCTGCTCTCTAAAGCCAAAGTATAAACTGAGACGTGGAGGACTGAGGTACAGGTAGACAGACAGAAAGGCAGATAAAAGTAAGATATGGGTATGGATGGAGCCCTGCAGTGAGCGGGTAAACATTGCCTTCTAACGTTGCAGAGTTGTCACCATATAGACCCTTTTAGTGTTAGTAAACAGTGTGGAGTTTTACTGGTGGGCGGTGCTTAGCTGGAGGCAAAACAATCCCCCAGACACGTTAGCCAACGCTAGCTAGCAAGTTGTTTTTGGCTTGCTTTTGATATTGACAGAAGAAAATATGAGTCTCTCTGAATATATGAAGTCACTTACCGTACTCTTTGGGACCAAGAGTGTCGCTGAAATAATTTAACACTGACAGACAGGAGCAGACTGGCCGACCTGTACGCTCTCACTTAGTGGATGCATGATATGAGGGGACGGAGGGCGTTTAAGTTCTTATGTCGGGAATGGTTAGGTACAGTTCTTTAAATACCACAATTTAACTAATGAGTTTTTTGTCGAACCGTCGAAAGTTCTGCCCGGCCAGCGGCAAGGACAGAAGACAGCCATGTACAAGGCTTGGGTCATCATCAGTAGAGCAAACAACTTTAGCGAAGTGCCCTTGCATGGCTGGGTATGTACTGAACCCATTATTCCTTCTATTCTGGCACCCAACAACACAAACAGACGACATTTTAAGACTCATATGTAGCCTACTACCCTGTGGTGGCGATTTGTGTTTCTCTCTAATTTAGCTTCCTTTTGCCTCCAGCTACCGTGATGTCATTGTGACGTATAGGAAATGCTGGCTCAAACTAACTACAGGTCAACGCAGTTACAGGTAAAGAGCTGGAGCGGAGGTAGACCTTAAGCCTCCTGACGAATAGCTAAAACGCGCCCGCCTGTCAACCACATCAGCTACTCCCCTCATGAATAACTCGTATCCTTTACAACATCAAAACAGATAAGCCCGCCCCAAGTGGACACTAGAGGAACTGCAGTTTTCTGCACTTCTGCTTGATTTATTCTCCACAATGTGGTGTTAGTTTACCTCTTCCAGCTTCTTCCTTTGACTTCTTTTCACCGCTGTCTGACATCACCTCGCTGTCTTTGTCTTTTATCATGCTCTACACTTCTTCTTGGGCCATTTCACTTTGACTGATGTTACCCACAGTCATGAAAAAAGCTCCACCCTGAGGTGTCATGACGTAGTGACGTGCTACGTCAAATTGACAAAATCTGTTTATCATATTTTCTCTCTACTAAAATATCGATATCTGCCACCATGAAATACATCACACGTGTTAGGATGCCTATATATTGTTTATCGATGTTATTTCCCATCTCTTACTGTTATTAAAGAGAATCCTCTTTCTATCGTATTAACCAATCATCATTAAAATCATTTGTTGACACTTAACGTTATGTCTTTATTCTAGATTTCAGGATCGAGGCACTTTGTTTGATAGTTAACAGCAACCTCTAAACACAACACATCTTCAATATCCAATAAAAACATAAGCCCAGAGGTCAGCGTTTCATGTTCAACGTGTGAATATTTGATTGTTGATGCTCTAATCAGGCAGTTCTTACTTCTTTTTCAGCCCCACATTCAGTCCGCAGGTATTTCCTTTCTGTCTGCATCCAACCCACAACAGCCTTCACCAATAAGATAAAATAATGTGTTTGTAGCCTCAGAGGGAAAACACAGGGCAAATCAAGTTCACCACTTTGATCACACTGTAGTAACTTAACTTACTTAACTTCAAAGTAACATAGTGCGGATGAGCAAATCAACATGTCTCCTCTTTTTCATCAACATCAATGTTCCCTCATTTAGACAGGGTCAGCAGGACAGTAAAAACACGGCAGCAGTTATTAAAAACATCTAAGAACATTACAATGAGGACAATAAGAACAGGATTTTCAAAGAGAAGTTGACATGTCTCTCTGCTTAAGACTGTTATTTCCCCGCACAAAAACTGAAACTAATTTCGTGCTCATTGTTTTCTTCAAAAAAGTCCTAAAGGTTGGAGTTAAGCTCGGCAGGGGGCTTTTGTTTAATATTAACTGAAGTTGCATTGAGGCATCGTTGTTTTAAAGTAGATCTAACTCTCATCCAAACTTTCCGACTCTGTAAGCAATCGCACAACCTTCTGTTGAATCATCAGCCCTTTATGTCTCATTTAGTTACCTAACCTTCCATTGATATGTCTGCTGATCGTGATGAAGCAGAGATGTTAGCGGGACATGTGTAATGCTGAGTCAGACCCCCCCCCCCCCAGCTCATTCTGGTTCCTGTGTGAGAGTGTCTGTGTTTGCTTAAATTAATGTGCATGTGTGAATACATCTCGCTCTGGTCTGTGCATATCCATAATGTATGAGGTGACAATAATGTAATTGTGTGTCTGGCCTAGTTTGTGTGTTCTTGTACAGTTATGTGATTCTGCATCATGTGATATCTGTGTGACATGTGTATGTGTATGTGAATGTACGTGTAGTGGAAGCTGTACAACAACATCATCACTGTGTGTGTGTGTGTGTGTGTGTGTGTGTGTGTGTGTGTGTGTGTGTGTGTGTGTGTGTGCTTGAGAGAATAATGAATTCATTGAGGGCAGGAAGATGAGAGGCTGCCACCACCAATCGATTCCTCTGCTGTTTTTGAAATGAAGAGGGAGGGATGAGTGTAAGGGACAGACAGAGAGACAGGGAGAGACAGGGAGAGAGAGAGAGAGAGACAAAGACACAGGATCTGAGGTAGGACGGGCCAGAGAGTATTTTAATTTGGAAGGGGTGGAGGAAGAGGAGGAACTAATATACATAGAAACAGGAAGCGATAGAGGGAGGAGATAGAGAGGTAGAGTGAGAGAGACAGAGATACTGTAGCAGGGAGTGAGGGGAGGGAGTAGAGTGAAAGACAGCCAAACGCTGACAGGAGTCCAATTAAGTGTCATCCCAGTAGAGGTAAGCATCCTCATACTCTCCTGCCAGGGTAACACGGCCTCACATTCCAAGGACACACTGCTCATCATGTGGAAAAGCGCACACACTCCAACCTCATCACAAATTCACTACAAGCACTAACACATACATGGTTACACTTTATCACCAGAGAACAAAAACACAACTAATAGCTCGACAGTTTTACCACACAAATAGACACTTGCAATCACGCGTGTCACCTGAGGGGCTTAGCCTTTTGGAGGACCTGGGGATGAATTGGTGCCAGAGATGGCTGGCGCCAGCAGCTACTAGTCCCAAGGTGCAGATCTCTGCCAGGGGCTAACCCATTCATCTCTGCTCTGCTCTGCTCTGCCCACCCACCAGCTGCTGCCCAGGGGCGGCACACACACACACACACACACCCCTGGAGTAAGCTAGCCATCACATACAAACACACATCATGCAAACGACCACGTGAACATGCGACACTCGCATAAAAACACACACATAAACATTGCAGTCTTCCACACACGGGCTGCAGCCTCTGGGGGGGGGGGCTCGCTGTCTGTTAGGGAAGCCTGGTTAATGAGTGAGGCTGCTGGCTCTATTGGCTTTAGTGGAGCAGAGTGACTGAATGACAGACGATGTAACAACACTGGGATAAGAGGGATGCTTCATATTGACATAGAGAACAAATCAACATACTCTAATAATTCCCTTTCACATGCTGCAGCAGTGTGAGAGGAAAAGACAATGGAAGGGAATAATAGAGGTCGCGGCAGACGGATCCCCTGTGAGTGCTTTTGCCCCCCGGCACACTCACACAAACACTTACATAGATACACGCTAATTCACACATTTATACACATGGTAGGGAACACAACACACACAGATAGACACAACACATGTGCGCTGAATGGAATCCAGTGATCCTTTAGACTGCCCAAGTAACAAGAAAAATATACAAAAAAGGCACAAGACAGCCACATGGGAAGAGCAGAGTGAGAGAGGAGGGGTGGAGGATAAAGAGGAAGAAAGAAAGTGTAAGAGTGTGAAAGAGAGCTGGTCTGGTGTGCGACATGTGAAAAAGGCAGAGAGACCCTGTTATAAATTTTCCGGGCCTGCCTTAGATTTAATCTGTGCCAGGATGCAAACAACGCAGCGGCCCAGTCTCAACAGGGTGCTCCTTGTGGCGTGTGTGTGTGTGTGTGTGTGTGTATGTGTGTGTGTGCGTGTGTGGGCGGCTGAAGGATTGGTTGCCAGGGAGATTCTGACACATCGGGCCCCACTCCCTGCTGCCCTCAGTTTAGCCTCGACAAGTCAGAGAAAACGCTCTGCGGCGGCCCGGCTAATTTACAATCCTTCTCGTTCTCTCCCGCCTCTGTCTCATCCTTGTCCCTCCTGCCATTGTCTCCCTTTCTCTACAAGAAAGTTGTCAGATTTTCTATTTAATTCTACTTCTCCTTGTACCAATCGTAATGATCTCCTTTATACACCTGATCCGTACCTGAACAGCTAAACAACTTCTTACCTCCCTTCCTCTAATTCAAGTCTCCCTTTTCTTCTTACCCCCTCCTGTTCTCTCTTCCTCTTCCTCACAGAAAAAAAAATCTTCCTCTATTCTTTTCACTTCCTTTCCCCTCCCTGTTAAGTAGGCTGATGTTGCTGGGACCTGTTGTTCTCATCTGGTGACAGCCAAACAGGGCCTGTTGTAATTAGTGTGGAATTCTAATGAGCTTATCAGGTCAAAAGCAGCTTAGTCCTCTAGGACCCTAGCATGGTGGAAATTAGCCCCGCTCCTTCCCAAACAAAAACACACACACAGCATGCCCATTACACAATAACACATTGTGCATACAGATGATACAAGCTCGATTCATTAACAAACACTTGCTGACAAATTCAGCCTCACCCTCTCCTCTCATAAAGGGATTAGCCCACTTTACATCAGTCAGTTAACAAAAAGGGGTATTATTAATGTGAGTGGCAACAGCAACATAAAAAGGTAACACTAGTAAAGCGGAAGGCTGTCATTGAGCTTCATGAAGTAGCGCTTAAGTTGGAAAATGTCATCCAGAGAGACAACACGTGACAGAGACCGTTAACCAATGTCTACGTGGACAGTGATCACTCACATAGAGAAAAAGACGGAGTAGTTGTTGCCTCCCTGTTGTGGATTGTAAGGGAATGCCTGGCCCATTAAAAGATGAAGACATGACTCCCCCCCGGTCAGTGGACGGGCTGAGGCAGCCAGACAGCACCTATCTCCATTAAGTATCTCCGCAATTAGTTCTGGGAAAGTTGCAGGGATCGGCAGAAAGCAGAGAGGGAAAGGCGAGGTACATTGATTTAGGTCTGCAACAGCTGTACCAACAGGATTATACTCTAGATTTTTAATCGCACTTGTCAGCCATTTGTAAATATGATAAGACGCGTGCCTTCTTTTTAAAAATGTAGTAAGCTGAATGCGCTCTGTGGACAGAGAGATGAAAACGTATGGTTGAAGTTTAGTAGACATTAAATTGCATTTATTTCTAATACAGATTACACATCTGTTCTGATCATCCCTTTCCCTGCATTCTTTCATGAAACTAAAATGACATTCAATTTCGAAGCCTTCATGGGTGTCACTTAGGCACCCTTTAGTTATGATTCCACAGAATGTCATCATGCCAATCATATGTATACCAATGTCATAGTGCTTGACTTTCTAACTGAGCTGAACAGCTGCTGATACACACAACCAAAGATCCACAGACTCTGAAGGACAGATCATATTGGTGAGCCTGTTTTGTTTATCCACCCAAAAAACATGAAAACAAGTCCCATCCTGTCCGGCACCTTAGTTTGCTGCGTGCAAATCAGAAAACATTCCACTGGGGAGAGTTCACTGTCCGTTTAGAGGCTACAAAGCAATGAAGCTGCTCGGCTGCAGCGTTACACATCGTCTGTAACCATATCTAGAAATGTGAATGTCACTTTTATGCAGTGTGATGCTTGTGTGGTCCTCCTCACACTTCAATAACCTTTATTAACACACAGGAATTATACTCAGACTCAGACCTCCAAGCAAATGAATACCAGATACAACATTTCCCAAAAGAAAATAATCCTACTATAATAATGTTAAAAAAACAAAACAATTTGGAAATAATATTGAGGAAAAGCAAATGCAAAGCGTGATTTGAGAAGTGTAAAGTCTAAATGATTCTGGCTGTGGAAGAGCTTGCAGACAGTAAAGCATTCAACAGGAGAGAGTAGGTGGAAGAGATCTACTTCCTGTTAGGTGCTGTAGCACAGCTTGCCATATGTTTCATCCAGACGGGTCAACATTCACTCCCGTGTGGGATATCTTCACATGTATGCATGCTGAGTGTTTGTGTTTTTCCCCACAAGAAGGGGAGTCAGAAACTTTTCCTGAAACATGAAAAGAAAAAGCATCATGCCGCTCTCAATAACAGGTCAAACAGGACAGACGTTTTGTCAAACCCACATGAAAGGTGACGCTTGACGTCTACACTCCCTGTGGGTGATTTATGTGAATGAATGAATTGATATGTGCTATATTCAAATGAACACCCTTGTGAGTGATGTCATTGCATCATGAACTCTATTTGATCTGGTTAAGAACCTGTAGGCAGAATTTTCTGCACAGTTTGTTTGTACTTTCATTCTTATTCCATGACCTCCTGACTCTTTATTGTGTAATGTTAAACAGCGTTGGATAGCATCTTCTGGCTCTTTCTTGAGTAATTCAGTAACATATTGGTAGACATTTTGCAAATCCATCGAACTGAGAGAATTAATGTAACAACAGTAGGAGTGACGGAGCGTAGGATAGCCTAGTGGTTATATTGCGCGCCACATGTGTAGAGGCAATAGTCCTCATCGCAACGGCCTTGTGTTCGAATCCAACCTCGTCCCTTTGCTGCATGTCATCCCCTACTCTCGCCTCCCAACATTTCCTGTCTCTCGTCTTCAGCTATCCTATCCAATAAAGGCAAAAAGGCCCAAAAACATCTTTAAAAAAACAACAAACAGTAGAATGACATGGAGAACAAACATTTTAATTAATGAATCGGGCAGGAAACCTGTCATGGCCCTGACCTCCGGTCGGAGTCCAGAACTAATCACGCCACATTTTGCAGCAGGTGAGTTTAAATTAGGGCAATACATGGCCGCAGCATTTGCTTTGTGACCTTATATTGACCCAGTTGTGAAAAAATGTTGAGCCTTTCCAGACAAAACGTCAGCGCTGTAGGACGTTAGAATTAGACCTAATAGAACGGTGAAACATTGTTTTTTGCGGCAGCAGCTAATAATGAATTTTGTCCTTTGTTCTGTCTGAAAACATATTACGCAACCCGCTGAAACAAAAGTATCACCAGACACACGGCACAGGAAATAATCAAAATAGAATCATGCAGCCAAGGGAAATATAATATTCTGTGAGGTGAAAAGCTGAACTTAGCTCTGTTAAAACAATAACTCCAAGTCATTGTTACTTAGTGCAATATGGAAACAAAATCACTTCAGTGTAGATTTCTATTTGATGCACATTAGAAGAGTCCAAATGGACACAGCTAAGGTTCCTTTATTCTGAAATATTCTGACATATTCCAGCTTTACTTCTTCATAATGTTGTTTACGTAGAATAAAGTAAAACAGAAGGTTATTTCTTGTACAGGCCGCCGTGGTGGACCTGTATACATCTATTCAGTGCATCTACCACAGCCTTTCTTGAAATAATTACATATCCTGCATCCAGCATCCAGTAGAGAGCAGAAAGGACTCAACATCAACTGCGAAAAGATGAAAAGAAAGAGCAGGAGCAGCACTCATCCGTCTGTGAGGAACACGCAGACCCTGGCCACAGACCCTGAGAGTTAATGAAGCAGCTCTTCTTTAGTATCTTGTATCGTGTGTATCCACTACAGCACAAGGTAACAGACAACAACACAATGCTCATCTTCTTTCTTCTTCTCCAAGTCCTCCCCCTTTGCCCTGAAAAACTTGCTCTGCTCACAACTCATCCCTCACAACGCACTCTGTAAACCACGATCGCCACTGCACCGGACAAAGGCATAAATCTGTGCTTTGTGTTTCTGGGTAATAAAGAACTCCTGATAAAGAAAGAGAGCAGGGAAAGCAAAAAAGATTCATGATGCCAAATGGTGTAAATGCCATAATGAGTGAATTATAGTAGCCCAAATCTTATTGGAAATAACAGAAGAAATTGAGATTCATAGAAGAATTATGGGGTGATTTAGGGAAAACTTTAGGGTACCTCCAATACAAAAAATGGAGACATGCAAGGTGACTTTAAAGGTCACATATTTTCCTCCTTTTCAACCAGTTTAAATAAGTCTCAGAGCTCCCCAAAACATGTGTGTGATGTTTCTTGTTCTAAATCCACTCTGATCCTGTATTTGATCATGCCTATAAACCCCTCTATTTCAGCCCTGCTCAGAACAGGCTGTTTCTGTGTCTGTAGCTTTAAATGTAAATGAGCTGTGTCTGACCACGCCCCTCTCTGGAAGGGCTTGGGTGTCTCTGGCTTTCTCGCTCCATGTCCTATTGTTTACGGTGAGAAGGCAGACTCAGAGGGCAGAACAAACACCTAGCTGTGGGAGTGTCACCCACCTGGGGGAGGGGTTACTGCCCTTTGTGATGTCATGAAGGGAAAATCTCCAAACGGCCTGTTTGAGCACACATTTTCTGAAAAGTGGAGCAGGCTAAAGACGGAGAGGATGGACTTTTCTCATCATTGGGGGGATTTGTCGACAGACTAGGGACGCATATGAGTGTTCGAGCACTTCAACATAGCATGTTTCCTTAATGTCTGATGATATATAGTAAGGTCATTTTATGATTTAATTCAGTAGATATCTTACATATTGGATCTTTAAGTTCCCTTTGACACCACACAGAAAAGGTTAATTTCCACTCTCTATTAGAGGTCTGCTAACCTGACTTGCCTTAATTTTCTGTGAACTCCCTACAGCCTCATGGAAGCTGTTCAACGTATGAGAGTGCCCGAGCGAAGAGGAAACTGACCCACTGCTCGTTTCCCCCTGGGGGGGCTGGGTTTCTCGCCTCGCATTGTATCTGATAACATTTGCTAATATCAATATTGACTAACTCGAGCAGTTGTCACGTCTCATTTTTCTCTGTTGCATCAGAAAAATAGGCCTGATGAATTGACAGAACTCCTCCCTGGACATATCAGATCTAGTTTGTTCGTGTTTCACACCTCTGCACCACAGACATCCTCAAATGTCCATCTGTTATCACGGGGATTTGTTTAAGAATAGCTTTGATTTCCTCCCTGAACTTCTCATTTCACCTGTTTTCTTGATACGAGCTTGTCTGATATTGTACACATCTGTCTTCATCACACTAAAGCAGACATGAAACTGCAGAGAACACTATGCCTTACATTGTGTCTGGTTTTCTCTCTTTATGCCTGCTATGATTTTCAATCATACAACATCAGCATGGTAGCATTTTCTATTTGGATTGGGACTCAAAAAGGAAGAAGTAGAGAGAGAGAGAAGGAGAGAACTTGTTGATGTGCGAGTTACATGTCTTACAAACAGAACAGATAGTGAATCAGTTTTCCCGTCTTTCTCCCTTCCTGCAGTTCATTTGATCATTTAGCCTTCAACACAGTTAATAAGCTCAATTTTCATTCCAAACAGGGCGAAAATCGAATCTCATGTCCTGACGCCTGTCTGTCATTTCACAGCCAAAACACCAGGGATCAATCTTTAATGCAGCTAATGTCAGAGAGTGAGAGAAAGAGAGAGAAGAAAGAGAGAGAGCGATAGAGACACTGAGACCAAGACGGATGACAGAAGAAGAGAGACAAAAGCAAAAGAGAAATCGACAGTGATATTCTTGGACTGGATGTGAGGCGTTAAGTATGAGAGGCTGGGGGGAGGAGGGAAATGTCACGGCCAATCTCTAATGAAGGGCCTTCCGGGAACTATAGTTAGATAAATTATTTAAAGGCTTTCATTTAAAAATGTCCAAAAAGTGTGCTGCAATGATTTGCGCAGGGGCTGGGGAAAGGTCAGCTGTGTGTTGGGAGTGCTTCATTAACCTCCCACCACCTCCCTACCTCAATTATTTCTGTCAAAGAGCACCTGCGGGGGGGAGAGAGGGGAGGAGAGATAGGGAGAGAGCGTGTCTGCTGTGGTTGAGCTGATACCACACTACTGCTGCTGCTGCTGCAGAAGTACTGAGGGGCTCCAACCACGCTCGGCTTATCTCAGAAGCTGGTGGCGGTCCATTCCAGGTGGAATGTTTGGGTGACTCCAGTGTTGTCAAATCCCCGGAGAAGTGCAGGGGAAAGGCTGGGTGAACTAGTGTGTGTGCTTGTATGGCTATGTGCTGTGTGTGAGTGTGTGTGTGTGTGTGAAGACGGGTAGGGAGGAAGCTGGCTGGTTCCCAGGCCTCGGGAGTGTTAAATGCTTTGATCTTGTAAAATGTTTTCTACAAGCGTGGAACTAACAGAGCTGAGAGGAAGTCTGATTGCTCAGACACGAGCGTGAACACACACACACACACACACTCATACTAAGTTACTTTTTCCACTGATAGCCTTAACCACGTATGGCAGCAGGTGGAAAGTTTTTCATCTTTTTCACTTCTACGCTTCCCTCCTTAAACTCCCTCTCTAAACATTTCCAAAACATCATCTTTCATAGTGAGGTCAGTCGGCCCTTTAAAGTTAGAAGAAAGCATCTACTCATTGTTAACCATGTCATCACAACATCGACCTGCAAAACAGAAACATACTCCGAGGTTTCTCATATCCATTGGCCAACATCAATCAATTAAAAATGTATTTGTATGGCGCCCAACTCGTGAAAAATGTAATCCCAAAGACACTTTACAAAAGAGCAGGTAAAAGACCTTACTCATTGTTATATTACAAAGACCCAACATTAATCCATCATGAGCGCTTAGCAACATTTTGCAAAGTTACAGCGGCAAGTAAAGTGTTGCAACGTTGACTTAAACATAGAACATAACAGTAAGACACGATGACAACATTTGAGCTTACCACCCTGAGCTTTGAAGTCATGGCAACATGGCTGCCGTGGGAATATGGTCTATTTCATGGAGTTTTTAATAAAGGTCGGAGATTTGACTAGAAGTACTAACATACTTCTTTGTACTAATGGTGTTCAGGTATTTTAATTAGTCTTGCAACAAGTAGTTCACCTGGTCAGCCTGCAGCACAGCACTTTTTTCAGTATGCAAACCCACGTCTGAGAGGACACCATACATATGTTCCCTTAAATGTTCCCAAGGCAGGAGTTAATGTTAATTCCTCTTTCTGTGTCTTTTTCAATCTTTGTCGGTCTTGTTGCTCAGATCCCATCAGAGTATAAGGCAATAGCAGACTAACTGTAGGGCCATTCTTGCTAAAAGATGATCTCTGGGTTAGGGGGCAGCTGCAGACTCCCCTGAGCTTGTAAAGAAGGAGACAGTACAGGAGAAAGAGAGAGAGAAAAAGAGAGCAAGAGAGAGAGAGAGAGAGAGAGTGAGAGGAGGAAAAGCAACAAAAAAAAGTAGACAGGATGAAAATCTGACCTTGCTAATATTCACTTAAACTCCTGTAATTCTACAAGTGCCAAGCGTGCAAGGCTCACACATCTGCACCACATCCAAAAAGACGTAGTGGTTCAAATAAATTGTTGCAATTTGACCCGCTGATGGGAGAGAACATTTCAGTATTATGTTGTTCTTAGGACTCCAGATTCTGTATTTGTCTCAATCAGGCCTATTCAGCTAGCTAGTGTCAAGCTGCCTTGCAAATAAGAGCCTTAATATAGGCTGCTACATCAAAGAGGTGACTAATCAGGCTGACAGAGAGAGGTGTCACAGGGTGTCAATCCTTCAGGGCCGCTGTCTGTCTCTCAGGGAGTCCACTCCATCAGCTTTGACCTCAAACAACACGCCACGTACACCAGGCACATGCACGCAGCAGTGCACACACAAACACACAGGTATAGACGCGCGCATACTCACCGATACTTAACCTAACACGTATGCATGCATGCGCATTACAGGCACACACTTCCTGTACACATATGCTAACCCAGCAATACACATCTCACAGGGAATTGATGTTATAGATGACTCGGTTCAATGATAGGACTCTGCTGATGAGGATGGCAAAAAAAACAACTTAAAAAATGGAAATTCATCTTGATGTATTTGGGTCAATTTCACGTCCATGGCTGTTGCTTGGTCAGGCCTAGTGCTGAGGAGCGGTGGCGGTAATTAATGGGTGATAACGGACACATTTAATTGGCTGTAATCTAGCCGATGAAGAGAGGAGCCTCCATTCTTTTGAGGACAATGGCCCACTGGGAGGGCTGGAGAATCTTGCCTCATCTGTAATGCTGCGGGAGTACAGTATAGAGGGGAACCATATATCAGCATAACAATACAGATACTCTACGATGCTAAAACAATTAAAAGCACACAGAGCATTTAAGACAATGTAAATACACATCGTTCACTATATGAGCATGGCTGCATCTTCCTGCATGAGCAAAGTGCAGAGCAACAAGCCAGCATAAAAAAAACTGCTTGGTGCTTAACATAAAACTCAATAAATCAGTTCAAGCAAGCAGCGTGCTCTATGTACTCATGGCTGCTTGGTTCTGCCCGAGAGCTCACTATACAATCTAGATCCTCCATATGATAGAGAAGAGAAAATGCAGTCTGCCAAAGTCTCCTCCCAGAAGAGGGGTGAACGCTTATTTGCATTGAAATGAACTGTCTGAGATGTGTTTGTGTGTGTGTGTGTGTGTGTGTGTGTGTGTGTGTGTGTGTGTGTGTGTGTGTGTGTGTGTGTGTGTGTGTGTGTGTGTGTGTGTGTGTGTGTGCTGTAGCGACAACCTGCACTTGTGTGTTTTGTCAGGAGGGCATTGTGTGTCGACCTGCATGGATCACTAGTGATGGGGTGACTCTTCAATCTAACCAGCCGCTCTGCAGCCCTTGGGGGGGGGGGGGGGGGGGGGGGGGTTGTGTATCTGGCTGTACTTACACATACTGTATGTTTTCTGTCCCCTCACAGTGCTGCAGCAGTGTGTTCTCATCCTCTTATGATCTCAGCTAGCAAACACAGACGATTCTTTGCATCTGTTAATCAATGGCCTTGGACAATGTGTCAAAGAATATAGTACAGAATCGTTTCTGTAAGTAGTCATGTAGGTTGCAAAATTCCTTTAAGCCATGTTGTGCAGTATCAGGCAGACATGGATCTCTGTTTGGTAACCCTCATGTCTACTATTTGTGTAAATGGCATGCTGTAATAATAATAATAATAAACACAACACATTACTGTGACAGCATTTACATTACAGCCTTCACTTTGTTGACCATAAGCTTCAAGCTGGATAGAAATTCTCATGAACTGAAGCACAACACAGATGAAGCCCTGCACAAGACAGCCTAAATACACCATGTGTTGACCAGAATCAGAACTAGCACCTATCCAGCTAGCAGACCAATTTCCAGATTTGGTCCGCACCAGGACCTGAAACAGCGACCCTCCTGTTCCCAACCCGAGACCCAACAGACTGAGCTACTGCCGTCCAAAGACTGTTATCATCTAAAGAACATGTCTTGCCAGAGGACACTTGGGCTACAAACAATACCACTCACTTGTTTACTCTTCTACTATTTACAAAATACTGTAGTAGTTTGCTCTGGAGGAAGTATTTGTTAAGGTTTGGGACACAAATCAGTCTAAAAAAACAGCTGAAAATCCTCACATTTGAAAAGCCAGCATCGTGACATTTAGACAACTTTGCATGAAAAACTTGACTTTTTCTGTCATTAATCAATCAATACAGTTTGGTAGATGTATCTGTAACAAGGCATCATGTTTTATAAGCTCCTCGTATATCTTGTTTTTCAAATCTTTATGGAACAAGAAAATACTTTAACAGACCAAGAAAACAGTACACTCAAACATGACCCCTCCCACCGGGAAATCAAAATAAGAGTCATGTCAGGCAGAGTACCACAAACAAAAGACAACATTTTCAGAGTTAATGTAAGAGTTCTTCACTTGAATAGGCCTCATTGTTCAGCCTGTATCGTATGGAGTGAATGATCAGTATTCACTAAAATGCTCTTAAGTGTTGCCTTGGCTCTCTTAAAGACAGTAAAAGCCCAGACTTTCATTGCTTCCATTCTCAGACTGATAAGTCTGTCTCTGCTCCAATTCCAATTACTTTTCCACAAATACAAAATCATTAAATGCTGCTGAAGAGAAGCGCTCAGAGCAATCTGATGAACGGAGCAACTCTTTGGCTCGGGGCTAACAAACTAATGAGCTATTTGTTTGTAAGAGGAAGGCATTATTACAAGTGCATACAAACATTTGCTAACCTTTGCAACATAACAAATACAAATAGAAAGGTTTTATCTTTAAGATGTATTTAATCTAGTATCTGAATCCTGACGTTCAACGCAAAAGATCATTTTGTAACCACTCTGTTATCCTGACTGATTCCCTGCTTGTTAGCTTGTTGTTTCTGTACGAGGATTACATTTCTTCATTCATAGTGTATCATATCGTATCGTATCGTATCGTATGACATCGTATCACATCGTATCGATGTTTAAAGTCATCTTTAGTCAGCAATGAAGATACATTATTTCAAGCAAAGTTAGTTTAGGTTAAGCGATTTAAAACAGCACTTGCAAAGAGCAATGTAATTACAAAAGTCACAACTTTGTTTCTTTCTGTCCATACGGGCTGTGATTGGCTCAACTTACTCCCCGACCTGAAAAACAGCTATTTCCCAGAGTGACACCAAATCTATTCGAAATGCTCGACAAAATTTGAGATGTGAGCCACGATTCAGAGGTTTGGAAGCAGGCTAAGTTAAGCCTCACTGTGCAAAGCATTATCTATGGATCACAGCACGTCTCCACTGAGTGCTCTTTATAGGTAATCAATAGGCGAGCTGGCTCATGATGGCTCTCACTCATTACAACTCCTTAATAAAAGCCCACCCTGCGGTGACTGCTGCTCTGGGTATAGCATAATCACATGCACAGCCACATGGGAAACCAGATCTCTGTTTACACACACAGGAGAAGCACAAACTGACAAACATGGCGTTAGCACAGATTCAATTGTTAGCAGGCAGCTCAATCCGCAGTCCTACTTTGGCTGCAACATTATTCATTTATACTCCTACCCTTCTCTGTTCTGTCCTGTCGGTGAGGACTTTTGAAGTATCTCTGGCTTAATCAACATGCACAACAGCTTTTTGAAGGAGTGCTGGATTGAAATTTTTAGGAGACTCTCCAGTAAAGGTGATACACACACTATTAAATGCTGCAATCTATGTTAGGTAGTGTGGATTTAAAGTAGTTTTTGCAAGTAGAAAGCTTCTCACTCTGAGTCAAGAGAGTTGAACTTCTAAATTGCATAACCTTCAGCGACTTGTGTTTCCCTCTCTAATTTACCCTCGTGGAGCTGAGTATCCTTGTATCTGTTTCTCAAACACTCCAAAAAGCAGCTGCAAACTTAGGGAGCACATACGGAGTCAGGTGATGAAAGCCTTCTTTTGCGGTGTTTTCCTGTGGGGGTGCAGAGGTCTCACGCAAGAATATGGGGTCATTTCATCATATGTGCAGGGTGAGGGGTACAGATGTTATGCTGCACGGGTCAGCTTTCCACGAAGCACACACCAGCTTGCAGTCATATGTCAGGGGAAAACAGAGACATAAATAGAGAAGGGAGTAAGGAGCTCTACTTCAACTGTCACATTCCTCACCACTCAACAAGCACAGAGGTTTCAAACGCAGCTTAAATTACACTATAGCACCTGTTTCAATGGGGCCAGGGTCCAAATCAACATGCACACACGCACACACAGCACCCCACTTACAAATTTTACTAACAGCTAATGTGATCTAACAAGAACTGACGATGATGAGTTCCGGATTCAGGATTGTGACAAAAATCATCTTCTACATAGACTTTGGAAAAAAAAAGACAGTGTGTGGTTATGATTACGCATCCTTTAGGTGCCACTATCTGAGGAGAGGGTGACCTTTCTACCCCAGAATAGCAGGGCTGTGGGGAACAAAAGCTGTGATGACAAACACTCTGGGGAGACTGTGACCCTGCAGGAGCAAATGCACATGGGCTGAACAAAGTCTCCAACTCTAAGCATGAATACCAGCACATTAACATTTTGATTTTACGCCTTGATTTTGATTTCACGCTGATGTTGTCATTGTATTTGTTTTCTTCTGTGTGCTCCTGCTGCAAAACAAATGTCTCCTTGTAGGACAATAAAGAATGCAAATCGGAATCTAGCATGGACTTATGCTGTTTGCAGTGCAGTGCATCTTTTTAGGTATTTCTCTAAACGTGAAAATAGAGAGGACTAAATAAGCAACAATCAACAATAGATTTAACTAAAACTAACACTTTCCTCCGAGTACTTGAAATGCTCATAGATACTGTAAGTTGTTATCTCATTTGTTAAGTCAGAAGAAAAACCAAAGTGTGAAACAATAACACATTTTGTTCTTAAGGCAGAAGAAAAAGTGGAAAAAAGTGTTTGTCCATGCAGAGCCCTCGAAGAAGAATTTCATCCTGTTTTCAAGCCTTGAAGATGTAAACATGGAACATCCACAATAATCCTCACACACTACTAACCTACACATCCACCTGAGTGGAAGGCATATCCACCGCTGATGTAACTCTGACTCACAGAAAACATTCACAGAGAGTGTCTCTAAATGTAGCCTTGTTTTTCCTTTAGAGAGAAGGATAAATATGTGGCTGCATTGGTCTGCATCCTGAGGCTGTCTGCAGGTTGAGTAGTATTGCAAATATTACAAAAAACAAAGAGAAACGACGGGTTAATATGATCCACAAAGCGAGTATCCGGGGTTGACTTTACACTGGACAGTGGCTGGCCATCTTTGAAGCTCTTTTCCAAGCACAGAGCTGAGGTTCAGGCATGTTGGACAAGGCCTCTAATGGGAGGCAAGACCTAAATGTTTTAGACGCTCATCAGCACGGTGCAAAAAGGGAGCTGAGAAGAGACGAAGACAGTGGCGTATGAGAGTGAAAGAGATGAGGGGAGACAGTGAGTGAAAGCCATAGGGGGGAGCCAGGGATGAGATACTCTCCCATGACGCTGTTTAAATATTTGATGGGAGGAGGTGATGGAGAGGAGCTGAGGTGAGAGAGGAGAACCTGGATGCATCTCCGTCGGGATAGTGTAAAGTGTCCCGAGCACACAGGGGGGCTGGAGGTCCAGGACGATACAAGGGTTGCCACAGTCTGCCAGGTGAATTATTCATCTCCACAAAGTCAACACTAGAACAGCATTATGGGTGGCTCCCAGCAAAGAACAAAGAGGCCAAGGCTTTAGCACTCAGGCTGCAACGAAAAACAAACAAACCGAGAAGCATGCATGGTTTCAGTTACGTTAAAGAGAAAAAAAGGGAGATAAGTCAGAAAATGTAGAAAGAGGAAGAAACATAAGAGACTTAGGAGCAAGCAGGGATAATGAGAGATAATGTAAAAAGAAGAAGCTTGGTTGGTGTAGGAGGTTAGATAGAGTTAATGACTGTATGTGGCTTATAAAGTATGAAGGGTCAGCCTTGCTCTGTTATCAACAACAGAGAGATAACAAGTGAAGACTGGCCACAGTGAATGTGTTTGAACCACCAGAGAAGGCCTTCAACATCCTTGAACTCACGCTGGTGTTTTGTTTATGTCAAAGATTTGTTGTTTATGAATGTTTTTTCTCGTAATTATGATGCGGGAAATAGATGTTTAATTTGAGGAGTAGGAAAACATCTGCAGTCAAATGAAAATAAAAAAGGTCTTTTACATGTTTAACAATCAGGAGTGACAGTGTTTTTTATCAGTTAGCGATGTGAACATGTTTATTTAGCAACAGAATAATTACTGTTGATGCTGACAGTCAGACTGTTTGTACTGATTGTGAATGAACTGTGATTCCTTTTTCTTTTTTGCACTATTCCATAAACAACTACAAATGCTTTGGAATCATTTGTCACGCTGCATATAATCTTCTGCTACAGTTCAGTTTACAGCAGAGTTTCCTCATGTGTAGCATGTGACATACCATGTTATGAGGTCAACAGCAACATGAGAAGCTTTGAGAGATGCCGAGCAACAGCTTATAGAATATTATCTGACGTAGATCATAGCAGGGATACTCTACATTCCCCATGCTGGGGTGAGGCGGACATATTGACGTTTATATCACCACTATTTACACTGAAGGTATGAACGGAGTGTGTGTGTGTGTGTGTGTGTGTGTGTGTGTGTGTGTGTGTGTGTGTGTACCCCTGAATGCCTGCCTGTGTGACAAAACAGGTCCTGAGAGTAAATAAGACAGTTCTGTGGGAATTTTCTCAATGTTTGCTAAGCAATGACTGCAAGAACACACAGGCACGCACGCACGCACGCACGCACGCACGCACGCACGCACGCACGCACGCACGCACGCACGCACGCACGCACGCACGCACGCACACACACACACACACACACACACACACACACACACACACACACACACACACACACACACACACACACACACACACACACACACACACACACACACACACACACACACACACACACACACACACACACACACACACACACACACACACACACACACACACACACACACACACACACACACACTTTCTGATAGCTGTCTTCTATGCCTGGGAAACTTCTGTGGTACCATTATTATTTACAGATGAGGCTACAATGAATTAATTATGCAAACAATGTACAATGTGCATTCTAAATTATTATACTGGGCATTGCCAGAAGCTTATTTAAATATTTATCTTTTCTTTATTAAATGAATTTAACGCTTAGCAATGTTGCAGCGCCGAAAAGCGGAAGTGCTTGAAGCGTATTCTGTGCAGATAAAAAAACTGAATGTGACTTCATTAATTTCCAAATGCAGTCAGCTGGCAGCTTGCATTCAAAAACTCTCTTCTGCTGACTTTATTTGTTTATTGGTGTTTGCTGTTGACGAAGTAGAACCGAGGTGTGACCTGCAGTACATTTCAGAGATTTGTCAGGTTTGTCACGCAGTTTTTAAACAATACATTTAGCAGCTAACATTTGAGTTGTTGAGTTTTGTTTCTCTTTGAATAAACGTGTTCTTATAACTGAGGATTTAAAGTTTTAATTGAAGATATGCCCATGTTTTTTTCTACACTTAAAAAAAACATTTTTGGTAAAACACAGCTTTTAAACAGAACAACAATCAGAGGTGCCGTTATGTGGCCAATAGAGATAACTTTAGTCGTCCACTAAGCTTTTAGTTTGCTGTCTACCGTCTGCCTGAACGCATGTGAATGCATCAGGGCTCTATGGAGTGTCAACAGAAACCATGTAAAAAAGTGTGATGTAATTGTGGACATCAGTGTGTCCAGAGTTCATACACTAGCAGGGGAAGTTCTTCATGGAAGCGTCCAAAGTGTTATTGTGAGGTAAGAGAGAGGAGAAATGTGGTTCCAGAAAAAAAGAGACAGGAGAATGAAAAGGATGCTCAGTTTGGTTGTTCTAGGTGTTAGCCTGGAGGCCTGTGAGGATCTCTGTTCAGTAAAACATGCAAGTTTTTGTTCTCTGTGACCCTGATCTTTCTCCTGCCAGTGGGTGGTCCGATTTAATAAAGTAACATCTGGTTCAGAGGATTGGCTTTCATTTGCTACGTACATGCCGGAGCTCAAAGAGCCCCGCACATATCGAAGGACCTTTTACTCTGAGACATGATGTAATGGATGGAGTGCTCCTGAGGTAAGATACTGGAATTAGCAGAGTGAATGTAGAGCTACGTAAAGCAAGACAAGTGGTTTTATTTTACTAATGTGGAGCTGGAAAGCCATGAAAGTGACCGTGAGTTGTACCTCAGCACTTTGCTGCTTGTCATCCCCCGCTCTCTCCTCAACATTTCCTGTCGCTCTTAAACCATCCTTTTTAATAAAGGCAAAAATGGCTTAATCATTTTGGTCTGCTGAAAAAACCCTAAAGGCCCTGACACACCGAGCAGACGGCAAAGAACTAGTGGCGACGAAGGCCGACTGTGGGGTCTCCTCACAACGCTTTTTGCGTTCTGCGCATGGGTGAGAGGAAATCCCTCTGCAAGCCTGCGGGCGACGGTAGTCGGTAATCGTCATTCCAAAAAGGGGAAACCGGAAGAGGACGAGGACCGAGAAGAATTCGGATATATAAACCGTTTTTAAGATACGAGAAGACAATTTTCACACCGCTGTCGCTCACCACTCTTAATATAGGTTCTTCTAATCGAGTTCTTCTCCTGCACTGATTCGCTTAGCTGATCAGCCAATCAGAGTGATTCCTCTTACCAACCGCGCTGAAGCCAACCCCCGGAAAAATGGCAGGCCTGGACAGACGGGCAGCGACGGAGCTGGACACATGGCAAAAACTAGGGCAACGATCGCTCTGTTGGACCGATGGCCGACGATCTCCTTGGTGTTTCAGGGCCTGAACTGCTGATCTGAACTGATGTTGCAGATCAGAATATCAGATGTATGATTTTGTTACGGTATCGTCAATTTTGCCGTATCGCTATGAATATTGTAGCGTGGACTTGTTGTGATATAACCGCATCGTGAGATGTTCATACTGTTACAACCCAAATGATTAGTAAGAGGAACACAGGTTCTATAAACTGCTAATGCATGTTTAATATAAAAGGGATGAATAAATATGAATTAGAGGAATGAATGACTACCTCTAAAGACAATTAATTGTTTTTTTGGATCTGTGTTATCTGTCTGCTGTTGTGACTCATTTAAAAAAAATGAGGATTTACTTTCTCTAATTAAAATATGTGATCATTTTGAGTTTGGATTTAGTAATTAGTAGGAAAACTTTAGAAAGCACCCATTAACTTTTGTCTAATTGCAGCAATGATTTTGTGTGCGTGTTTATCAGGCTCGTCTGTCAAATAACAGATATAACACTGGAGCCTTAATATATCAAGTATTGTGAGCTCATAGTTTGTGATGGCTGGGGGAATATGAGTCGTGGAGCCAGATGGAAACATTAGGGATGAGAGCCAGCGAAAAACTGTTGTCTGGACGTGGGACGAGATTTGGCTGAAAAAAATCTTACGGGGATTTGTGTGAGTTTTGGGGGGATGTTGTGAGGGGGGTTCAGGGGGGGTTCTTGAGAATTAACTTTCATTAGAATGTTAGAATGGGGATCAATTACATCCATTAGACATAGCAAGGACTGTGACTGCTGCATGCTGACATGCCTGTGTGAGAATGGAGGAGATAAGGTTACACTGTGGGGGAAGTGGAGGGAGGAGGGGCTGTAATGGAGCTTAGGTCTCTAAAGACCCAGAGACAGACAGGAGACAGACCCCAGAAATGACAGGTGTGGAGGAATTATGACTGAGGACTCATTTGACAAGTCATTCCAAAACAGCGACATAGACATGTATCTGTTTTGTGCATAGAAATCATCGTCTCCAGAACTTTATTTTGTCGTAAGACTAATGCATTTCAACAGTAAGTGAAAAAACTGTTCAGGAGTCAGAGACCAAACTGGCACCTTCCAAATTCAGGTTATATGATGTTACAAATATTTGATTTTTCTGTTATCTTCAGTGTACTTACACATTTGACAGGCAGAGGGGAACAGAATTTCATCCTCCTGTCACTTGTAATAAAAATCTTTGTTTCTATTGTTTATTTGGTTCGTCCTTGGCTGGGATAACAACTGAAGGAGACTGAAGACATGCTATTTGTAATTTGTTCTGTGAAATCAAGCCTTTTTTCACTTGCAATCGTCGGGCCGGTTCCTGAAGGTGTGGCAGTTTATGAAAGCTGACAGCCAACCTGGCGCAGGGTGATCCAAAGCGGCCTGGACAAATATCTGCACACACACCAGCATTCTGTCGCTGGGCGCCCGCGGAGATGTCAAACACAATGATGTGGTGAGAGGCTGCAGGAGAGCTCCCTGTTTGCTACGAGGAAGTCATGACACACAAAAAGGCACACACAAAGACGGAAATTCCTGCACAAGAATAGAGATGAAATGACATCAAAAAGCGGCACACTCGTTAGCCAACAAACGGCTGACTTCTACACGAACTCTGAATGGAACACCAACAAAGCCGCCCGATCCACGGGAGAAGAGTTCAGACAGGAACGATCACCTGTCTTTAGCAAACACAGCTAATGCTCACACTATTCATCTCACTCCATTGTCTCATTTCGACAACTAGATAATTGTGTTACACATGTCAGGCCCCGGGAGCCTGGACAATCCTGCGAATCGTTTCAAAGTGCCCCAAATTCATTAATTACAGAGTGTGTTAATCTCATTGAGATGGGGAAGGAATGGAGAGAGGAAAAGGACGCTCATAACTCATCCAATTAAGTAATTGACTGCTACTTGGATTAGACAGAAAGAAAGAAGAAGGCCCGCTGAGGTTGAGGACTTCTGCTTTCATAGTAAATATACAAACAGTCAGCTAGAGACTACAGGTAGGAATTAGCTACACCGTGTCTTATCCTTCTTAGGTCTCGTCATTCACGCAGAGGCGTTGGTAACTTATTATCCAAAGACTACCCATGGGATCCCTAGCTTTAGACTGTGGTATTTAGTACACAGCGCACAGACAGGTTAAATAGTCCTGTAAGGTCGTCTAGCATGTGCAGGTGTGCATGTGTGCATGTGTGTATGAGGCTTACTACTACATTCCTGCTGTATAAGACCACATGATTTCATATATGTAGGGGACTTATTTAGAGCATTCTCACTTGAGGTGATTTCACCATAACGTGACACTTTTTTAAACTTTATTTTCATGGCTTTAAATGATGTTGAATGCAGTTTATTCATTAATTCAGAATTCATCTAAAGTAATCTATGTCACAGGGGTAAATGTTCCCTTAGGACGGCAGCAACAAAAAGAGCAAAAGGCTAAAATGTGTTTTTTTCCAACCATCCAAAACTTTCTAATCTCAGAGACAACAATGTTAAAGAAAATATAACACGTTAATTATTGTGACCATTCAGACCTGAAAAAAAGAAAATATCAAGAACACAACTTTTTATGCACCTTGTTGAGATTTTAAGAATCAAGTTTAATTCATACTAAATCAAATTAATTCACAGAAAAGCTGTAAAAGTGCCACGAGGACCTCCATGAGAGCCAAAGTCAGGCCTGCTGTAATTTCAGGTATGTTTGTTTAATGACGTCTATGCCAGAGAAAGAGATGTGAAATGACATTACAAGGAAATGATTTAAGATAAATCCCAAGGACATGTCTGACAGGTCACACTGACTTGGCTGGAGTTCAGCAAGACTGTGCAGGTTCTGCTGGCCAGCCTCGGCACACTGCAGCAATCAAAGTGCTACTCTGTTTAAGATGCAAACTGCTTGTGCAAAGAAGCCAAATTCTATTTAATTGTAAGCATACTGGCAGCCGCAGGGCTCTGTGCCATTTAAAGAGTGGATCCCCTAATTCCCCTAAGTGCTGCACATTGCAAAAAGCACTATGTACAAATTAATGAACAAATCAACACACACACAAAGCCAAGTTAAAACTGAGGCACTCCTCTCGAGCAATTAGGAAAAGTACATTATCTAACCAGATGGAACAATGGAGGCAAAAATATGTTCCCACTGGAATAAGGAAGAGAGAAACAACACTAACCATCACAGTCTGCAAAGTGAAAAGTTTGAGAGGGTCAATCATAGACCAAGAGTATGGTGTATATCTCAGTGTGTGTCAGTGTATGTGTTTTGGTCGAGCAGTCTGCCCGTCTGCCTGCAAAGCAGCCCAGATTATGCATGAAACAGGCTGCTTATCAACTGACCTTTAAATTGGAGCCGCAAAGCGGCTGCAGGCCCAAGGGCTGACGCTCATACCTGATTGGCTGCTCAGCCTCAGACCTGCTGACAATAGAAATTAACAGAGCCAGGTGGGCATATCCGCAGGCGGCAGAGGTATGGGAGTGGAGAGTAGAGGAAGATAGGGGGAGATGGGGACTGCATTAATATCAAAAAATATATTTCCACTATTTTTCTCAACTGTCTTTTCTTAAGCTTCAGAAGAGAAGGAAAAAGTCATTATGTGCTGTGAAGCATGCTAACGGTGGAGCAGGTAAGAACAGACGAGCTCCGCATTACCTGGATTTCATCTCTCACTCACTCATGATATCTTTCCTTCCATCTCTCTCTGTTTCTCTTGCTCTTTCTGTATTTTAATGGCAGAGGGGTCTTGGCAGCCTGTGATTGGTTGATGGATAGATATCTCCTGTTGGAGAGGAGTGCATGGAGGAGGTGACAGGGGGGCTGGGGATGAGGTGTGTGTTCTGTCGTCTGGAGGGACAAGGAGCTGTGTGTGTCGGTGGAGGATGATGGATTACAAGGGGTCCAGGGGTTTGTGTGTGTGTGTTTATGTTTATGTGTGTGGCCGCCTATGTGTCACTATGTACACAGGGAAATCATGACAGTGAATTAATTTCTCACAAAGGCAGCTGGAAAGGTCATTAAATAAAACAAATGTTTGTGAATGGGAATCCCTCGGAATTAGCTTCAACCTTATACATTACAGTGCTGTGCTTTGGCTCTAAATGGAGGCATTATTTTCTATTGTGGTCAAAAGCACAGGTGTTGGGAGTAGACTGGCATACGCTTGGCCTTCTGTCGGATTAAAATGAGTTGAAAAAAAAAAAGCATGTGTGTGGGGCATTTCATACATGACAGTGATATGTACAGTTGATGGAGTATCCTCGCCTCTTTTTCCTCGATCAGGGAGCAAAAAAGGGTTATGAGGTCAGCCAACTCTTCATGTTTTCTTCCATTCCAACCATCAGCGTGTGTTAAACCTGATCCACTGTATTCATAAAGACATCCAACATGAGCTGAGTGTGTGTGTGTGTGTGTGTATGTGTGTGTATCATGTGATACACAGATAAAGCAGGGCCCACAGAGGGAAGACAGAGTGGCCAGCCACGACACTGCATCTGTCACCAAAACAAAAACCTCACAAGCCGCCCAGGCACACAAGACAGAGAGTCACTATCACAACCTCTGCATCTGTGTGTGTGTGTGTGTGTGTGTGTGTGTGTGTGTGTGTGTGTGTGTGTGTGTGTGCGTGCGTGCGTGCGTGCGTGCGTGCGTGCGTGCGTGCGTGTGTGTGAGAGAGCTCAGAAATGCATGTGGGGGAGACCTTATCATAGCTGGCCACAGTCCTAGCAGGATGATAAAAGAGGCCAAATGAACCAGATCACTGCAGTGTGTGTGAGCAATGTAGTGTACGTATGAGTGTGTATAAGTGTGTGAGAGAGAGTGTTTGTCAGTGATGAATAGGAGTTTAAGGACCTACACCTTACAGATAAGCAGAGAAAATCATCAGGACCACAATCATCAACAACAATAATGGTACAAATTCAGCAACAACAACAAAAAAAACCCCAGAAAGGCTCTCGAGGCAAGAATCAGCTACATTCAGACACAATGAACAACAGCCATAGATGTGCTGAAGATGTCAAGACAAGCGTTTCCCTCTGTAGCCTGTGGCTGTTGCTGCTTTACTTGTGATAAAAAAAGTGAGGGTATGGAACAAAAAAAAAGATTTGGCACTGATCAGTTTATTTGTGAGCTGCGTCCAGCTTTTCTTAGCACGTGCTGGTTACTGGGCGGTGTGTCTTTGTAATCTAATAATCATGTATACATACGCTGGTAAATTCAATGCCACATCTGAATGACATTTGCAAAAGGCTGACAATATGGCCAAATATCAGGCATAAAAAAAAGAAGATATATTCAGCTGTATGTTGGCAGATATGCAGAGACACTGAAACGTCTGAAACAGCCCCGCACTGCACGAGTAAACTATATGGATGCACAAACTTCCATTTCCTTCCTTTCCAATAATGACACTGTGACATCAAATATCAGATGCAGACACCATATTTTGAAGGCTCTTTAAATTTATAGTCATAAATAATGTGATGTTTCATACATGCATGCCTCTTCACAAAGCGTACATGCTCTGGACTCTGTGTATCATGGAGCTCTGAGGATCATCACTCATTTTTAATCCCTTCACTCATCACTGTTTGTTGTATGAATGTGTTGGATAGACTTCTTTGACCATACGCAGACTTGAATACTGGCGTATTCTAATCTACAAGTCTATTTTAGGTCTACGTCTTCCATACCCTCTGACCTACATCAGTCAGAAGAATACAGGGACTTATAATCTTCACTCCCAGGACCTTTTCTTGCTGTCTGTTCCAGAAGTCAGAACTGAACGGGGAGAAAAGGCGTTTAAGTTTGCTGCTCCCTTTACTTGGAACGAGTTACAAAAAGAGCTTTAACTTCACGAGCTGCTCTCATTGGACGCTTTTCAGAGGATGTTTAATGCTAATGCAAACTGCTAATGCTGTGAAAGAAAAAGGTGAATCATTTGAGTCCATCCATCCATCCATTTTCTTCAGCTTATCCACGGTTGGGTCGTGGTGGCAGCTAGCGCAGTAAATCAACCTAGACTTCCCTCTCCCCAGCAACTTTTTCCAGCTCCTCCTGGGGGGTTACAAGGCGTTCCCAGGACTGTCCAGCGTCTACCCCGGGGTCTCCTCCCAGTTGGGCCTATCCGGAAAAACTCCAAAGGGAGCAGTCCAGGAGGCATCCTTATCAGATACCTGAACCACTTCAACTGGCTCCTTTCGATGCGTAGGAGTAGCGGCTCTACTCCAAGCCCCCCTCACATGTCTGAGATCCTCACGCTATGTCTAAGGCCGAGCCCATCCACCCTCCGGAGAAAACTAATTTCGTCCACTTGTATCCACGATCTTGTTCTTTCGGTTACTAATAATTTGCGTATGAAAGATATAGGAAATACCGTGGAAAAGCTTGCATTAAATTGTTAATGCTGCATGCTTTAAAAGTAGTTGAATACACTGCAAGTAATGTCTGAAAGATGCTGAATAATATTTAGAATAGCTGGTGCCAAACTGCGAAAGCTGCTTCTACAGAATGTGAATAAAAGGAGCATGAAAGATGTTGACCGTATTTTGAAAGCTGGCGCTTCACTGCTAAAGCTGAAGAGAAAAGAAGAGATAACCAGGATGATGGAGGAGTTGAAGGTAGATGACTAGCCATAAAAAATGTTGAGAACATTGTTGTGTGTTTAAGTGTTTGTCTAATAGAAGTGAAAAATATATATATCATGTGAGTCATTGCTGTCCGGCCTTTTCCTAATGTTAGACATTGGCCCCCTATCTTTACCAATACAAGACATTTAATGTTTGTCTTTTACTCGGCTGTCTTGTAAAAACTCACTAAAACCCTTGTTCTCTCCTGCTCTGGTGACGTACAGAAGATGAGTTCCCTTCCTTCGAGCTCACAAGAGGAATTTGCTGGATGAGGGAGCACATCTCTCCTTCATAAGGAACGTTGTTGCATTTCATTAGGTATGAGATTCATCACAGCAAGCAAACAAGAGAGCCATGCAAATCGCATTGGAGGAATTCCTACACCAAACACAACATTCTCTCTCTCTCACACACACACACACACACACACACATAAAGACACACACACAAACACACACACACACAAACACAGCTGATTCGCAAAAGGCACAAAGCAAACAAAAGCTGAGAGAGCTGATTCAGGAGACAAAGGGGTATATCAAGGACGGTGATACTATGTGATTGCTCATTATTGTGCACTTCATAATGACGCATTACTGTGGCAGTGCTGAGAATGGCATCCGGCCGCCTGGAGTTAAACAGGCCGTTTTTTTTCGATTTCTTTTTAAGACATTGAACAATAGATCCATTGCTTCCTCAGAAGCCAAGATCTTGTAAAAGCCGAGCATGTGGGTCGTGACAGATTCTCCTGGTCAGAGGTCCAGGGCGCTGTCTGAGTGAAAAGAACACCAGAGGGTCCATTTTGGAGATGGCTGTTAAGTTCAAGTCCTGACCCTGGAAAAAATGGCTCGGATAAGGCCAGTATACAGACCAATTTAACAGGTCACAACCCTGTCTGAGAATGGGCTGTGACACACACAGCCGGAGTGTGTGAACACAGCCTAGGGGATCTGTCCCATGATGAGATGTTGGTGATATCTCGGTGTAGCCCCGAATCCCCGGCTGTCACTCTATTGATTCACAGCTCCAGCAACGGGGGAGACAGAGTCAGGGTGTGTAGCCTCAGCTGGGACAACGTGTGATTATGTGGATGTTGTGAATGTACTTGTTTGTGAGCGTGTAGTAGCAGTCTAGTGGAGCATTATGTGCCAGAGGCTGTGCAAAAAAAGAGAGAGATAGAGATGGAAAAACTGGGGCCTTCATCAACAGCTGCCTATGGGACACAACAGATCTATTCATGACAGATGTACACAAATGCAGACACACACACACATACACACACTTGGCACATGCTGGACAGTGGCCTGCTTGTGACTCAGGAGATAAGAGGGATGCCATGCGAGCTCTGTGAGTTACAGTGTGGGAGAGCCAAGGGGAGACGTTACCACACACTACGAGGCAGTCCTCTGTGTCTCCTACTGTATGAAACACAATGATCGTGCCTGTCTGCTAGAGGCTGCATGCTGGCTCGGGTTGAGACAGCCGACAGAGCGTGGGATGGAGCTGGAGGTGAATGTAAGAGATATTAGGTAATAGATGGACTTCAATAAGAGCTTTGATATTGATACAAACCAGGGACATAAAACAGAGTAAAGAGAGAGAGAGAGAGCAAGAAAGAGAGAAAGACAGATATATAGCAAGAGAAAAGAGTGAGAGGGAACAACAACCGTGGAATATTTGCGTATTAGAGAGAAAGAACATAGATTTCTGGTTCACATAGTGTTTAGTCCCCAGAAGAGAAGCGTTTCTTCTCCCTATTTGAAGTAGTATCTTTGTGTGTTAGCAGGGAGTGGGTGGTGCACGACTTGGATTGACAGTTTATCTAACACCAAAGCTCCAGATGGAAATGGAAAGAAAATAGTAACACTGGGAAATATTATCTGCCTATGTTTAAGTCACTTAAAGATGCTATGCTTTAATTCAGTTAAACCTCAACTCCAACCAAACTTTTGAAAGAGAGGGAAACTCTACAAAATGGCTACAAAGTGCTGAGCAGGAATTACTGTCCTTTTTTAGCAGAGCAGAGCTCCTGTGCGTTGGCAGCTGTATGGACCTCTTTCTGGCCCAGACGGGTTTCTCTGGAAGAGGTCAATAGCAGGAATATCTGCCAGGTGAGGGGTTGGCTCGGGTTTAATAGATGCTCGCCAGAGGAGGACCGACAAGCGAGCAGGCAGGTACACAGGCACTGCAACCACCATGCAGAGATAAAACTATTCCTGGTGGGGTTCAACGGCCAACTGCTCAGCCTGTGCCGTGGCGAAGGAACTCACGCTTCAAAACGGTTTAGGGAATTGATTTGACAGCTAATTTACAGAGGAGATTTGCATACGGCCATGTGCTAATAAGGCAGGCTTTTCTTCGCCATCCTTTGTCTTTGCCCGCTATCTCTTTTTCAGCTCTCTCCTTCCTTTTTTAGACCTCAGCAAATAGTAACAGATAATGTAGGCGAATTAAAGAGACAAGAGATTCAAATTGGATATTGATTAAGAGGCTAAAGCCTTGTGTTTTGTCCTGTTAAAGCCTGTGTTTAAATGATTGATTCACAATGTCATTCTCCACATCCTACCGATTGTGTGGGGAGGCTGTGTTTGGGATTGCTTTTGCCTCTAAGCCTTCAATGAGCCCACATCATGTCACACCACGCTAAGTGCTTTGACACCGCCACACAAAGAGCCCTGCCTATCTGATGCCAATCTCCCCAGGTCCTGGTGTCACCCAGGTAGAGGCTTTCAGGGAGAGCAAGGACAGAGTCTCCTCAGCAGCTGCGTACAATGCAGCCTGACTGACAGCAAAAAGGACAAAATGGAGCTTCTCTGTCAAGCGGATGTTTAAGTGGTGGGAGGAAAAGGAGAAAAGGGATTCAGGTAAAGGCTCATTCAGCAGATCAACAGAGTACAGAATAGGTAGAAGACAGGATGCTTTCTGTTTTGATGACACAGTCGACATTTAGGACTTTCCAGAACACATCTCTTTGGAATCATCTTATCGCAGTTTAAACACAGGGTACATACTACTTATGAATACCTACCATGAAGTAGTACTGTACTTAGTTTGATGCATTAGCAAAACTAGCACAAAGACCGTTTGATAACACAAAGGGACATTCTCAATTGCTCACACAATGACTGCTCCGAAAAAGCACAGCGGCACGTCACACCGACACACCATCTGCCCATGAATTAACATATTTAGCACAGCCAGAACTCACTGTTCATGTTCTTGAAGATGTTGAATATTGGGAGGATCTGTCTGTAGAACTGCACCAGAGTTTCTCCCACCATGTCCCCAGATATCACCAGATGTTGCAGGACTTTCAGGGTGGTGCAGATCACCTGATGGTTCCTCGTGTTCAGGGCATCTGAGGGGGAGGACAGAGGGCAAAGGTCAGGACAGAGGGCAAAGTCTAGAGGTCAAGAAAAAAAGGCGCTCCAAGGACAATTGATTAGTAAGACTTTAAAAGCATCAAACTAGAAACAGAGGTTGTTTGTTTAGGCAGGTGGTTGTACAGTAGATGAGTGATTCTGACAACAGCAACTATATGGTACATAAGAGTGTATTAAGTGGACTCATACAGCAAAAATCCACATACATCTTCACCTCCACACACTACCTTTCCCTTGAAAGTGTTTCTTTTACAACCATGCTTTGATTTAGACCTGTTTTTCCTGCAATCAGTGATTTCAAACGCACTGGGGAGGCAGGAGTAAGTGAGAGCCAATCACTGGGCTATTTGGCCTACAGCTGCACTTAACTCCATTTCCCACTGATGGAGAGAACAAAAGGGAATGATGAGGGGAGAGATGGAGGGCTAGAGAGATCAAGAAAGACAAATTCAGAGAGAGAAGGAAGGAAAAGGGGAAAATAAAAAGAACAAAATGTCGGAAAGAGACATAAAGAGATGTGACAGGCAGAGGGCAAGGGGTGAAAAAATAACTGTGATTAGGAACTAAGACTGACATATTTTTCTAGTTTCTTTGAGCTTGTTTTATTTGAGCTCTTTTAGCTCTTTTTTTTACTCTGTGAGCTTCTGCATGAGCACTGGTAATTCCCTTTGTGCGCACTGTCAATTTAAAACAGCGTAAGCCATGCTAGGAAAACAGATTTGAGCTATTTCCTTAAGATACCTTAAACTGTTATCCGACGCCTACTTTCACTTAGGGAGGATGGTAATAGCATCACAATGCCTATTCTGCCAGCGAGCACCCACAACAACAAAAATGAAAAGGCTGAAGATAAAAAAAAAAAAACATTTCAAAAGGAAACAGAGTTAGCAGAGATGCTGAGCACGAGAAGTTGAAGGAGAGGGGGCAAAGTGTTTAGCAGAGGAGGGACACAGAAGGAATAAGAGAAGAAGGAATAACATGGCAATGGTGCAGGAAAGTTAGAATTAAAACATGAGAAACTGAACACTGACAAACAACACTTGTTGTTGCAAAAACAATAAAGTGTTTCCCTAACAAGCAGCTGAGGGGGAACGTTATGAGCAAAAACTAAAAATCATAAAACACACAGCTTAGTGTTGCAAAATGATTTGCAAATGTGTACAAAGATCCACAAATGGGTCTCAAGATCTGCACACCGATTCCACAAATGACTACTAGAGGAAAACACTTGAGTTTTCAGTCAAAGATGATGATGTCCAGTGTCAACTATTTGCTCAACATATTTGTGGATCTATTCGTTGTGGATCATTTGTTGATCTATGAATGCATCTGCACCAATAATAGCTCCATAATCACAGTCCTCCATTCAGGGGCGCTGCTTGTCAACAGGCAAGGCAGGCAACTGCTTGGGGCCCCAGGACAGAATTTTGACAAAGAAAAAGGTATCTTTTGTTGGAGTCCGATTATTTACGACATAATGGTGATGAATGCTGATTGGAGGGCCCTCCCTGTGAATCTTTGCCCAGAGCCCCAACAGAATCTAGAATCACCACTGCCTCCATTTATAACAGGTGGCTTTTTACATCATTCATTTCAAGTCTATATCTGGCATTTGACAATCCAACTTTCTTCTTCAGATTCAGCTACATTATCTTTGAACAGCGATCAATGCTTCATACGGCTCCTAATCATTCTCTCTTTTGAACTAATCTGTCCTCTGTACATCTCACTGCATGCATTTGATTTGAGTTGTGTACTGCGTAAGAAAACTCAATGTATGTTGTGACTTAATGAACAGTACTTTCTTGGAACACAGTGTTTTTTTTGTAATAACCAAATGAAGTATTTCATCTGCAACAGTCACATCATCAATACTAAAGCCATATTGATTCCACACTTATAGAGAATCAAGCTTTAGCACAGTTTGAAAATAAGGGTAAAGTAGGAGAGTGATAAGTGCTGGTAAGAGGAAGAATTTCAATGACATCCTAACAATCCCCATCACTAGCACCGTGATGAATTCGACAGAGGAGACTGAGCAAAAAGGAAAGATTCGAAAAAACCCTAAAATATTGAGCGTGACGCTCAGAGCACTCAGAGACCAGCATAATGCATCATCCAGCGCCTGTGTTAAAACAGCTCATATGCAAATACAAAGCTGTCACAAGCACACACATACACTCACACATAACAGTCACTCTGGGATACGCACACAATCGTGCAGGTTGAACCAACACACACATACACTGCAAGGCGCACACAAACACATTAAAAGCAATGAGACAAAATGTCAGCCTCAGTTACGAGCACTGGCAGCGCTAAACATGGCAGCAACAAAATAAGAATGGAGTCATACAATGGAGAGGAGTCATACAAACAACAAGAGGCTGATGGGTAAAAGAATACAGTATTTTACACTCTCACTACAGTGCATTCAAACAATTGCATGTGAGAAAATGACCAGTTGTACAAGGTCCAAGGTTGTTTTGTATTCATTTGAGTGTGGGACAATTTTACTAAGAACTGGCTTTGTCTCTTTCAGTGGCAGAGTGTGTGTGTGTGTGTGTGTGTGTGTGTGTGTGTGTGTGTGTGTGTGTGTGTGTGTGTGTGTGTGTAATTGTTTATGTGTGAGGCCTACACAGAAGACCAGCAGTGGAGATGATGCTGAATGAGCGAGAGTATTGTGCTCCATCTCTGCTTTAGTGTGTCCCCAGATAGATGAGCGCAGAGATTGCCGCCATCACTGAGATAAGGTGGAATGTGGAATGACAGGAATTTCAAACCTACATAACAAACAATGAAATTCTAATTACCAGCCACCACAAACAATTTTCCCTGCTGTGACATTTGGACCGCGGGACTGTTCAATTATTCATCGACACTCTCGCCTTCCTGAAGAAAAAAAAACTAGAGAAAAGGAAAAAATTAGAAGAGAGAGAGGGGGACTGCAGACGAGGGTCTGATGTATTAATGCTGGTATAAAACCTGTGTTGGGACAAATCTGAATAAAGTAATAATCTATTCGTGATAGTCCCCGTTTCATATTCAATGTGAATGTAAAACAATGGTGACCTCGTATTCTGTTTCCTGTGAAATGTCGCAGCTCGGGTGGCACATTGGAGAGTTCAGCTGTGAATTGTATAAATATACCGTTCAGATCAGAAGGAGATGTTCCATGCCGAAGCGTAACTGAGGATCTTCTTATAATGAAAGTCTCATTTTGATTCGAAGCTGAACAAATGTTATGCCAATCAGCTGTGGCTCAATGGAAGCATGGCTCTGAATCCTCCTCCCTATTTAAGCAGGCCAGAGAAACCAAACCACAGCACCTCAGTCACATTTTACCCTTTCATCTTAAGTCACCATCATACCCTTTAGCTGAATAAGACTCTTTTTTTATGCCTCGACTTACAGATTTTTTCTTGTATTAAATAATTTGACTATTTTCTTAACCTTCAGCTAAAGGGAATTACATTAAAGGTTTATTTTGGGGCTATTCATGCCATCACCCAGACAGGACAGTGGACAGAGCCAGAAACCGAGAGAGAGAGAGTTGTGAACGACACGCGGGAAAGGAGTCACAGGCCGGACTTGAACCCGGGCCACCCGTCTGGAGGCCAACAGCTTCCATACATGGGCCGCACACACACCAACCACTAGGCTACCAGCCCCCCAAGGAGGAAACAACTTTTATATAAACCTAACACACCATTGGATACTATACCCATATCAATACTTTCTTGTTTGCTGTCTTTTTTTTCCATCTTCATAACAGAGTTTTTCCAGCACGGGATGAAAGGCACAGGGTGCACACAAGGAAAAGTTCCTTCTTTAAGTCACTGAGGACAGGGCCTTCGAGTAAAATGTCAGCCAGAGCCTTCCTCATTGTGTATTCTCATTGGGTGACCTGCAGTCATCATCAAAATTCACCAGGGTCTGACGTGACTCAGTCGCTCTGCAGATAAGAGCCTGCCAGCCACATTGAAGATGTATTAACGTCAGAGGAGAAAAATATATATCTTGCCATTTTATACTGCAGACGGCTTTTTACTTTCTTCCTCTTCCCGCCATCCCTTCTTCTTCCCTGCTCCATGGAAAAGTAATTAATCTGCAACAGAGACACGGACTGGCGGCTTTGCCTTGTGGATGGAGAAACAGACCTGATTTTTAATAAACCAAGAAAGTTAATAAGGAGCAGGCCATTTAAAATTCCATTATCAGTGCAAAGAGTGTTTTTTCATGAGGAGCATAACCATCACCTTTGCTCTGGCCTCCCACGAGCAAATGACAAAAAGTGCTGAGGGGTTTGAATTTATAAACTACTGTCGAAGTTAGCATGTGCCCGGTCACTCTGTGTATCAACTCATATGTAAAGTGAAGGCCTCGCCATAAAGGGACATCAAGTATTTAAACGGACACTGGTATAGCGGGACATGAGAAAACAATCTGCGAATGCTATACACTGTTCAATATCGTGATGGTGGGGGCGCCCCATGTACAGAGGCTTGAGTCCTCCAGAGCGGGTGGCTAGGGTTCTGATCCGACCTGTGACTCCTCGCACGTCATTCCCCACTCTCTCTCTCTCCCTGATTCCTGACTCTACCCACTGTCCTATCTCTAAAATAAAGGCAGAAAAAGCCCAGAAATAAACCCTTTTTAATATGACGTGTAACAAATAAACACGTGTGCATATTTTAATCTCAAACCTATACTTCCTTTGTTAATGTTTTCAGACAGTAACAGTGTTTGCAACATTACCCTCCTGAATCCAAATGAGTTCCCTGATTAGTAATTAATCTGAGGGAATGCTCCATCTGATAAGCAAAATGAAAGCATGCTGGGAAAGAAAGCGTGGCACATTCACTTAAACAATTGTCTTATTCATTCTAACTGAGGAAGTTGTTTTGTGTATTGCAGATGATCATATTGCAAATTCTTTAAATGGCTGTTATTAGTGCAGCCCTAATGGACCTACAAATATTTGAACCATCTTTATAAAAGATTCAATCATGCAACTGTGAACAACATATTGTGTGAAGTATGTCATCAAAAAGATCCAAACAATTCATTCAGTGTACTTTACTTTACGAGAATAACTACTATGTTCATTATTTAGACAAAAACAAGCTTATCAAATACAGATCTAGAAATATGACACTGTAAGATGTGTAAGACTTTGCACTGCGTGCTCGGTGTAGTGTTTAGTGTGTGGGTGTAGCAGTCTTTGTGCCAGGGTCAGTTTGTCACAGTGTCTCATGGTCCCCAACAGTGCTGCCTATTGTTGGCCGTT
This sequence comes from Tautogolabrus adspersus, assembly GCA_020745685.1. Classification (NCBI taxonomy): domain Eukaryota; kingdom Metazoa; phylum Chordata; class Actinopteri; order Labriformes; family Labridae; genus Tautogolabrus; species Tautogolabrus adspersus. Next base: position 23,091,952 of record CM036552.1, read on the forward strand.
ACGCCCTTCTGCCTCCGCAGACGTCCAACAGCTACACATAAACACAGAACACACTTCACATACACGTACACACACCCAGCCAACTGTCCATGACATGAACACTATCCTAGGCTCACCGAGCGCCACTTAAAGGCTCCCACTTTGAAACTGACACTCCACTTGGCAGCGGCGCCAAACAAAAGACAGTGTGTCTGTGTGTGTGTGTGTGTGTGTGGGGGGGGGGGGGGGGGAGACTTTCCAACAAAAGCAATACTCTGCATTCCTCTAACTTCCCTGTACCTTCATCCTATTTGTGTTAGTCACACAAGAAACCTTTCCTGTCCCCATCACTGTACATCCTGATGTCTATTTCTGAAGCCATCAACCACTCCACCCTTGGACACAACCTTTCCACCCACCTCCATCTGCCAACTTGTGAGTGTGTTCATATTTAAACGTGTCAGGCTGTAGAAGTAGGGGGCTGGCCCAACGCTATGACACAGTTAAATGTAGCATGTCACCACATCGCACATGGCAGATTATCAGGCATGCTTTTAGAACCGACTTCTTCCGGCGAATGCAAAAACAAGGACGCTCTGCCCTGAGGGTTAAAGTAATAATAGGAACAGTGTGACTGCAAAACCAAATTAGGACTTGTCACAGGGCTGTTGTATGGTAATGTTAGAATCTGTTATAGTGTTCAAGACAGGTGAGTCTATTCCGAGAAAGGTTTGTGCCTCTATTTTGGTTGCACGGCATAAATGCAGAGAGTGGTTGAAGTGAATCAATGTTAAAGCATTCATAAATGTGTTATTACATAATATATTGTAATTCTGATGTATTTTCATTTAACTTCAGCCTTTTTGGTTTGACCATTTTATCCATTTTTAGGTCAAATCGTGAATATTTATAATGATAGTTTGAATGATTCTCATGTTTACTTATCTGATATTCAATTCAGAAAACAGCTACACAAGCCTCTTGTGTTATTTGTGCCCACGTGTGTGTGCTATTAGCTTCTGGTTTATCGGGCTCATTTATGCTAAAGCTAATAACGCTATAAGCAAATGTAGAGATCGTTGAAAACAAAGACTTTGGATTTGTCTTGGATCAGTAAATCGATATGTAATGATGCTGTCATCAGAACAGTAAATAATGAAAAAGTGATGCGCAAAAATCTATGTATCTGTGCTGCCTCTTCACTCTTACTAGGAAAATTACTCTGCTGTCAATCACTCGTGCAGAAATAATTTTCTTATAGAAAACGTGTCAAGCTAATGCCAGTGAAAAAAACTGTAGGTTGAATTTAATTAATTGAATACCTCTCCAACCACAGAAAATTACTGTGATTATTTATCTAATTTATCTAAAGACATATTTTCAATAAGCCTGTCTGTATCACTTCATAACAAGCCAACTATGATCAGAGCATTAATAACAGCTTGTGAAAACATTTATAATTTGTAGGATATTTCTTTAGAGGTTACAGAATCCCATGAATGTCAAGGGGATCAGAATGAATACAAAATGAAATGTACACACACACACACTCGCTCACAGGGTCAACCGGGATAGTAGCTATGTTGCATGTGATGTGCTACCCCTGAGAGAAGACACCCTCCCAGACTCACTCTTGATGGGGATGATGAGTTGGGGAATCACAGGCTGGATCTTGGGGCCTCCGTGCTCGAGCAGGTCATGGACCCCCTGCCGGGCAAAGAACTCATACGGATGAACAGTCTCGCATAAGCCATCGAAGAACAGAGGCAGGAGGTGGTGGTAGTCCAGTTTCTCAATCTCCACCTGAGGACAGACATGTACATTTAACATTATAGGCGTTATTAGCTGCTTCTTTAATCCATAGAGACCAACACATAAAGAGCTTCCGTCTCCTTTCCTTTGCTCATGGGCATACATTCAAACACACGGCTGTCGATGGAGACATTGGGTTGAAGGAAATATTATCTTATGCTAAATCACCTTCAAGCTCACAGACATTCACACCTATACCTGTGCATGATGACATACAAAGACAGAACACACGGACACACAAACATGCGCACACACAAACAATGAGATTGAAGGTAGATGGATAATCTCAAGGAAATCAGTAAATGCCATAAAGCTCGCTTTTATTTTTCTGCCCTTTCTCACTGTTTGTCCTTGGCTTTGCACAATATGTAGGGCTAAGGCTCCTCTTGCTGCCATTTATAACCCACACGGTAAACTAATACAAACACATATTCGCTCACACTCACACTCACACACAATGGCAGGGGACAGCTGTTCAGGAGATCATGAAACAGCGGCATGTGGCATCTTGTGGGCTGACATGTTAACACCTGTTTACACCATTTACAGGACAGACAGAAAGGCGCACTAACAAACACACAATCAGGCGGTAGATGAAGACATTTGTCCAGCTCTAGGCCACGGGCAGGCTTTGATGTTGTTTGGCTGAGTGTGCGGGTACTGTGTGACACGTTAAAGTGAAGCCTTTCATGTGTGTGAAGCCATCAGAGTACAGCCACTCAAGAACACTGGGCTGGAACGCACAGCTGACCCAAAGGAGGCTGTCCTTGAGCCTTTGTGTGCTCTGAAAATCCTATAAAAATGTTTCATATAGCCACAGCTCATGCAATATCTGTGTGTACTAGATGTAGCTAACGAGTGTGTATTTATAACACGGGTATCAGCTGTAGCACTACATCCCAATGGCACTATTGTTGAGCGAGGGGTTAGAGGTTGAATGGGTGATTCTGTTTTTCATGTAATGGAAGGTAATCCCTTTGGTGCAGAGGCAAACAGCCCCCAGCAGCCGGCAGTCCTTGAGGACAGCTGAAGCCACAAGGAGACACTCACTCATTGTCCACACACACACACATATATACATACTATTATAAACACACACACACACAAAAGCCCCCCTGCTAGGTCACGCTGGTCTGTGCTGAAATGTCACCCAGTGAGTGACGCTCCCTGCTTTCAAGTCCCCGGCCCTCGCTCAGCCGCCGGTCAGAGCCGAGACTTCAAAGCAGGGCAGACCCCTCCTGCTGCCAATCCTGCCTGACACACATTTCCCCCCAAGGTAAACACAGAGACAGAGGAGGAAAGGGAAAAAGATGGAGAGATGGCGACAGAGAGCTCACACTGTTAGCGCAGAGAGAGAAGGCTGATTGCTTTGAGGCAATTTGCGGGCCAACCTTGACCTTTTCCTGTGCTTGGTCAAGATCATCATTGTGAGTCAGTCGGGCTAGAGTCGAGAACAAAAGCAAACATGAGCCCAGAGAGACGGAGAGGAGAGGCAAATGGATGAGGGAGAGGGGGGAGAAGACAAGGCGCACTTGCTAACCAAAGTCAGTTAACGGCGTACACTAACACGAGATGTCATACACTCCTTTTTAATTTGGTCACAAAAACAATATGATATACTGTGGCACTGCACTGTACTGTACATAACGAGATGACTGGACATTGAAATCAACAGTGTACGCTTGCTGTCATGTAAATATGTCAAGGCATAGGGTTTATATAATACTGTTGTGAGTGAATAGACCTAAAAAAGAATTGAAAGATCCACAGAAACTCAGGTTTCACTGAGATAAAGAACTAAAAATAAGAGAAGAGAACCTTAAAAAACAACTTTGATTTTATGGCCAAATGTTGTGCTTTGCTTTACTGTAGGACCCTGTGAGTATTTCTGTACTGATGTGTGTGTATTTTCTCATTTCACCATATGCTTTGGTATCTAAACGCATGTCTAAAAAAGACATATTTATTTATTTGATACCCGTGTTTGATTAGTATGTTTTCCAATAATTATCACTAACATAATACATATTGTACAAAACAAAGGAAAGCTGCACCTGAGGGTACTGATAATAGACCTCACTTTAAATGCAACTATATGAAGGAATTTGATTTGGGGTGGTTTGGTTTGGCGTCCACTAAGAGTCTCTGCGTGCAACTGCACCGTCATAAAGCACACATAGTGCTGTTACGCCTGCCGCTCTTAGACAACGTGCATTTGGCAACAAACAGAAGGTGGCGAAGACGTTGTGAGAAGACAAACAACCACATCGACTGACAAGATAGTAATATTACTGGATTCTGTGCAAATATGACCCTGCTAGCATCTGCAGCCTGTTGTTTGCCATCTGTTTGCATGTGAAGTATTTGTATGTGTATTCACATGTAGCTATGATATCTATGAGCTGTTTTTAAATGACTACATTGGAGAGGGTCACATATTTTGCTAAATGAGATCCTAAACTTACAAAGCAAGATTGATAAGGAGAGAAACAACTCTCTTGTGTTAGATGGATTTCTCTATTTGTTTGTATACAAACCTGAAACATAACTCGGGTTAGATGACTTTCTTCACTCGGTAAAGCTGCTAAACATGAGAAAACAATGACACCCATAAGGATACAGCCTAATGTTATGTTGCAATGTGTTATGAATAATATCTGCAGGGATGTACACTCCTCCGTTGGATTGTTGGATTTTGTTCGGCTTCTTGCTCGTTCACTCATCCTTCACCCTCCTTTCTGTCACGGCCATCGTATCAAACAGTACCGAGATGGACTAACCGGTTAACTAATGCCATAAAGCTGTACGCACTTCTCGACCTCTGAAACTGCTATTTGAATGTGGAAAAGTTACATATTGTTGCTTTAAGTTGTTGTAGGAAGAATTACCTGGAAGCATTATTGTGCTGTTTTTGTGAGGAGGCCTCTGAACTCTGCCATGCTCTTAATCAAAAACACATAAACAAGCACTTGGGGACAGGCTGAAGATTCCAGTTAGCACTGACAGAGTGGGGACGATCAGCAAACACCTTTACACACACTCACAATCACATACGCGCACTCACACATTCCCAGGGAATCTTAATCAGCGGCTGTGCTGAGCGGTAAGTCTTGCATCCGTTATCGATTGTCCGCCCAGGTTTGTTTGTCTTTGGGTGCCTATGGGAATCCCCCTGGAGTCCGGGGAGTCAATGAGAGTGGAGCACAGAAAGACTATCAGCCAAGTAGCAGCAATTAGCCCTGGGACACAGACCTGCATGTCTCCTCTGGTCAGCACTGCAACAGCAGACACACAGAAGCAGAAGCAGACTAGGATGGAGCCTGAGGAGAGCCTGTGCTCATTAAACAACAGTTTTAGAAGCCCCTGACAGGCACGGGGGACACAGAGAAAGGAAAACAGCAGGCTGCCTCTTTAAATACACAATAGCTGGACACGATTGTGTGTGGAGGGTGTGTAAGTACACGTATTTAAGGTGCGGATAGGATGACATTAGATTGAGATGGATTAGCATGACAAATGTAGAGAGATTGTAGAATCTAGCAACAGCACACATTCTACCCGTTGCATTTCTATGCTCATACAGGGACGCATCCAAAGTTGTTGTTTTTTCTCAGCCAAATCTCACTATTTTCCGTTTAATACCCTCCCTACAGACACACAGATGAACCTATCATAGCAAACTGTAGGTAGTGTCTTAGATTTTTTTTATTCCCCACCTCTCCCCTTAAAACAAAACCAAACATAAGAGGACACAAAGCTAAATGATAACTGAAAAGCGGCGAAGGAACTGCACAAATTGGTCCAGAATAAATTGATCAGAATGTAGTAAAAGAAATGTTAGGTGCTAAAAATGTTCTGGGGGAGACCTTCTGGCCCTCCCTTTGTAATTTGTCTCCAAATTATACTTCTTCCTCAAATTCCATATCAGCCCCAAATATGTCATTGAGCTGACGAAGCTCTAACTTTGGTTTCACTTGGTCTTTAAAGTGCACTGCTTTAGCTCTAACCTTTTTTTTCTTAAAGCATGTCTCAGAAGAAACAGGTGAAATGCCATTAGTTTGACAGTGATGTTATTTTAAACAATGATGCCATAATCACTTGACCTGGATTCAGCGTTACGTTAGTACAAGTAACTGTTTCTGTATTTAGATCAGCTGGCAGACGAGCTGCTGTCAATTATTTCAGCTTTAAGGGGAGAACATGCTTCCTACTGCTGCCACTCACACAATATGAGTCATTCAGTACACAGTCACTACAGCCAAAGATCCATTAGTCCTGCTGAAAATGTAGCAGGAAAGACAAAACAAAATCAGGAGTCACATGCGACAGTGTGGAACACATCTAAGAGATATTCACACTCAGGAAAGCGATATGCATTGAAAGGCTGTGTGTTACGGGGGATTCAGAAGGGAGGCATGTACCGACACGCGCTTAAAATAACATACAAAACATACCACAACAACATTCCCATCAGTCACCAGTGTGATGTTGATTTCATGGTTAAACCAGTCATGTCGCACTCTGAGAAACCGTGTCAGTTTCTAAAGCCCCAATCTGTAGGGTGGAAAAAAGAATTATGAGGAGTTGCTGCTACATTGTCATTTTGTTTTTGTTGGAGAATTTTGGCACCACTATCTTTCTGACAGCCATGTTTGTTGTTTTTGACACTCACTCTGGCTTCCTGGGATCTCAGGATGAAATACAGGATGAATACAGGGGGAAGGGGGAATGCGTTCTGGTGCTAAACTGCATGAGGGGCCCATGACGGTGAGCAAAAACATAATCCATCATAAATTTAAGCAACAATAACACCGTTTTTTTTTGTTTTTTTTTAATTTAACCTTTATTTAACCAGAAAAGGAAAACTCATTGAGATTAAAAATCTCTTTTTCAAGAGCGTCCTGGACAAGACAGGCAGCAGCACAATTAACAGAGTTTCAGACAGACAACGAGCAGCCAAACATACAAACTTCAAGAATACATCCTTAGGCATTAAAAGACACAAATAACAAATCTGAACAGCAAATGTTTGTCAGGGTCATCCACAAATCTATCAGGGAGAACATCTACAGCCAGATGTGTTTGCCTCCAAGTCATTTAACTTCCTCTTAAAAGCGTCCAACGAGAGAAGTTCGCTAAGTTTCAGTTCATTTTGTAATTTGTTCCAAGTAAACAGAGCAGCAAATTTAAACGCCTTTTTACCTAGTTCCGTTCTGACTTTTGGAACAGACAATAAGAAGAGGTCCTGGGATCGAAGATTATAAGTCCCTGTACTCTTCTGACTGATGAAGGTCAGAAGGCATGAAGGAAGCAGACCTAACATAGACTTGTAGATAAGAGTACGCCAGTGTTTAAGTCTGCGTAGGGTCAAAGAAGTCCATCCAACACGTTCATACAACAGACAGTGATGAGTGAGGGATTTAAAGTTGGTGATGAACCTCAGAGCTCCATGATACACAGAGTCCAGAGCATGTAAGCTTTGTGAGGAGGCGTGCATGTATAAAACATCACCATAATCCAGCACAGACATAAAAGTGGCAGCAACCACTTGTTTATAGTTGCCTATTTCAAAATGGAACAACCCCTTCCCTTCCCTTTCTGAAAATGGTTAACTTTTGAGTTTGTGATGTTAACGTCATGGGCGGGTCCATTGAACTTAAAGGTTGGACCAGTAATGTCGGACTGTGTTAACCCATACCAGGACCTGCACAGAAATAAGGATGAGAGGAAATAAAAGAGGCTAGGGGCATTTGACACCAAGGCAGCAATAACATTTTTCAATCAGCTCCAAAAGGGGATCGGATCCAGGCCAAGGATGCAGATGTTAGCCAGGAGGCTAGCGCTATTGCTACTGATCCAATACGCATGCACTGATATGATTAAATGGCACCTGCAGAGGGCCCATTCACTCTGCCTTTCAGGTGCACAGCTATTTCTCTGGGTTGGCCTCCTAATGACCAGCTCCATTCTGTGCAGTTTGGACTCAATTAGGCCAGCAATTTCACTTTGACGAAGACTGTCAGATCAAAATCCAAGCCATTTGGTTGGGAAACAATTAAAAGTATTTAAGTCTCAAGGTTTAGTCAGCCATAAATGACAATAATTCAAATGGAAAAGTGCTTATTGTTCATTGTTAAGAACTGATGTATGAATTAATTTACATCATGAATACTGCTAAATTATTTTCTAATTCTTGAACAGATTTCAATTTCCTTTGAGAGAATGTTTAACAGGAGAACCTCTCAACAATTTACAATTGTCACTAGCAGGCTGCAAACAACACACAGTAATAATTTATTCCCCCTAATCCTAGCTTGTTCCCAACAGTGCCACAGGTGCACTGCACACCTCTGGCCCAAAAATCACACACCATGTGTATGTGCACCCACTGTGAAGACGAGAAAGTGAAAAAAATGGAGAAAAAGAAGAAGAGTATTTGACTTTCTTGGAGGTCAAAATAAGAGGAGTTAGACTGGAATAGGCAAACGATAAGTGGGGGAAAGCGGAGTGAGTCACTCTCGCTATCTCCCCTGACAGCTGTTTCCATCTAACAAGCATGCAAGCATGCTCAATTCAAAGCACAAGTAGTAGAGTGCATGGTGTCAATTGAAATGATACCTAACATGAGCTGGATGAGACAATTTTGGAGCTTCAAAGATAGTTCAAAGCCAGGACAGAGACGGTTATGAGTTTGATGTGAACCCACTCTCTCACACACACATATGCACACAAACATGCACTTACACACACAGATGGAAATAATTTGATTTAGGCACACCGTCATGTCAGCAATCCCAAATGGTGTTGAGGATTATAAGCAGGACAGCATTATTATTAGAGTAACAAACATTAGTCAGGGCAAAACAAACAGTCCCTCTGCACACAGTGTCCCTGTTAAGATCATGCTTCTGTTTGCTCTTTAGTGAAAAAATAGCATTCTTTTTTTTGTTTTAAACCAAAGAGGGTTCCAGGAGTGTTAAAATAAAAGTCAAATATTTAGCAACACATTTTAGGAAGCCTTTTTTAAACATGTACTCTACTTACCCAAATGGTCATCTTGTTTAGCAGTGTCCTTGTTTAAACAAGCAACAAAGACTACATTTGGTTTGTTCTTGTGCTCCCGCTGGGAACCCATCACAATTATTTTTTCTATTAACAAGCAAGCAAGCAAAACCAATTAATTTCCCTCACACAGTCTCAGCTTTCCAGTGGAATGTTGCTCATATTTGGCAATTAGTTTGTTTGTTTACATTCTTCAAGTCGCAGTTTTGTTTTATAGAACATGAGGAGAGGCCTCTGTTACAGTAGCTTTCCCAAAGTACACTCAAAGCGACAATTTGAGTCCTGGGCTGGCCTCTACGACTGCACTGATTGAAAAAAGGTGAACACGTGGTGAAGGAGGGCTGAGCAGATTGTTAAAGGCATAGAGGGAGAGAAATGGTAAATGGTAAATGGACTTGAGCTTGTAAAGCGCTTTTCTAGTCTTCTGAGTACTCAAAGCGCTTTCACACCACACTCTGATGGCAGAGGCTGCTATGTAAAGTGACCATCAGAACTAACTAATCCCATTCACACACATTCATGGAAGACGAGGCATGAGACGAAGCAGCATGAGCAATTTGGGGTTAAGTGTCACGCCCAGGATACCTGTGATATGTGGCTGCAGGAGCTGGGGATCAAACCCTCAACCTTCCAGTTTAGACACGACAGAGTCTACCCACTGACCCACAGCCGTCCATAGAAGAACGAAATGTTAGGAAGAAGAGACTGTCTGGAATCTGCTCCACTTTTAAAGGTGAAGCAGCTAAATAAAGCTAAGATTAGGACTGTGCTTGCTGTGTGTATTTGTGTGTACACTCCAGCAAAGGGCCCCCTGCCACTGGGATGGAAGTAGGCCAGAATTGTGGAGAAAAGCAGAGGAGGGAGGGAAATGGAAGGTGATCAACAAAACAAGGTTTTGAGGGGGGGAGCAGACAAATGGTCTATATAGTAGCTGGATTTTTCCACTTCTCAATGTGATGTGTGTGTCTGCACAGATGTGCAGCAAGAATCACAGATGCTCTGACAGTGTGAGACACAGACCTTTGCAATGACCTAGCAGTGGTCACAGCTCACCAGCTATTGTTGTGATTGTGTCTGTGTCTTGTCTATTCAGGAGCCACGGCCTCTGCTCTTAGCTTCCAGTGATTACAGCTCAGCAGCCGAGCTTGACAACACACAGGCAGAGTGTAATCAAGGCAGAGAGAGGGAGGTGTAATCAGCATTTCCCCTCCAATCAGCCCAAAAATCACTGTCTCTAATCTGCAGCCAGTCATTGATGGGTTTGATTGATAGGATGGATTTGTTATCTGGCTGTGGGGGTCTGCAGGGAGCAGAACAACAAGCAAGAGCAAGAGACACAGTCAGCTTATCAGCTATCGCTACATTTGTTACCGCTCCCCTCGACGAGCGAGCCGAGCTTTTCCTCACAGGCTACAACTGCGGCTCCCCTCTCATTTATCATACAGAAGAATTAAATGTGGACACTTCAAAGTACTTCCACACACAAGGGTCCCCGGGGGCATGTGTTTTCTCCCTGTTTAAAATGGAAGGGACCAATCCATCACTGGTTGTTTGTGACGGAAACAGAAACCACAGAAAGAATTTGTGTAGTTGTGTGTGTTAAAGCGTGCAAGAGTGCATGTGTCTACAGGCATTAATTACTCGCATATATCTATGTGCATGTGTCGGCATGCGTGTGTGATTTGTACATGTCAGATGCACAGTGAAGATAAGAGGATGGAATAATGCTTTTTCAGCAAGCAAATACCATGACTGTAACAGCTAGTGCCTGCACAGTTTTGATAAATCTCGCTTCTCAGCCTCACACTGTAGTGAAAAATCTTCACAAATGTTCAAACAAATCTGCTCATTTTCGATGAGCATGTGTGATGAATGAGCTCTATTGATTGTGTGCATGAAACCAAAACAATAGAGACCAAGACGAATGCTTGGTCTGTTTAAGATAACAAGGCAGCTTTACCAAGCTGTGTGACTCTTAATGTGTTATTAACCACAAACTGGATGAACAAAAAGAAAAAGAAAAGATCAAATTCTCCAAATGATTGCACAGATTTGGCCATTATTAATGTGAGTGTTTCCCCTTTGGTTAACCTGTGAGAGGTGGTCTGGTCACCAGGCAAATGTATGTGCTGGATGTAGGCTACCAACCTTATCACAAGTTGTAAACCGTACAGGCTTTCTGGAAATGTACTGTACTTCTCAATGGGCTGAACAATGAATCTCGTAAAAGACGTTCATGCTCTGGTGAAATAAAACAAGTGCAGGTAAATAACGTAAATTCTATAAATAATTATTCTGTGCCTTTCTTTTGGAGTGGAGGGAGGTTATTTTGGGGTTGACTGCCTCATTGTGCATATGCAAAGACTAAAATATCCCAAATACACAATGAAAACCAACCCATTTTAAAAAGTAACTAAACGTCCATAGCTAAAGTTAATTCATTGTTTCACAGGCGTCAACAAAGTAAAAGTACTTGTTCCGAGTGTGTGGAGTAGAGCCACTACCAAAGTGTCAGGAAGGGCACTCAGCAGATCAAAATTCTACTGAGGCAACTACAATTACAAGGGCAGACAGGTGGCAGACTGAGGCTCCGTGTCCACCTAGTATTTTCAGGGCAGAAAAGCTCTGAAGCGCGTGCATGAAGCTTGGTGCGCTGAGATTTAAAGCGCTGCACGTCTGTCCTGTCTCTATGACAACAGTCTGTTGAACGCTGTATGACCGATACGGCTCCGTTGTTAATCACTGTATGTTTAATATTTGAGATCGTTTTTACCCCAGCAGACATGGAGAAAAGAGGATGTGGGTACAAGACACGATCAGTAGGATGCAAAAATATGGGGAATATCATACATTTGGAAAAGAGCGCAGGTGACATCGACAGTGCCTTTCTGAAAAGTTAAATGATACTGGGCGTCCGCCTGCTGCTGCAAACGCTCTCTACTTCTTGACAACAATTGATAAAAGACGCTGGCACTCAGAAAAACGCTAGCTGGACACGGGGCCTTACAGTACCGAAAACACCAAAAAATAGGTCAAAGAAAGTGCATTTCAAAAAATTGTAATTCAACAAGTGAACCCAACTCTGTACTTTTGTGTCAAGTGTGCTGAGCCAGTAATGCCCACCCTGAGCTGGGGAGAAGCACAGAGAATCAGCAGCATCAGTAGCAGTAGGCTGTGTGCTTTCAGGGCCAGGCAGCAGCAGCAGCAGCAGCAGAGTGTCTGTCAAGGCTCTGTCCAGCTCCTAATAGGATGTTCTTGTTGTTGCCAGCGGATAACTCTCATCCTGTGTTCTGGACTACAGATCAAAGAGGGCCTGGACTCCACAGAGCTACCAGGGCTGCACGGATGGAGGGGATGTAGAGAGTGGAGTAGAAAGGGTAAGTAAAGGGCAAAGGAGAAAGCATGCGAGGAAACAGGTAAAAGAGAGGAAAGAAAAAGTGAAAAAATTAAAGAGAGAAAGCATAAAATAAAATAAAAACTATCCTCTGCTGATCGCGTACGTTGTGTCCCTTTGATCGCCCTCAGAGGCAGATTTAAGCTCAATATTCTATTTTCAGTTTCTGTTAGGTGAGGGTAAAGGGAAGTGAAAGAGACAAGCAGAAAGATGAAAGCTAACCATAGAAGTCATGTGGGAGAGTGGTCTGTCCTTTAAAAACTACTTTGGAATAGCTAACAAATGGATAGCGGGTACAGCAGAAACACGGTGTTGAGACTATTAAATAATATGTCTCTTAGAAAATGTTTCTCCATAAGGATAAAGAATCCAACTTGAAAGGTAAGATTTGTGAATCCAATGTATTTGGGATATTTCTTGGTTCAATAAATTGTGAGGAGAAGTAGAACTCTAACCTTCTCTGCTAAGGGTCAGTAGTGATGACAGGGCAGAGCTCTTTGTCAGGTGATGTGGAATCACCTTTTGAGTCCTGAGTTTCAGCCAGCTGTGCAGCTGATGTTTTGAAGTAATGGCTATATAGCGTGGCAGCAAAAAAAAGAACAAAGCTTTATGCACAAAGGTTGCACACAAAGTCATACACACACACGCACACACGCACACACACACACACACACACACACACACACACAGATCCACCTGCAGGGGAGAGAAATGTCTTTCCTCAGCGTTGATGATAACTCCAGTCCCGTGGTTCTACGCGTTCACACATGGACTTTGACAAAAAGACTGAATCTGAAGGACAAGATTGTTTCAGGGGAACTGACTAATGTGCAGAGAACTTATGAGTGGGATAAAAGTGAGCGTTTGAAATGTCAAACGCTGCATGAGTCGGAACACACAGACACACACACTCACACACACACACACACACTCACACACACACACACACACACACACACAGAACTGCTACAATTACTACCAGTCAGTATAGCTTGGCCATGATCTTTTGATAATTACATGATATACTTACTATAACAAAGCACAGCTCTACAGAAGTGATGAGTAGTCAAGGCTTCCAAGCTACACTAAAATAAGTATTATAATAATATTTGAGTTACTGTCAATGGAAAGGAAAACCCAAACCCTTGGTGGGACACCATTGGATTAGGTTTGTAAGAGTTGGAAAACAAACATTAAAACTTAAAACCAGCTGAAACTGGGTTTTGATGACATATAAAACATGGAACCAGACTAGAGTGCTGTACAAGTGTACTAACCAGTGTTTTCAACAAAGCTAACACATTAGAGCAAAGGTATAACAGATTGTTTCCATGCTTCTCGTGTCTGTCTCTAAATCTTTGCAAATCAAGCTCTTTGCATCTCTTTAAAGTTTGAGCTCTGAAGCCCTGCCAGTTACAACCAGCCTTCTGTTGAAGAGTAGACGGACTTATATCTCTTACTTTTGTCTCAATCAAACACCACTGTAAGAATTTGTGCATGTAGCTTTTCCTGCTTTCTTCCTCCTAATGGCTATTGCTTTACTAATGGGAGGACAAACAAGTGTGATGAAGAACAGGCATCTGGGTCATAGATGAATACAAGGGTAGGTCAAGATCAAATGAAAATCACTGTGTACAATAACAGGTGTAATATGTAGAATTTTTAGACGAAAATAAACCTTTGTTGCATGTTTTGTTGAGTACTAACATTACCAACAGTTATCAAAGCCAGATAAATCCTTAATTTTATAGTCGTGGCCACCATGACAGAAACTACATGTTTATCGTTGCCATGGAAACACCGGGTGCTGCGTCAAAGACCGCTAGATAAGGAAGCAGGACTGCTACCAAAAGCTGCCGTACTGTTGCTGTATGTGCTGGGGGGGGGGGAGAGAATCACTGTAATGATTCCCTGCCAGCATTGACCACATCTTTTGTTATTGATTTGATTGAGAGCCCCCTGGCGGCTGAATTTACATACTGTGCGTTTCTTATGACCCCAACGTTTCCTTGAGGTCTTCAAGTAAAGCTTACAATTACTTTTCAGTGTGGTCAGCTGTGGCCAACAGGATTTCTGGCAACACAGGCAGAGTGTGAGACTCGTGTAAGTGTTACAACACTGAACCTTACTGATCTGTTTAATTTGATAATAGCTGAGATGATTTAAAACAAAGTATTGCTAGAGTATCCTCAAGCATTGAAGCTGTGTTTTGCAAACAGGAGTCACTGACTTGGCTTTTAATACAAATGTTGTTTTTATGTATTGGGTCATTTATCATCTCTCCCTTTAGTGATGTAAAAAAGAAACAAATCAAATGTTCTGTCACTTAAAATGCATCCAAAAATGTTTCTAAACTAACCCTCTTCCAAGCTGCATTATCATAAAAAACAGGTTTATATGCAAAACTGTAGTGTGTGCAGATCATTTTATATTCCCTTTTCTCTACAAAAGGAAGAAATGCATCAGTAAGTTCTGCAGTCTGAATCCTTCACCCTGTAGAGTGTGGAGTCACGGTAGGAGATCCATTACAGCAGGTGGTGGAGGGCATTACAATTGACGGAGAGAAAACACAAAGATACATGCACTCGGGAGGACAAAATTCTTTCTTTCATTTAAAACTGTTTGTTTGGATGTAAGCGAAATAGCTGGTACTCAAAGACAGTGTATAGGGATTATGTTTGTTCATGCTTGTGTATATGCATTCAACAACAGTCACTCACACAAACACAAACACAAACACACACACACATGCACATCCACAAATCTACCTCCTGGTTGAGGGGAGACGGAGGCAAGCAGAAACAGTGCAGTCAAGCATTTGTAATTACAAAAGGCATTAGAAGCCGTGTGTCCCAAAGACTCTCTGACCCACATGGAGGAAGTAAATCAGAGCTTATCAGGGGGCCACAGAATGGGGGAAATCTCCCAGCAGAGGTGACAGACGCGCCCTGCTCTTTTCAGATGTGACCTGCTGGGAAGATGATGGTGTTGGTAGGAGTGGTGGTTGGGATCTAAGTGGAGAGAGCAGCAACTGGAGAAATATTCCCTGCTTCATTAGTGGTAGCAAATTCATATTGCAAATAAACTTAAAAACTATTTGTAGTTTTCTTCCACCATTTTTGGTCACAAGCCTTTTTGTTTGCAGCAGCTGCTTCTGCTCTTCTGCTGCTGTAGAAAGGAGGGAAGATGTGGGGATATGTTTTTTAGGAAGTCCTGCGGGGACATTTGACAGACAATGTCAGATGGCAAAGTGAACAGTGGGGAGATTGAGATGGGTAAGCTTGTGACAGGTTTCTAGAAACACTATAGGTGCAAAATGCCGAGCCTTGGTGCTGCTTACACACAAGTAGGACAGGACAGGAACACATACACTACAATACACTGCCTATGTTGTTTCCCATAGACAGCTGTTGGGAAGGTAAGTTCACAGTAGGAACAAAAGGGCAGAGGGTTGCATGGAGGATTGCATGTACTTGTAATGTCAATTAAGGCTCAACGGGTCCCAACTTCACTTTCAGCTGATTCGAAACCTTGTTTAAAAAATTGAAGCGAGCAGAGCGATGACAAGCTAACATCCTCTCAGTGCATTTTGCTTCCAGGATGCAGCTTGTTACCTCTGCTGATGCACTGAAGGTAATCACCATTACCCCTCTGGAGAAATCAGAAGGATAAGGATAGGGGGGAGAAGTCCGTTAAACAGAAAGAATGAGGATATACATGGAGAAGTTTGAATGAAATATGGCTTATATTATTCCTTTCTGCTCTCCAGACAGGGCCGTCTGTCATAGCCAGGAAGGGGCCAGAGAAAGTGGGCTAAGTGGTCAGGCTATTTCTTGTGCCTTTCCAAGTGGCTGAATAGATATTAGGATTTTACAGGCTATTACACATGATAATTGCACAGCATATTGAATTTCGAGCAATTTTCTCGCACCAACTCCCTCTTTGGTGCTCCCTCTTCTCTATAAATAAACATTTTACAGTATGTAAAGTATCCATCACGTATGGGCTGTGATTTTAAAGGGTGTTTGTGACACACAATCAGTATCTGTGGCATCCATGTAAATTCAATAACGGCACTCTACTAATTGCATGGCTTAAACCCAGCTTTAGCTCTTTAGATATTCATCTAAGCCAATTAAGTGCGAGGCGGGTTGGGAATGGGGCATAATCCTTGCTTGAATGTTAGAGTGCACACTCAAGAGCAATGTCAGAGGAGGACCCGGTCCACTCTAAAATAGAAGCATGGCTGGTTTGCAATTTATTCAACCTATGTGTTGCAGCTAAAAGTAACACACAGCTTCTGCCAGGGTTTCCATACAAAGACTACCAGAGGACAAGGTGTCAGAAACAAGAAGAGTTTGGGCTTTTTATCCTGTAAACTCTTTTCATGAGACACATTCAATCTTGGTTAATCACATTTATTTACTGTATTTCCACCTCAGCAACATTTCACAACAAGAAGAACCCTACAACTGAAAGTAAGGATCAAGGGGGGGGGGGGGCAGGAGGTTTGCGCCAGCAGACCTGAGAGTGCAGGTGGGAGTGTGCTGGTGGAGGAGCTCAGACAGGAAGGGGGGGGAGCCAGGTTATAGAGGGCTTCATACTGTAAGTGAGGATGAGGAGTTTGAAGTGGATACTCTGGGGGATGGGGAGCCAGTGGAGGTTATGAAGGACGGGGGTGATGTGGTCACTGGTGTGGGAGTGTCTTATGTTCAAGATGTACTATATTGCTTAATATTTTTTTATATAGGCTTTTTCTGCTCTTGCTTTTAAGCGTCCTGTGTGCCCGGCTAAGTGAGCAGTATTGCTGCTCTGTTTTAACATTCCTTGTGTGTCTGTTTTCCAGTCACTCACCTGCACAGGGACTACAGTAAACTGGCACATGGCACAAATGTTATGATTGTGCATTGTCCCTGTAAAGTTAAACTATATAAATTATATATATGACATAAATAATTCAAATCACAATGGGCAGATGTGATGCCAATCACGACAACTAGCCACAGTGAAAAGAGAAAAGTCTAAATTGTGGAAGAAAAACTGACACTGCCACATTATGGGTCATAAAGTGTTTTGCAGGGCCTGGTTCTAAAAGAAGCTGTTAGCTAACGGGCAGAATAGCATGCCAACAGAATTCACCTGCAAACACTTGTCATCTAACAGATACGAAGACTACATCCTCGTTCAGCAGAGAGACTTCATCTGTGAGAGAGTGTTTGAGTCAGAGTTCAAGAACAACATGTATGAGCATTTAAGTAGCATCACCACGCAGCACGTGCACCAGCCTGCACACTGTCTCCGCTAAGTCGTGATAAAGAGCAGAGTGAGAAGACAGATTATAAAATGCTGATGGAGTACCCTCAGCCCTACCATTCATCAACATAATTAACCATAATCAGCACCATCCGCAGAGAGGAAGGTGGATGATGGGGGAAAAAAGAAGAGTCTGTAAAAATGTACTAAATGTGGCGGAGCTGCACAAAACAAACTGTAACAGCATTTGTAAAAAGAATTTCTTAACACAATGAATGTTGATTTGTGACGTTTAATTTACAGAATTTAGATTTGATGAGCATTGTTAAATACCCACCAAATAGTAAAATCATACTCCAGCTATTTAAATAAATGTTCCTGTATCTACTGTAATTGTCAGAGATGTGAGTCAAAGCAGAGAAACTGTTGAGACTAAAGCTTTCCTCTACACAAACGCACTGAAGGCCTGACGAGCCTCCATCAAGTGTCTCTATCTCATCTTGTATAATTTAAAGAAGTGCTCATCGGGGTCAGCAGACATGCTGACGGATTGCCTAAAATACCAAGTCAGCTCACGCCATGTCTCCAGCCAAGTTCCTATTACACATGCTGATCTGTTCGTCTTCATTCATTATTAACAGCCAAACGCAGCCGGGCCATGTAGGCCACTTTATGGAAGTTTAAAATTGTAATACTTCAAAATTCCTGGGTAATTTGAACGATGACCTGACAGCAGGAAAGTTCCCCACTGCACACAATCTCAGACAGATTTACAGCTCATCTGACAGTGATACAGCATTACGACCTTTTTCAGTGACTCTAAAAATGTACAGTTGGTGTCCAAAGAAAACATGGTTACTAAGAAACAAAAGGAACAGCAGCTGCAAATAGAGCTGATGGTTGTTCACAGGGAAATATAATTATCGAAAACTCTGTTCTGTACGGTGTTTCATAATCTTTAATTCCACTATGTAACTATTTGACAGAGAAATCATGAATCAAAACTAACTAAGATTGTCTGTTCTGTGTAGACAGCGGGGACTAACATTTATATTCCATGCTACATTTTTCAAAATTGATTAAAATCCGGAGCTGCTGTTAGTACTGCTGGCTTTTCTCTATTTTTAATTGTCTTCCCTGAAAGGTCGTGAAGTAGGTTCCAACGTGGCCCTTTTTAATTATCTCTCTGTATGTATGGAGCGGTTAGAGTGTTACGTGTTTCACAAGCAAGTCTGCCAGAAGCCAATCCCCTATGACCCTGACCTTTTTCGGAACTAATAGAATTACAGCACACTGAATGCCAATTAAATAAACACATAAATGGAAAACAAAACAGGCAGTGAGAGCACAGGAGTGTAATTGCTATAAAACCCCTTAAGGTAAACACATGTTCCCGCAGTAGGCAGCCTCACTGAGATATAGGGTGAGAGAAAAGGGAGGAGAGTGTGTGTGTGTGTGTGTGTGTGTGTGTGTGTGTGTGTGTGTGTGTGTGTGTGTGTGTGTGTGTGTGTGTGTGTGTGTGTGTATGTGCAGTGAGGTACAAAGAAAAAAAAGCCAGGAGCAGGGAGTCAAACAGGCAAGGCAGGCTAGCCAGTGAATGTGTTGTTAATTTCGCCCTGTTTTAATTAGCTCTTCTGCCAGAGCGCAACGGAGCACAGGGGGCTGGTGGGGAGCCCTGAAGATCCGGGCAGACTGGCAGGCTGAAAGAGGCCACCAGATTGGCGTGCCTAACTACTGCATGTCTCAGACCAGCAGCTGGGCACACACATCACCCACTGCTGTTCAAACCACCCAAAGGTGAAAAATTAATTCTGCAACTGGCCCGACAAAAACAACACACATCCTCCCTCGTTTAACTTCTGTTTTTTTTTTTTTTTTAATTATTCCATATCCGTCGTGTTCCTTCAGTCGAGCTTTAATGAAATCTTGGACTACTCTTTTTTCTTCCTTCTTAACAATGCATGGACAAAATTTGACTGTTGCTGCTCTCACTCTCACTTTCTGAGGGACTATCTGTGTACAGAGTTTTCATACTAGGAAGAGGGGTTGCCTTTCAGTCTAAGTAAGGCCAGCTGATGTTTAAGAGACCATATTATGAGTTTCAGTTTTTTAACAGAAAAAAAGGATAGGGAGACAATCCCCTCTGAGTGGCAAACACTGTGTGCCCTGACGCAAAGAGCAAATATGAGCCTAACTGCCTTAGTTTTCTGAGAGGATTTATGACAGAGGGTCTTATTATCTGCAGGTCGGATTACTGCTGTACACTTCCCTCCAAAATAAAGAGTTTCCACACCACATAAAGCCCAAAGTGTTTTCAGAGCCTTGCCACACTCCTTTGCACTTGGAGACAGATTTAAAGCATGACTACACCGTCCCGCTTCTTTGCGTATTATTCATTCCCATGATGAGTTACTCACCCTAAGACTGAGAGACGCCCTCTCTTGTTTGCCTTAGCACTTGATGTATCAGGATAATCAAAAGGTCAAAAGGATGTGGACATTTTTCTGCATGACACCAACTTGATGAGCCCTCCACTTGAAATGGATAGTAATTGGCTGGTGAGCACCGTAGTGATGTGCCAAACCTCTGGAGTGAAGATAGATTAAGCTACCTGCAGGTGGAGATAGGGCAGAGCCTGGGGACGGGAGGAGAGAGGGTCCCCTACTTGACTTTGAAGACACAGAGAGAAGATGGAAAGCTTGAGATGAAGGAGGCTGATTAACATATCGTGCAGTAGAGAGAGCCTCTATCTACGAGTCAGACTCTGTCTGGGGAAATATGCAGTGGTCGCCACAGTTAATGGGAGCCGGCATGTTTATTGTCCTGTTAATTAGCAGGGATGTGGTTAAGGCTGTATAGATACGAAGTCGGTGAATTCAGGAAGGATGCAGGAACAAGTCAACAAAGAGCTGTAACAGCACACGAGCTTCTCTATGCAAACAATGATGGCAAATAGTGTCGGTCAGCCCCTTTAACAACTCTCCGGTGAGCAGTTAGAGATTTTCCCACATCGAGAATGAGTAATTGCACGGTTTGAGACACAATTATTGAAGCCTTGGGATAGGTAACTCACTTGTCTGCCAGTTGAGTTGTTTGATCTGCTAACTTTGATCATACAGAACGTAGAGTTGGGCAGTCACATTTCACTGCATACCATGGAGTGAAAAAAAAAGCCCACGGTATGATTTTCAAAAGCCTCTGCTTTCTCTCCTCTCCTTCACATTTTAATACCAGCATGACTTTGTCGAAATGATAAAACCTGCCAGGTGTAAGAGAATGTATAGCTGGTCTACCCAGACAATAACCACTCAGTGCCTTTGAAAGTATTCACATGAAAAAGCCTCATTGGACAATGGATGCTCAGGGATCATTCTGAGTCGCCTTTTCTTTTAAATAACAAGTAGACAAACGCCCAAGAATCCCCCTTCGGGTACTTTTTCTGATCACTAGAGGAAAGACGGTTTTAAAGCAAAGGCTTTGGGCTAGAAACCACCAACAGTCATTTCCATAATTCATATTTCAGCCCGCTTCCAGTAATGTTGGGCACCAAAATAGAAATAATGGATTTCCTAGTCTCTTTTTTTCACTCATCACCTCCTGTACAGAACCTGCAGACAATCCACCTACACATAAACACACATACGGCACACACAGATAGTGCTCTGGCCCAGACCAGCAGTATCAGAAGACAGTGCTAGCTCTAGGCCTCTAATTGGCCCCATTTCTCCTCCTCTTGTCTCTCTCTTTGTGCTCATGAAAGCACTGGCTATTCTGTCGAATAGTAGTTTCTGAAAGGGTGGACATACTGTAGCCTGCACTTATCCAAATACAATAAAACTCTTCAAATGAAACCAAAGAGCAAAGACGAGGCCAAAGTCTTATAAAGTGTGTATAAAGTGTGTGCTTGTGTGTGTGCTTGTGTGTGTCAGAGAGAGAGAGAGAGAGAGAGAGGGAGAGATTGACAGAATGGGGATGAGATGGAGAGCAGTAGCAGACAGCGAGTGTGTGCTGGCTGCAAACTGTGAGGCATGAAGGACGCCCATTGAAAGCGCTGTGGTGAGCATCTCACGGACACACGGACGGGTCTGTGAGTGTGACAGGGTCGCAGAAAGAACAGAGGCTCTTCAAAGATGATTGTGGCATGCATCACTTAGAGCCAGCGCCTTCCACCCACTGTCCAGGCCAGCCAATCAATGGGCTCATTGTTGTGATGTACGAGACCAGAGGTTTATGGGTGTCCGTGTGCCGCAGTGTCTGGCTACTGAAGCTCTGAAACTGTTACTGTTGATTATAAAAGACTGCTGCCGCACACACTCTCACTCTCGCTCTGCCTCTCTCTCCCTTTATTCAGCTGTCTACCGCAAAAGCAATTTGCTAATGGATGCAGCAACCTTGTGATTTATTGTTGTCAAAGATACGCTTCAAGTAAAACGCACTAAATGATTTAAGTTTGTAGACAAAATTTACATTTGAAAGCCGGCCCACTCTGGAGAGAGCTGCACATCAAATATGCAAAGTTGATTATGTGGAGCATCTATTTAGTGGTTCTAAATCATTGTTCTAGCCCTCTCAGTGATATTAAACTCGGTATGGATCGTCTGTGGTATGTGTCTATTCTTGGACTCAGTTGCTGAGACGGAAATTAAAAGAGCTACAAAGAAGACGGCACTGCAACAAAACCCAAAGTCTCCGCTTTCTGGCAACTTCAGTATTAAATCTGCTTAAAGGTTAAGGTGGTTTCACTGAATAGTACTGGAAATTTCCACTTGAGTTAAAGTACTGTGGGTTGTATGCTGAAAGAATAACAGGCAGTGTTCAATATAACAGCCTGTTCTCCATTTTATTTCCTGTCTTTTTCCTCTCAGTATTCAGTGTATGTAGCAGACAGACGGTCAGTTCTATCTCCACTCACTTGTACAGACATGCCAGATGTAGAACTCCCACCATCTCTGTGGCCCTTTTTAACCCATGTCAGTACAGAGTTATTACACAGACAGACCAGTAGGAATGCCTGAGAGGTCCCAAGGGTGCCTGGCTGCTTCTGGAAAATAGGCTCCAAGAGGTAAGTGACCCTTTCCAAAAACCAACAGGCAGTCTGGGGTTGAAGATGCATTTACTTCTCTTACTGATCTGACAACTGTATCACACATTGCACTTTATCTCGACCATACCTTATCATTTCTACTGTGTCTCGTATTCCCCTGTACCTCCCGTCGTCACTGTACCAACAACTGGTCTCTCAGGAAGAGTTTACGACAACAAAACTATGCTTTCACATTTTTAGATTACAAACTCATACAGCAGTGAAAACATTAGGTTTGTTTCCAAACAGGGATGCGCTTAGGAATATACTGCAAAGGAAATAAAAAAACATACTTTAAAAATGTGATTTTTGGGAACATGCCAAGAAGAACCAGGTATTTGGACCTGGTTAGACTCAGTAATAAATACAACAGCATGAAACACATAGCATCTGATCAGCCCTCAGGCAGTGCCTTGGGGTCATTCTTCCAGCTTGCTCTGTGACATAAATGGACACAAATGGACACACCAATCCTCAATGCATGATTCCGTGACTGACTTAAGACCCGCTGCTTTCACCACAGGGAAAACCTCTTAGCCTCAGCACAGACCCAAGCACTTTTCAAATGTCAAAAGTCATTAAAAACTCTAAAAGTGATCGTATCTGCACAAGTGGATAAATCAGAGCGTGTTTGACAACAAGAGACCATTTCCATTTGGCACTGATGGATGGCAGCGGTGCCATGCAGACAACCTGAGGTGCTGTTTCACACCTGATTGAATCTGCTTATCTGCATTTCACCCTCTGACAAACCAAAATAGCTTACGAATGCAGTGTGGGATGAAAAATAAAGGGAGTATAGGAGGGTCTTAAACACAAGGGAATGCTTTTCAGGGTTTAGTCCTGACATGAATGTGTATACATTGGAGTAGTATAGCTGCAAAGCAAAGGCCAGTCGGTCCAGATCTGACTGCAGTTTACTCAGACTCGCTGGTCTAGGGAGCAAAGGCTCACACTGACCTTTTCAGTGGGTGACGTAATGTAGCTGTATGGTTTATTCCCCCTCTTTTACGGTGGAACGTTTCATCATCAAGTGACTCATGAGAATATAATATTAACCTCCCCCCCACACACACACTTTTGAAAAATGTTGTTCTGCTGACATACAATCCAACATATCAGATAAGCAAAGGAAAGGAAAGACGCCCAATTATAATAAGAATACATTTCATATCAGATATTTTTTGTGATATTTAAATCCTTCCCTGCTCTGCTCTCCTGTGCTTTAGTGAGCCCCGGCCTGCATGTGTGATCAAACGGTGATGAAACAACGGACTCTCTTCCTCCCCTTCACAGAGCCCCATGTTGAAAGGCTTTATTAAAGCACAGGGCTGCAGATACAGTATCAGAGGCAATTTTCCACGCCTTTCCTTGGAAAAAGAGGACCCCATTGTTAGAAACAGAGGGAGAAAAGTCTGTCAGGGTCTTTAGATGAGATATAATACAGTGCTCTAACGCCTCTGTGCTGTAATCTATAGTGATGGGCTCAGGCTAATGGGAGTCTGACCTGCAATAGAGCTCATTGGGAAGCATGCAAAGAAGCAGAAGAGGAAAGGGAGAAAAAAGGAGGGGATGGCAGGAGGACGAGAAAGAAAGCCAGAGGGAGAGAGCGAGAGGAGAAAGATAAAGAGAGAGAGATGGGGGAAGAATTGGCTTGAAATTTTCTGACAATGAAATGTCTCCAGTAATTGTTCCTGCGGTGATAAATGGTGTCCCATTGTACGGTGGGTCTCCTTGTCCTTGGGAGTCAAAGAGATGAGGAGAGGGGAGGAGAGCAGGGAGGAGGGAGGGGACGCAGAGATGGACTGGCAAAGCAGCATTTAAACTTGGCTCCGGCTGCAAGCAGTCAACTTTCTGAAGGTGATGGTGTGTGTTTATGTGTGTGTACATGTGTGTACTTCATTGTCTGTGCAGATCGGCATGTCTGTGTCTTTTCTTGTTTGTGTCTGTGGGCGTCTATGTGCTGTATATGTCGAAGCATTTCTGCCGAAGTGAAGCAGCAGGCGGCACAGTAGTGAGTGAGGCTCCTGCCCTTGGGGATGAGGCTGACAGAATAAAAACACATCATAACACTGCAGTACATTCCCCTGACAACACGCTCCGAGCACTTTGTGCCCCAGAGACAATTTTTTGCAGCCATCCACAGGGAAGAACATTTACCATGCTGACTTCTTTAGCAGACAGTGTTTTAGAGGCCTGATCATTTCGAGGATAATTCCAGTTTTATTTCAGTGTGCACTTTTTTTTATTTCACATGCTTAATATGAATTTTTGATACATTTTGTAAGATTGAAGAATTATAAAGTTGTTAGGCATATTCACACCTTCTGGATCGGTATAGAATATAAAAATAAACTCTAGAAAATGAAGCAAGTTACTGTGGCAAGAGTTAAAAAACTTTACATTTGTTGCAATATTAACAAATATTAATGTACCAGAGTGCCACCAGTCAATCATGTCAGCTACGCCCCTAACTATGGATAACACATATCGTTCATAAAATCTAAACGGAGCCGTACAGTGTGTGCCCATGAGGACAATAAATAATCAGACCTATTTAGTTTTTTGAACCAGGCTGTAAACATGTTAATTTCTGCAGTAAAAACGTCTTTTTAGCCTGTGGTGTGTTTCTGACTTCTGAGGCTCCTGGAGCCGGCCTCAAGCAGACACTCGACTAACTGCAGGATTTTGCACTTACGCATTGGCTTCATTTTTATAAGACCGCTTGGAACAAACCAGGAAATAGTGGGTGTTCATATTCCGCCTGCTATTCTAATTTTTCTGGATTGATTGTGTTTATACCAAAACAAAGGGCGTTACTTTATATCTAAACATGTAAGATAATTAAGCCAAGATAGGGAGCTAGTTAGAGAAATACTAATGTTTAAATCTCCTAATAGGAAACCGTGAAAAAGATCTCAAACATAAAAAAAAATGTTTAGAAGTGTGAAATCTCTTTTCAAATCACCCCTGGGTTATGTAATGCACACAGAGGGGTTAAATGGGATCATAAGCATTTGTGCTAATTGGCATTTGTGTTGGTTGCAAATGTGGAAGAATAAAAGAATGATGTATAGGATATTTCATGTATAAGTGAAATGAGTAAAATAATAAGGGACAGAGTGAGAAGTTTAGTGGCTAAATACACACAAAGAAACTCATCCTGTGAAACCTTGTTCAGAGACATGGCAGAGAGACAAAGCTGTTTCTACTGTAACGGGACAAAAACAAAAAAGGGCAGAAGAAGCTGTTAAGGCTCGGGAAGTATTGTGAAGGCAAGAGGAGGACTCACTGTAAATGCTAAAGAGACTGCAGAGCCTGGAGTTACCCATGACACACATTAATCATTGGTGGCCTCTCTACACTGCATACGAATGTGTGATGATGATCCTCCCCCTGCACCACTATCTTACCTACAGCTGTGACACAAACACAGGCCCACAGTGTCACGTAAACCCCTATCTTCTTTTCTCTTCACTTCCTGGGAGCTCTCTTTCTCACTGCCCTGTTTTTTGTAATCATCTCATGCCCCCTCACCTCCCACTATCACTCCTACCTGGAACAGTAACCCCACCCCACCGACCACCCCTCCACCCCAACATACACGAACGCAGTAACATTCATCTCATCTTGCTCCCACCCCCTCCCTGGTCCCTGCTGGCCTTGAACAGGTTCGTGCCAGGCAGAAAGCAGGTGGCTGAAAGAAAAAGGTTACACTCATTATACAGATTAAACCTGTAAATGCCCTGTCATTGGTGTAATCGATGTGCCACTTCATTGCAGTGACTTATTGATCAATCTTGTCTGGGGGTCGTACACAGTGCATCGTTATAGCTTCGGTAGTAGCAGGGACTGCCTTTCCATTTAGACCCTGAACCTTCCAGAGATGCACTCCCTAACAGTCCTTCACCCTTACTTGGCTTTGCACTCTAATACGAGATTCATACTGGATGTTCAATTAATTGTTCTACAGCTGCAGGACTGAGCGTCTATGCAAACACTGAACAAGCAGCTATCACTGTGGATTGTTGGCACATGTAACCCCATCCTATCCAACATTACTTTAGCTAGGAAGTAACACCTTTCCTATTGTCTTATTAACACCAAACAGAAGTGTTAGCTATCAGTCACTCCCTACAGTTCAATCATTATCAGTTAACTGGTGAAGCTAATGTTGGCTGTTGTGTGTCTGTAGCTAAATGGTTATCAGTTGTTTTTGTTAAATGGCATGATGTCAGAAGGATATGGTTTTTCAGTGATTATCCAATCCAAACCAATCCAATACAGTTTTAATTACAGAGCACTTTTTTAAATGCAGTGTTCACCAAGGTGCCTTACAGTTTAAAAAAAGAGTTCTGGAGGAATAGCTGAAAAAGCTTGGTGTCTTCTGGTCCTCAGCCCAGTTTATGGAGTGGTTAAAAGCAATTGGTCGGCAGATCTGGGTGATCTTCATGGGGTGTAGTTCTGAGATATATTGTGGTTCTGAGCCAAACAGCGATTTAAAAACAAAAAGTAACATTTTAAAATACACCTGACACGACAGGGAGCCAGTGGAGGGAGGCCATGATTATGGTCATTTGTGCTTAGAACACACCACTAAGTAAAATGTACTCCTTACTCTGCCCTAACAATGGAGTAAATGACATGTTTAAGCATTAGTCTCCATGTACTGCAACACCAGAGAGCCATTAAGCACTATTCTCGTTAAGTGTACATTGAAAATGAAGTGCTTTTCTATCATTGTAGAAGATATCTTTAAAAAGGCAGCCTTGTTTGCCGATATGCACACATTCTGAAAAATAATTATTCAGTTATTAACAATTCTTTCTTTCCTCTTTG
This sequence comes from Tautogolabrus adspersus, assembly GCA_020745685.1. Classification (NCBI taxonomy): domain Eukaryota; kingdom Metazoa; phylum Chordata; class Actinopteri; order Labriformes; family Labridae; genus Tautogolabrus; species Tautogolabrus adspersus. The sequence continues at coordinate 23,119,374 of CM036552.1, forward strand.
ACAACTTTTCTACAAAGTTTTGTGCAAATCCACTTCATAATATTTTCAGATTTCTGGGCAACAGATAAATAGAAAAACCGGCAAAAGGGAGAAAAAAAACGATCCGGTTCTCTTGATGGTGCTAATTAAAATGGATAAGCATCTAAAATAGCGTGTTTTCTTTATCTGTAATTATTTTTTACTGAGGCAGCTATGCTCGGTCCTATAAATCTAGCACTCAATTAGAACGAGTAAAAATGAACAGTTTCAAGAAACGCCTCAAGACAAACTCAAAAAGTCTACTCACTCAGAGAAATGTGTGCTTCAGAGAATAAACAAAGAGTATGGAGTTGAGGGGGAAACTCACAAAATGACACAAAAGGAAATAATTCATCTCTCTTTATATACTAGACAAAATGGGAAAAAGAAGTTTTCCACCTTGTAGCACGACTGTCATCCTAACACCTGTCTAATCTTACCTGAAAGCTCAAATGAGCTACAGTGGCTTCATTTTGCGTCACTGAAAGGAGACACATGGGCTCCTTTGAAAGGAAGCCCCTTTACAGCTGGGAGCAAAGAAAGGCAGAGCAGCTGCTTCGCCTCGCATGACGCCAGCCTCTCCCAACTCACTGATCACACCAACCCCATGCCTACAAAGGACATCAATTTGTGATTACAAATAACACAGCTCGTTGGTCCTTCAGAAGACCACTGCCCACACCACCCACTGCTCCTTTTTGGATCTCCTGTGCCCCTGCTGTATCAGTCCGATGGGGAGGTATCAGGTGCACCTTTGGATTGAAATAATAATTGCTTTATGGTAAACTGATGGATGGAAGTGTGTGATTGGCCAAGTTTGGGAGGCAGAGTTTGCATGCTTATCACGCCCAGCTGCACACTGCAGGGTGTCTTTGTCTTGTGGTATCGCGCTAAAAAGGAGCCTAGACGGCTACTGAGGCAGATTACTTTGTTTTAAAGTGATGTTCAAAACAGCTCTGAATACACAAGTTAATTGCTGTGTCTTGGACTACATCTTCCTTGTTTTTGTAGTTTGGTCACAGTAAGATGTGGAATTGGAAGCTTTAGCATACATGCTGCCTCAGGGGAGCTATAGTAACAAGAGGTTAAGGCATAAGGTAGAAAAATGACTGGAATCTCTCGCCTGTTGCTAAGGGGCAAATCTTTTGTGCTAGACAGGTTTCATTTCAACATGACAAGCCCTCCCAGAGGCGCAGTATCCTCCATCCATTTGTACAATGAAGGTTTGCTCACAAAAAAACAGCAGAGCTCCACATTACTGAGAAATGCGTCACTTGTAAATAGGGAGCATTTGAAGCACTGAGCTGCGGTATTTGCCACAAGGGTGAGAGCATACGAGTCCAGCTTGTTGCTCCTACAATATGAGAAGCTGCATTAAAGTCTCCATCATTCACCATTTCCTTCCTCACCTTCAGTTATGGATGGAAACAGATGACCGGGAAATTGCACCCTGTCTGACAAATGGCATGATGGCATGGCTCCATGGGCTGCCCAACGGCAAACTGCTGCTTCTGAAGAATCGGACGGGAACAAATCGCCTCCCACTGCTCCAATTACTGAGCACGCTCATCTCACAGAGGGACTGCAGTCAACTCCATGGGAGAGGGATGGAAAACACTAGCTTGTGTGAGGGCTGTGATGATGGGGTCAAGGGTAAGTTGACATCTCACTCCAATCAGCTATCGGCCTTAATTGGTTATTCTACCAAAGTGGGACAGGTGACCAGTGCAGTTAGGACATCGCTGCATTATTCAAACGGTTAATAAAGTACGAGCTGTTTCACTTTTTTTAAATCTACAATGGAAGTGCTAAATATGCTATTGTAGTGATGGGGGAAGAGACAAGGATTTTCTGTCCAGTTAGGACATGAAATACTTGAGCTCTGTAATGGGGTTTGGCTTTTCACTATTAGCTGTAAGTGCTCCTTCAGGGAGAGAGGGACTTACTAATTTTTAAGAATAAAATGGGGGCATATGAGGGAGGGAGAATGGGGGCTCTTTGTTAGATTTAAATGCTGCACTATGTTCTCTCTGACAGGCTGCTGGTAATTTATTGCCACAACCATTACGGTTATTAGAAAACTCACTCAGGAAGACAAATGGCAGCCTGGCCAGTCGTTGCTCTTCCGTCAGGGCTGACAAGGGAGACGCAGCACTCTAGGCTATTGACATTTTCACACCTAAAGCCAAGCTCTGCCAGCTGTATTGCAATTCAAACCCCAACTTAATGGCAATAAGCTAAATCATCCTTGGCTTTGGCGTACAACTTTTCTTTATTTCCTCTTATAAGAGGAGGAGCATGCTGGTCGTCAGCAACAGGGTACAGCCTTTTAAAATGGCCATTTCATGGGCCGATCTTTTTTCCCCAGACTGACAGATTAAAATTAATCCTGCCATAAATAACTTCTATCACAAAGTACCATTAAGAGAGGCCGTTAGGAGGGTCTAAATGGAAGCCATTTCTTCTGTATGACTGAGAGTGTGGAGGAAGAAGAAGGAGAGGGAGGAGATTTGAGACAAAAGGCATTGTGTGCCAATGTGCTTTTTCAATTTCAACATTTCTGAGGCCTATGAGTCATATTTCACTCAGTGGCCCAGAAAGAATGACAAATGATGCCAGTTGTCTGCGGCAATCGAAAGTGAAAGGTGACATGGCTATCAGCAAGGGCTTCGGCCTCCACAATAACACTTTTTCCAAAAGCTAAAAAACTGGAGGACAAAAACAAAGGTTGAGGGGGTAAAAAAATGACTAAAAGTTCTGGGTGACGTAGCTATTGTGTACTGTTAATGTTGAGTAGCACAACATGAACAGCAACTTAAACTAATGACATCAATAACAGAGGGTCCATGAAAATCCATATTTCAAGCATATGTCAAAGAAATCATGTGTTTCGTGTCATGTTTCTGATACTTAAGCATGGAGTCTAAGTGGGAAAACGTGGACCTATCAGTTATTCCAGAGGACGTTATGGGGTCATCAAAAACAATCACTTTAAAAGCAAGTTGCAGTGGAACAAAAGGTGCAGAACAAACACAATACCAGAGGAGCTAGAGAGAGAGTGAACAAGTCAAAGGGAAATGTTTTTGCAGGAATTATTACTTTCTTGTCTCACCTCATTATGAAGGAAAAACACTGACTGTGTATGTAACAACAAAACCATTTCATGTCAAATAGGCCCTCACTTTTCTTCAAGAAAAAAACATTTAACACTACAGGAAACTCTAGAAAATAACCAGAATGGGATGCTTATAGATTGCAGGCCTAATATGTGTTATTTAATATGGACAGAGTTGTATGAATAACACATAGTAACTGTAAAGCCTCTTACCCTCAGACTGACATGTATTCCTGAGAGGCCACGGGGTGTTGAGTGGCTGTGTGTTGAATTGCTAATGGAATGTCATGTGAAGGGGAGTGCTTGATGCATGAGGGTAATGGTGATGATGACACCGCGCTGATAGCTCCCACAATAGTGTAGTTTGTGGCATGTTTGTGCGTTTTGTTGGGGGAAAGGTTAATATACAATGCAGGTTCTATTACCTCTTGTCAGGAAGCTGAAAGCCAGCTGTATTGTACCGGTAAAATATGACATTTGGTACAGCCTTGGACTGGAAGCTCATAACAACACTGAGACTTTCCTGGTCACAAAATATTTTAATTCTTTCTCTACAGGCAGGGTAAGAAAAAAAGAGATTTTGTCATAAGCATTCTCCATGCTAGGCCTTTATTAAAGATATGTATTGGTTTAGCGAAGGCCAAGGTTCAGGGCACAGTGGGGTTAACTGCCATTCCCTGACAGCACAGATGAGAAAGTGATGTGCACACTGGGAGGTCACCGTGTGTCAGACCGCCAGCTAACACTGGCTCATTGGGAACCCGGCACGCATCATTTAACTTCACAGGGCATCCATGTGTCTCTTGCACACACACACCTACTCTCACACATAGAGACCCTTGCTCCCCAAGCCTTTCCTGTATGCCCTCGTAGGACTCCCTGCCTCCCATAGCCCTCCTAGGAAGCCGGAGTCTCATTAGGGTAATTGAGACAGGTCCTCCCGAGACTAAAGAGCTGCTGAATTGCTACCCACTCGCACTTTTAGAAGACCACTTAATCAAGCCCTTGTGTGTGTATTTTATCCTCTCTTTTTCCTCACCATTCCCTCTTCTCTTCCTTGTCATGCTTTCCCTTTTTTTGCATGAGTTTGACTGTGTCAGGTCTTTGAGAGGGATACAGTGAGGTGTGTGTGTGTGTGTGCTTCTAATGATCTGGGGGCTATTCCGTCTCTAGACTACAGTCCCATGGTGTTAAGGAAGCCTCTGGTCCATGGAAGTGTGAATGGGCGACAGCAAAGAAAAAAAAAATGCTGATCTGTGGATGTTGGTAAGGAAGAAGGGAGGAGGGGGGTAGAGATTGAGTGAGGGAGCAGAGGAAAAAACACCACCTCAGCTATTCTGGGGGCCGGGCTGCTCTGAGCTGACAAAGACACCCAGATTGCGGCCAGAGGTTGTCTCAGCGAGGCGAGGTGAGCCAGAGCACCCTGTCATGTAACGAGTCAGATTTAGCAATACTGCTGGGTCAGGTCACACTCAGATTGAAGATGGGAGTCACGGCTGGCACCTCACCGCTCGCCTCTTTTATTGCTCATCCATCTAAACACAAATTACTTATGCTTCTTCTTTACCCTGAGAAATATAGACTAGTGTCTTGTGCGAGTGTGTGTGCATGCACTTTATCTACACATAAACACACAAATCAAAATCAAAGGGACTATTCTAAATGTGCTGGAGGATGGATGAAAGCAACTAACCTGTTGTATGCTCTCTTTACTACATATCTTTAATAGTGTCACGACAACAGAATGTTTTCACTTCACTACGATATAGCGAAAAAATGGTTTTCCTAAAAATATTGAAAACCCAAAATATAAGATTTCCTCTGAATTATCATTAATAAACTAAAATAGTTGTGTGGTGTCTGTATCTGCAGCGATTCTGCAGATCTAAGAAAGATATCAGCCAATATATCCATATCAGATTGTTTTCTCTCCCTAATATCAATATTAGTATCAGACCCAAAAATCCCATATCAGTCCGGCCCTATTCAGGAGCCTATTTGGCGACCAGTGAATGGACATTTGTGTGGAAGTTCTTTAGACTGTGAGCGCTACAAAACAATCTGAAAACAAAAACCCTTCTCCCCCTCTTTCACTCAGGACAGCTTTGGGTTGAAAAAATGACCGTAGATCTGTTTATTTCATAAGCTTTCGTACTTTTCAGCACGATCGAACATAAAAATAACAAATATTGTATCATTTAAAAGCACCTGGTGCTGCAAAGTATTGAAGTATCAAACATTTTGACAACCTAACAACATTGACTTCATATCTTTTTACAACAATTCACTTTTGCGTTCCGTTTTCTTCTCTTCCCTGCTCCACACATACACCTCCCTCCCTTCCTTCTCTCTTATCAGTGACAAGCCGAAAACAGAAGCGAGATAAGGAAACGCCAAAGCCAATACAAGGTGTAGTGGTCGAACACCAAGGCAGATTAGTCATTGACATGTTTGTCAGTTAACAATAGCATAGGGCAGCTCAAACAGGTAAATGGGAAAAAAGAGGATAAAAAGAATTTCTCCTCAAGATGTACAATGAGCCCTCTGGCGTCTACAGCTGAGTCCTGGCACACACTGAGTGGCAGGATAGATCACTGTAAAGGAGCTGGTTCACTATTATACTGTAATATTAGATCCATCTCTTTAAACAAATTCAAACAGTAGCATCAACCATTTCTACATCTGATAAACAGACACCCACTGTTCATTCAATGCAACTTAGACATTGCTTTTTATTTAAACATTATAGCTCTTATCTTTAGCAATGCTTTTCTGTCTTTTGTTTCAGAGCTAACATGAGAGCATATTTTTATCAGCATAAAACTAATTCCTTTAGACGTACATCACCCCCTGTAGGCCAGCAGTACCACCTCGTGTCTTTTTTTGTACTGCTTCGATCTCGACAAAATAAAGGTTACTCATAATTAACTGGTATGTTTGCTCTCTTGTTCGGTCCAGCCTCAGCTGTGGCTGACAGAGCTGCACTTTCATCATCAGGCGTGACTTGTTTCACAGACAGCTCAGTAATAATTGTTACAATTTTTTCATCTTTGGACGACACTGAAGCACTCTGCAATCCCTCCGTGGCAATAATGACTGTGTGTTTGCTACAACTTGTGGATTTTTAAGGGTCAAGGAAGATTTTTTTAAACCTCAGAGTCACTTCTTATCATAGGTGAAACCCTGTTCTTACGTATTGGTAAGCTGTCCTGATGCTGTTTTTTTTTTCTTAGTAAATCAATGCATGCATGAGTGTTAATTAAAACACTTTTGTTCTGCTGAAACTCATTCAGCTCAATTTAACTGTCTGAGCAGTTTTTGTTTTTAAAGAGTCAGAATCTGGGTTTATTTCAGAATATGTAAATGCTCACAGAAAAAAATCCTACATTATGGCCCATAAAGAATATTACAGAATTATATAAAGAAAGACAACACATTCTGTGATGCCTATGAGGAATAGTCACAACTTTTAATCTTTCAGTATGTCTGGCTTTCGTAAACTAGTCGTAAGTTGAACTTCTACGTGTTAACTAAAGAAATAGTGAAACATTTTAGAACAGCGTGATTTTGCATTTACAACCAAGTGGCATGTGACGGGCACTAAAAAATGAGCACTCACTTCTCTCACACCCTGAATGAATGTCAGTTCCCTGTGATCTCCATCAACAGGGAGCATCAGCACAAAAATTACAAAAATCACTCTAAATTACAGACACTCAAATGCACTGGAAAGATCAAACACATATTTGTACATTACTCTGCACAAGCTGGAGGAGATGTAGATTTTTTTGAGTGGAATTTATAGTCATTGTAAGTAACACCAGCTATCTCGAGCATACGGACATTAACTGAGATTTTGCTCAATGCAGGTGGCCTCTCTTTCAAACTGCACACCACAGAAAAACACACTCTCTTAAAATGTTTCTATTTAGTTCTGTTTTAAGTATTGCTGTTGTAAGAGAGTCTAGACTAGAGCAGACACTGGAAGTGTATCTTCAATGCTGCCTCTTATTGTCTTTAAACCAGCAAACTCATTATGATATATTGAATATACTTGTGAGAATGGGAGAAAATAAACCTGGCTGCATTGAGGATTATGTCCCTTAGTTCTGCAAAGTTTTTGTTTTTCTCTCAGACAGCTCCCGCTGGCTCAATTAACTATTGATCAGATTTGTGGAACCGAATGTAAATAATTAACAAAAGTGCAGATAGCATCTGCAGCTCTGCAAACAACTTCAATACAGAGGCCTCTGTGTCTGTGATCAATAGGGCGTGGACGGCATGCACATCAGACACTGCAGGGACCTCTGCAAGGTGGCCACAAAAACAGAGAAATTCACATTTTTATCAGGAATCACAGCTGTGTCAGCAAAACACATCAACTCCAGTAGTAATCAGGCTGTAGTTTTATCTTCAATACCTGGGTATGCAACATGGTCAGTCTATGACATTCAGAGGTAACCTATTCATTTATCTAATTTAGCAAAGTAAAAGGTGAATAAAAACTCAGGTTGTTGTTGTTGTTGTTGTTGATGAAGCTATGCAGTGCCATTGCACCTCAATAAGAGTAATGTTCTCCAATATGTATCTGCATCTTTTAAGCAGCTCTTAGGGAAGTGATAGCCTGCTAGTCTCTGACAAAGCGTGTGTAAGTAAAGATGTAACATACTGAATATAGAAAAGCAGAAAGCTCTTTGGGGAAGGAAGAACTATATGGCACTGCTGGGGGGAATTGAGAGGCCTCTAGGTAACCCTATTTGAATATGAATGCTTCCCATGATCCACATCAAGGGCACCGACAGGGGCACCTCTATCCACGACTACCCCCAGCGTATGTCGTTGTGAGTGCGTGTATCAGTGTGTGTGTAGGTTGGTGCACAACTGATCACTCTGTGCAGCCATCAGCCACCGCATTTTTCCAAGGTACTTTGTACAGTGCATTAATCACGGGGACCCTTGAGCGCCTCCACGGATCCAAATATTCCGACCTTGAGGTTACAAGAAAGACATTAGTCCTGATCCATTCAAAGTATTGGAGACAGGGAGGGGAGCAGAGGGAGGGGGCAGAAAAGCTTTCAAGGTAATGAAATTCTGCCATAATTTAAAGGAAAGGACTTGTGGGGACAAGCCTGGGCCAGAGTTAGAAGTGGAAAAAAAGATTAAATTGGATTTTTTTCTTTTTTCCCCTTTATTTTAAATTAAGCTTAAGTGCATGTGGGGGGTAGTTTTTCTTTCTCTTTTTTTCTAACAAAAGCATGATAACAGCATTAACGTCCAGGATGAATCGAATCATTTCCAAACCAATTAACCTTTGACAGAATGGATGAGTGGACAGGAATTAGAATGGTGCTGGAGGAAAGCAGGCAGCAGTTTGCAGAAACTGGACTCTGGCAAGCAGGGAACTTGTATTTTGGGGGGTGACTGAGGACTGTGAGCAGGGCATGAGGCACCCAGAGATCTCCTCTTTAGAAATACAAGCTAGTCTTATTGAGGAAATGATGGTTGCCCACACAGCAGGCGCCATGTCTCATAATCGTCTCCTGTACAAAAAGGTTACTTTCGAAAAAAGTTGGGGGGGTTAAACAGTGGGCAATTTAAGGTAGGCTGGGTACAGGATGATGGGTGCAGGAAATGCTAAGTAACTGAGAGGACATCACCCCAGATGGTCTCACCTTCTTCCTCCTCCTTGAGTCTGTCGTGTCCATCCTGACTGATGTTAGAGGGGGCTGCAGTTAACCCCACTTATACTTTATGTCGGCTCTTACTCCCTCCCTCCCTCTATCTATCTTTTTCTATTCCTCCCTCACTGGCTCACACGCAGCTGCAGCCGGTCCATTAAGTTAATTAAAGGCTCCATTTTGAGCTGGAGCCCGCCAGCAAATACGAGTGCCAATCAATAGATCTCTGGCTTATTTTGTAGGAGGGAGGGGTGACAGCGCTGGTGCTGCATTCGGGGACATGATTTGTAGCCTTGGCAGACGAGCCATGTCCCTCTCTGTCTTGTCCTCTGTCTTTGTCTAATTTGGTATCCACCCTGCCCCTTCTACAATCTCCTTCGCTGTGATGTCATCTATCACTTCGCTCTCCCTTCTTTACCTCAAGCTATTCATGGCTTTCTCCCATCTGCCTACGAGAAGTCACAGTCCTGTGTTTTCCTATGAGAGTGTGTGTGCATTTGTTAAAATCACCATCTGCATAGGGGAGCCAGCTGTGAGGGACTGCAGCTGGGGTTGGAGGTTTGGGACAATGTGGTAGGCAGACCTGGGATCAAGAGGATGTCCAGGGGGAGGATGTGAGCTGTGGGGATCAGGAGAGGAAGTAAGAGAGAGGCAGAACTCGAGTGTGTCATGATGAGAGAGTGCACAGTGCTCCAAAGACCAAAACCCATTTTCCATTTGTAAAATCTGCAACCATCTCTAAAAGTGTCAATAAAAACTGCAGCACGGGGGTTTGAGAGGGGGAAAAAATCTTTGGATGGGGGCCTGTCAAAGCCTTGTGTGTGGAAGCTTCAAAGATAAAGCTCGCTTTGCTTGAAATTAGAATAAAGAGAAACAAATGTATTTATCAAGAAGTAAATCTAAGCCTCAGAATGAGCCTGTTCACTCAGTGTCAAAGACAGCCGGGGGCTTGTGACTGGGGGGTAAAGGGAGCAGAATTCACCATGGTGTCCATAGACAGGTGCCCTCGGAGAAGTCCAGGGTCCAGAGTTTTGTGCTATACCCCTGTGGACATAACAAATAACATAACCAGTTTTCTATTGATTCACAAGTCTCTGCAGAAATAAAAGCTCCTCTAGTGATTCTCCACTTTGTCAAAAAAATCCTTTTTTGCAATCGTCTCTTACCACAGCACGGGTGGAAGGCCCGCAGGCTAAACAACCATCATCAACTTCATGTGGTGTTTCGTCTGCTATGAATAATGGCTGAGGGCGGCAGGCGGTGTAGCAGTTCAAGATCCGCAGACAAGCTCTCTCTGCTTGATGCCTCCATTCCGACAGTCCCTCCATTCCTGCAGTCTCACCAGCAGCATGGCAGTGGCGCAGCTCATCAGGCTTCCACCCAGCAGTCATTCGACAATTCTCTCCCTCCAGGGAGGCTGCCCATACAGGCCTTGATGGTTCGCCAGTGTTGTTTGTTGGAAGCCCTTTCCTTCCACCTCTACTCCTCCTCCTTCACGTCTCTCTTTTTTTCAAGTGAGGATGCCTGGTGCTTTTTCCACTTCTCTAATCTAAACTCCCTCCTTCTCTCTTCTCTCTCCTCTCAGAGAAAGCCCAGGGGGGCCTGTTCATATTCTCTCCTCTTATTGTGTTTCATCTTTTTCCTTATGACACAGAACTATCCCCCCAGAGTATCCAGCGTTCAGCCAGGGAGCTGGAGAAAACGCATGGTTAACCCCATTTTATTCTGTCTATTCAAAGGTTCCCCGACAAAGCTCTACTGCTCAGAGCAGATAAGAAATCATTCACATAAAGTAGAGGAGAAGGTATAGTACACATGAACAGAAGTAGAAGAGAGGGTCATTCAATCCAAAAGTGTGGCATTGGAAGAGGAGTAGTACATTTTAAAGCAATATGTTGCACAATATTGTGCAACATAAACAAAACAATGGAGGATCTTGCTTAGTCTATGAAACAGCTGTTGTAAAAGTGCCATGGTGCAATACTTTTGGCTGGCCAAAGTGTCTTTATATGTGTAAATATAAGCTTTTGAGTTTCTGTATTCTGAATCTTGAGGAGATATAAAAACATATTCATGTAGAAGCCCTGATTGTTACATAGGCCAGTACTAGAATGCCCCCCATATTGCTGGTCTGCATGCAACCTGTTCAATCATTTACTGTTAAATAAATGACAACTTTGTCCAGAGCAGCCCTCAGCTCTGAATTGACTCCAAAGCAAAATGATATACCCCTGCCATGTAATAGCTGTCAAAAGCAGGGGTTATCCCTTTCTCAAAATTTACATTTTTATGTGTCATACCTTATGGTTGATAAGGTATGACACATAAAAATGTAAATTTTGAGAAAGGGAGGGGGTCTAGAGAAATAAGGCTCCTCTCAATTTCTGTTTCTGCAATGACCTCATCTCTCCCACCACTCTTTTGCTCTTGCTTTATTTCATTCTGTGTCGCTCTATCTTTCATTCTTTGTATCAAGCGCACACTCCCACTGCGTTTCTCAAGCACATGCTCCCTCATCCTCGGTCACCCTAACCACCTCATTTCTCCAGCCCTCCCTCCTCTCCAACTCTCACTCTGTGCGTAATTCAATCATCCCAAGGAGATGGATATCCGTCCCCTAGGAGCGCTTACGCTCTCCATTTCCTAAAGCGCTTGATCAGATTAATTGATTGTCCCCCCTCTCATCTCTGCACCCCCTCTGCCGACCGAGGCCGGTGTGGTGGCAGAGGGTGTACAGAAATCAAGTTTGCATTGATATTTTTATAAAATGCCTTTTGCTACTGCCCCCAGACAGACCCTGTAAAAGGACATAAGGGAATAGATAAAGTACATGAGCCAGGAAAGGTGGGGGTGGGGGCAAAATGGAAGGTTGGCAGCCTGCAGACACAGACAGTCAGTATTCATAAAGAGGACAAAACAACAACCTGGAGCATGCAGGAGACAAAAAGCCGAACATGAGATCAAGGGACAAGATAAAGCAGATAGACGATCAATGAAATGAAATAAACAAGAATGTTTTTGGAGGTGAATAGTACATGTGTGGTGTCTGTGCTTGTATGCCGTTATGTTTGGCAGCAAGCCTGCAGAGCACAGTAGAGGGTAGAGATGGGAGAGTCAAACCTCGCCCCACAGGGACCGCAGGAAGACCTCAACTCATCCATTTTAACTGAGAGCCAAGCGGCTGCCATGTCTCCTGATTGCTGAGTCCCTGTGGAGCAGTCGCCATCTCTGTCTTTCCACCTCTCTCTTTCAGTCTCTCCCTCTCTCTATCTCTCTCTTTCCCTCTGTCTCTTTCTCTATCTCTTTTTGGCACTGGGGATCGTAGTAGATCACAGTGCTGTTCCAGGCCTTTGGCTTCCACATTATGGCAGGCGCCAAATACATACACAAACATACACACTCATGTACACTCACCCACATACACACAAGAGCACAAACACACAGCAGTGCAAATACACACAAACAGGGATAGGAACTCGGTCGTCTCTCTCTTATCTATCTGCCGCACATGTTCCCCATACGTGTAAAGCTTTTACCTGAGCGCGCCATTACAGCTGAGGCTTTTACCTCTGGAGAGCCAAATTACCTTTCAGATACAACCTTCCCTTTTTCAAATTGCCCTTGACGTTTAGTTCACTTGCATTTTCCCTTGTACATATAGACTCAAATACATACTATAAAACCACACATAAACAGAAACACACACACACATTTGCAAGGTTTCAAGGCGTATACTTCACTGTGATATAGACCGCTCACATTTGCCGCAAAATGTTCTTATGATTCTTCAGTTACTTTCAAAAATGACTGTATGCTTTACAGGAGAAAACACACACAGCTTTAGTAGGACCACAGAGGGCACCAAGCTCTCTTAAACTGCATCATTTAACAGTAGGTAAGGCTTGCTTCACCATCACTCGTGCATCCAAAGAAAGAATATTTCAAATCCGGATATATGGTTAGAGCTGCACAAAAAGGGTAGATAATTAGAAATTGATGATTTTTGTTTCGCCATTAATCATCTAGTTTTTCCAAAACCCCATTATGCAATATTTATGATATCAACATTGATTTCAATTACTGTTTGTTAAGTGAAAATTGTAGATGTGTGAGGGTCCCTCTGCTGAGCGTCAGCACCATGGTTTGCAGATATATGCAAGTCATAGGCAAGGCTGCCAACACATGCCAAATGTACGCTGTCTGCCCAGCATGAAATGCTGCAGAGGCTTATTTATTGAGTAGCTCTTATAGAAAGTGTTTAGTGAGCCAAAAAGGTTGAGATATAAATTTCAGTAGTTTGTGGGCTCAAGTGAAATGAAAGCAGTGCTAGCCTTGCATCTCACAGGGAAAGATTAAGGCCAAAACTCAAAAACCTGTTTTGATTTGTGTTTATTCAATGTGGTAAATGTTGCACAGGTTAAGTGGAGACATTTCCACAAGTATTAGATTAGCTGATAAAGCGTTTCAAGCGCATTGCTACTTTTATATCTTCCAAACATTAAAGCTCCCTTTTCAAACTTACCTTACTTCCAATGGTTTAAGTGTAATGCAGTTATTGGTCCATGGAAGGTGCAACAGAGCATAGTTTCAACATTCAATCAGACCTATTTGTCTATCATATGATGGCACTGGTTGTTTGCTGCTGTGCAGAGGCAAACATGTACAGACTGCATCTCTGCAGGAGGGAAGCTGAACTCCTAACCTGAATACACACACTCATCAATGCAGACTGTCAAAGGGGACACAAATAGAGTAAACACACACACACAAACACACAATCTTGGTATGCTTGAGTACTCAGTCCACAAACTAAATCAACACACCATTTATTTTTCTTTCTGAAAGACTCTTTCTTTCTACTTTTTCTCAGACTTTTTATTTGCTAGGGGGCTGAGCTCTCAGACTGGGATTGATCCTGAGCTGCCGTCTTGAACCTGTGCCCTAAGGGCAGCTCAGTGCAAACATGCAGCAGCACCTCTCCACTTATTCCGATCATGGTTACACTCTCTGTTTTGCTAAACCCACACAACTGATCCACACATAAGGTGCACAACATCTCTATCTGGATTGCTTTGATGAACATTGAGTTGATAAAGATGCAGTACCGCCGCTGCTAGAAGCATATAGGGCATGCCCCCGGACCCCCTGAAATGGCTACTTTTCTCTACACGGCTGGCTACACCAGATCTTGTAGAAAGCCCTGGGAGGATGCATGGCTTGGAGGCACAGATCTTTTAGATTTAACTGGTTTGGTTATGTGATTTTACTGTATAGGGTGGTTGTTGATTGACTATATTAGTTCAATAAATGTCAGTAATTGTTTTAAAGGTTATACTTTTATCATATTCAATAAAGTGTATTTTCCTAAATCTTGAGACACCTTGTACGTAAGCTAGACAGACATTTCTACTGCTCATTACTGTGCACAAATATACTGTATGTACTTCAGGCCTCAAGAGCCCTTCTGGTGCCAGCACAGCACACACATAAAAACTTCAAACAGGGCACGCTTTGCAGACGCACAAAAAAAAAAAAAGTGTGATTAAAACATTGCTCCACTTCACCTCCACTGCTACAACTCCATCCTAGAGGAAACACTGAGACGTATTTAAAGGAAAAACTAATTGTGTAATCCCCTATAACATAGATAAATAGGCCACAACCAAAAAAGCAGACCACAATCACTAACCCAGTCAAATTTGAAAAACTGAATGGGCTGAATAATAACCCTTCCTGTTTAAAGAGAGGGGCTATACAAATGACTAGCATGTGTATCAGTATTGGGGGTGGGGGGATCAATAAGCATAACAACTGCATAAAACTATGTAAGCAACAATTTCATACACCACATCCCATTTCCTCTGTGCTTTTTCAGGGGCACAGCACAAAAGAAAATCCATTATTTTTTGCAAAAGCAAAGATTCATTTGAACATTTTACATAAATAATTCATACACAGCGAGCTTTTACAGGGTTTTCACCTGAAGACAGACAGCTAACTAGTGATGGGGCTCACTCACCATCCAATTCTTCCTTCCTTCCCTCTTTGAAGTAGCAAAGCAGGGAGGGAAGGGCTATAATTTGCTTGATTCATTTATCATTGCTTACTATGAATACATGTCATTAAGAGTGGATGCTGCTCTGCAGTTGTGAAGTTAGGGAATAGCTGGCAGCATAGTGGGAGCTGAAATAAAGCAACATGGTGATTAGAAGAATTCATGCATCCCACACATACACACACTGTGCCAGTCGGGAGCTTAATGGCTCTGTGGAGACTTGAGACTCACAAACAGTACAAATACATATACAATTACTCCCTGTGTTTCTCCGTCATTGGCCTGAGTTCCCAGTTTGTGATTGATGGATTGTGTGATTGGTGCTGTGAGAAAGGTGGAGCCCTCAAGTGAGCTAATCTACACTGCCTCCTACAGGATAACAGCTCACATTGGACCTATGAATATGTGAGACAGTGTCATCACCTCCAGCTTTGTCGATAATGATGACGGTGTTGGCATTGGACATATCAGGGCTTCAAAGCAAACCACTACAACACTTGACAGAAAATGATTAAAAGAGGTTTGTGTACAAAGCCTACTGTATTTCAGATTTGTAACTGTATATGAAACATTCTTTGGTGTTAAGAGATACTTTTATCGTGGCCTGATTGATGTTTTTTATTTGTACGTTTCAATAGGACCCCTAATTGATTTTCACTAGGGCTCAATTGTTATTGAGAGTGTTCCAATGTTCCCCTATGGCAAATTTGGCAGACCTTTTAATTGTTAATAACGTGTGAAAGCCCATACACATCACTCAATGTCTACTGAGACAGAGGGGAGCTTCCCTACCTTCCATGCAATTCGGTTTCCCTTGGTGTCATGCTCAAGTGCCATTGGGAACTCTCCACGCTCGTAGAACTTGCGAAAGGTGGTTGGTTTAGAGGGGCGCATCTTAAAAGCCCCTGCAGGCGGTGGTCCCACCACCTGGTCAGAAAGAGAAGGAAATGAAAATGAGGAGAAAGCAGCCAAACCGAGAAATAAACCGAATGAGACATACACAGCAAGGAAGAGTGTTGTTTTATGAAATCAAAATTGACTGTGTTTGCTCCTACAAGAATAGAATCACTCCCACAGCCTATCCTAAGTAATTCAGGGAGACACATGTGCCTGCTCCTCTGCTTCTCTAAGGATAAAAAAACACAGATAGTGTGCACTGGTGTGCATGTGTGTGTATGTGTGTGAGTGTGTGTGTGTGTGTGTGTGTGTGTGTGTGTGTGTGTGTGTGTGTGTGTGTGTGTGTGTGTGTGTGTGTGTGTGTGTGTGTGCGTGTGTGTTGGCCCTGTAGCCAGAGGCACTGCTAGAGGCATTGTTAGGATCATCTTTTCTCTGCCTCGGCATTGGATATGTGCTATTACTGTGTCACTGACAGTCAACGGGACTCCTACCACATCAATGGCTTTTGTAATATTGGCCATTGGTGGTGGTGGCAACACAACAGATGTAAATAAATGCAGCACATTTAAGTGGTAAGGAGACAGTGAGGATATTAAGGCAAAGTGTTTTGTATTTATTTTACTCACACTCTGTTGTAAACATGTTGAAAGATAGTACAAATATAATGTGATTAAAATGGTTGCATACTTTGAAGCCTCTAAAAAAACCCACAAATATGCACAAAGAAATAGTGTTCAAGTGGAAGCTACTAGTGTACATTAGGAGTTTGGATTTATTTGATTGAAAACATTAGAGCTTTGCAGCAGCATGATGTAGAGGACGAATGACAGAATGTTGTAGCCAATCTTTTCCCTGTCTGTGTCCCTTGTGTGCATCCCCTGCCATCTGTGTTGCGCTGCCACATGACTGGCAGATGTGTTGCTGTCATTAATCCTCAGATTACCACCCATTGAGAAACAGAATTTTGCCACAGCAGCCCACAGGCAGGGCAGAGTGGGACTGGGAAGTGTTATCTTTGGCAGGACTGACTAAGATTGGTGAGATTTGAAAGGGTTTTAGTTTATTACTATGAAGCTACTTAGTATTTTATGTTGCATCATTCCTAAGTGTTGCCTGTTTGTTGCATAATTCAAAAACAAAATATGGATAAGAAACACAGGACCACAGATGCAGCTTTTTAAAACACCCACTAAGAAATGATGTAACATGGAACAAAGTTGATATTACTCGTGTGACTCGGTGCTGGTGCCAGCATAGGCTCAAGAGAAACAAGATTAGAGTAGGAATATTATAGAGGACTTTGAGCAACGACTGCATTCAAACAGCTCTAATGCACCGTGGGATTGCAGTGCAGTCAATTCAAATGAATCCGTTTGGAGCACTTGTTTACAATGCAAGGGAATACTGAATAATATTATTCTGAATTAATAGGCGAAGGGTTGTATACCTGCAGGAGAGGGACTACCTTAACAAAATGTCCGTGACTAACAACCCATGTAAATCACAAGAAGAGCCATTTTTCAGTGTTGCCTACTGTAGTAGCCTTAAAGAAATCCATCACAACAAATTATACATGTATTCAGGCTATTGGCTTTTTTCTCTCCTTTTATTTTGAGTATAATTTTAGTAGCAATAGTGTGTCTAATCCTGTAGAGCAATAAAAAAAAGGTTTATTAACTCCTCCTAAAACCTTGCACAAAGTGCACTCATGAAAAGAGAGATTGCCTCCAAATTGTCCTCATTTTAGATTTTAACCAGTTAGTCAATAATTGCTTGAATTGTTTTTAACCAGTATTGTCATAAATAGTTAAGTGTCTGCTTGCCTCATTAGAATACTGTCTTGTCACATCAGGCGCAGAGTGTAGGTTATTACAAGGAAGCAATGCTTTCTGTTGTTTCATTCAGACTGCGAAATAATACATCACTATCATATGTTTATCTTCCTCCCTTTATCTGTCTCTGTTCATTCCTTTCACTGCAGGAGTTCTTTTGCAGCCATGGCTGCGGAAACAGGGAAAGGTAGAGTTTGCGAGATCAGTGCTGCTCCTGCCTGCAGGAGTGACAAAGTCCTTATATACAGGTAGCTACAGTGGACGGTGGTTGAGCCATGCTGCAACAGGGAAGGCTAAAAATAGCATAGACTGGGCAGCAAGGAGAGAATGAACCCAGACTGCATTGACTGGCTGAGCAGCTTTTATGGGCAGGAATGATGACGCTGCAGTCACTTCCATGGTCTGCGTTCATGGCTGAGGTGTCGCAGGCTTCACAGCTATTTTCTTGTTTTCACTTCAACTATAATCACTGGCAGGGAATACGCACAAACAGCCAGAACAGAACATACACTATGGCATACTTCCTTGTAGATCTGTACCCACAACGCCACGGAAGCGTTTTCCTCTGTAGGCTGCCACTTCCTAGCACCTTGAGGAAAACAGTATTAGTTGTTGGTAGATTATCACCTATGGCTTCCTGATGCCGTGCCAATGATCTGCCTGCTTCGGTTTTGCCAGGAAATTTTGGTCTTAGCTTCTAAAGCAAGCGGAGAGAAAATACTATCACTGAATTCCAAGGTAAAAGATGTAGCCACCAACCTATTTGTCTTAAAGCAGCACATAAGATACAGTTTGTTTCCCCTTTTCTATCCTTCTGAGAAGCCATATGAAGTTATGTACAGTGCATAACCGACATTTCATATAACAAGCACACAGTATCCATGTTGTGAGCAATAATGTCCCTGAGTTCTACTTTGTATGGGTGAGCACATATTTGTGATAACTCAATTTTGACTACTGCTTGTTCTATTGTACTGTCGGCCAGCATATCAAGTAATTTTTTGCTCTCCATGTCTCCCAGACACATTTAAAATCATTCATTTTATGTGAACTCTGTCTTCCCAACCGCCTGTATTTGCTGATGTGAGTGGCTACAAAGCTTGAAGTGTTAAAGAATGTGGTAACAACAACCCCATGCAACGCAGCATACCCTAGTGTAATCCAAAAATCATTCATAATCTAAAACACTGGCATAAATACGAACACAGACATTGAAAAAGGAGCCTATAACATAGACCTATGTTACAGATAACATCCCCCACCTCAGTGGAGGCCATAAAGCAAGCCTGTGAGGCGACAGGCTACAGAACAGAGATAGAGGTGGTGTAAGGCAATAAAGGGAGGAAGAGTCTGTTTTGTGTGCCCCTGGTGCACACATCAGGGAGTCATAACAAGGCAGTACTGGTCAGATGAGCTCCAGGCTGTCATTTCTCTCCTTCGCCTTCACTCTGCCTCCAGATCTGTTTTCCTTCTAATGCTGTTGTCCACTCCAACTAGCTCCAGCGTAAACCTGGCTGCTGCTGCAGGACCCACAGAGGCAATAACACACACCAAAACATGCACCCAAGCACACACACACACTCGCTAACACCACACATGCTGAGTTCCCCATGGGCCAGCCCCAGCAGAGGTGATTGAGCACCTGCAGGGCCTCACGCCCCTGTCATTTATAAAGGTGTCACCCCTAGAAACAGAGATGCTCCCTCTAACCTTATTAGTATGGCACTTCCATGCGTTCATACCTGATTTTGACACATAGAGTGGGCGGGGAGGAAAAAGAAAAAACATCAATAAGATGGAGACCAAGGTGCATATAGGTGGAGTCTGAGTTACGGAGATGTGAGGAAGCTGGAAAAATAAAATAAAACTACATAAAAAAGAAAGACAGATTGAGGAAACCAAGAGATGGAGAATGGAGTAGGGTTATGGAGAAATAATGGATATGACAGGAAGAGGGAGAAGAGGAGACAAGAGGTGTGGCTCATCAATTCTGAGGGTGAGTTCAGCATGGCGGGGCTGCTGCAGCGTGTAGGTGATCCATCACTGTTCCTGGGCCTCCAGCTCCAGTGTTCTCTCTCATCTCTGTGCCTCTATACCAGCCCTCCAAAACCCCTCTGAATACATCTGATAGATGTCTGGTGAAGGTGCATTCCTATCACTAAGGCGCTTTCTCATATTAGACCCTTGTTAATCTTCTATTTCATTTCCAGCCTATTAACCTTCTGTCTACTGCCTGTAATGGCGAAAATGCATTTTGTTTCATTGTATTTGTAAGGCAACAAAGGTGCTACTGCACAAAGGTGCATTGCATCACCAGTTTACTGAGGCAGCAGAGGGGGGAAAGGCAACAGCTCCCCTGCTTGCACTCACTATTTCTGCATTTCACTCTTGTTCTCGGTTGAGAGGTTATTGAAATCTAGCTCTGTACAGAAGGCCGCCACTCCTGAGGGAGTGAGCAGGGTTGGTGAGTCACAGAGGATGGAATAGACGGGCCGAGGCTCTCCTGATAAGGTCAGCCTGCACATCGCTGCCACAGGCAACAAAATTAGCTCTCTTTATTTACAGGGCATTTTCCACCATGGCTCAGCCGGCTGCCTGCAAGCCAGCCATCAGGGACCCAAAGCTGAACAGGAGATGTATGTTTTATTCTCAAACTGAATTTTAATGAACAAGAAGCAGACAAAATAATGGAAGTATTTAAGCTGTAGGAAATCTCTACTTCATAGTCAAATAATCATTCAACAGGATATTTTTGTTTACTCATTCACTCTGCAGGGCAAAACCCAGACTGGTGGGAGCCTGATTCCTTTCAGAAACATAAATCTGCAATATTTGCGCAGCACTCCATTAATTTCTCATGACCAAACAGTATGAAGTGCAATCAGTCTGCAAGTGAGTTTCATTATGTGCAGAAATTAGCCCTGTTGTGAGAGACAAGGTTGGATGAGAACAAATGAGCAAAAAGCTCTCTCTGGACTGGGGAAATAACAGACTGATGAAAGGTAACAGGATCTTTTGTTCAGGGCTCACAGGTCCACAGAGGTGTGCTTTACAGTTGTCACTGTGTCAGAGGCTTTTGCATCAACCATACTGTGCACACCCGCACAAGGGCAGGGATATGTGTAATGAAAAATGATGACACCACTAGGCAAAGACAACACACACAACTCTTGTCACTACAAAGACACATGGTTGAAACAGGTGACAGCCACCAACTATTGAACTGTGCACAAGAGGGATAAGTTTAAAGGAGAACTTCAAAACGAGGCTTCAAGCATTGAAGAGCGCCCCGCTGTTTTCTGTCTACTCTAGTTTAACCCTATCACTTAAAAGAACAGCACAGACACACAGCAATGGTAACGTGATGTGAGAAAAAGAGGTTGAGGTAGGAGTGTGAGGGGAGGAGTGTGAGAGAATGAGGCTCTGTGTGAGCGAGTAAAAGAGAGAGAGCAAGACAGAACAGGGCAGAGAGATGGGGAGAGAAAGTATTTTCTATCTTCTCTGTGTGGCCCAGTTATCAGCTAAAGGCAGCAACAAGGCAGCCTTATGCCTAGAGCCCTATTGGCTGATTCATATCACCAAACCACATTTGAGATGAAGGCTCTGAGTGAATTAGCCTGTTTGGCAAACTCAAAATATAGTAGCCTTACTACTTGTTAAGTGAACAGGAAACCACACACACTGGGCTCATGGGGCTAAACTCATTGGCTCAGTACCTACACAAAGGCATGTGCATGTAAAGGATACTCAAGTGAATTGTTATTTCCGTTTTTTAATTGATAGACTTGTCATTCCTGGATTCATCAATTTGGCACAAGTGTGAAATTTGAAGATTCAATGTTTTTTCAGAGCAGAGCCACAACAAACTTATATGTGCAGCAGCGACATGTCTGACCACCTTTTAATTCTTGTGTATTAGTTTTTGTAAATATGCATACAAGTGTGTCTGAGCTTGTGTGTCAGCAAAGAGAGCAAAGCATGCTTCACTTCCAAAAGCACTGGTCCAATGCTTTGTCTTTATGGCCTCAATCAGTGACGACACCTTAAGGTATTAAAACACTGCGACAGGCCATGAAATTAATGAGACACAGAAGGAAAACTACATCCCTGACCTGCTGCAGTTGTCATTTCTGCAACAGAGGAAGACAGATTTAACTGTCCTTTCAATTTTATTCATCAAATAAGTAGCGTCTTGTCAATAAACATTCTAGTAACTGCTTTTAATTTATGGTGCACTGAAAACCAACTCGTATAATATTAATGTTCCTGAAGTAAGTAACATCACTTTTTGTTTTAGAGTGGTTATGGAGTGCTGGCCACATCTTAGAATAGCTGCATGACTCATCCAAAAGTCGCAGCCTGTTTTGCAGGTAAGGAGACAGGCAGCTAAGCAGATAAGAAAGTAGTTACTGAAATATACAGCTATAAGGAGGGAGGCTGATATGGGAAAGCAGACTGGAAACAGGAGAAGATGAGAAGACAGACAGATGGACAGGGGAGCTGGTGAATGTAGCAGCATGACCGAAAGAATTCAGTGAGGAAGCATCACTGGAAGATGTGGAAGGTTTGATGTGGCGGCAATCGGCCCGCTGGGGGAGGAACAGGAGACGGACACACCCAGAGCAACAGGAGGCCATCGATTTCACCACGGAGCCACAGTCAGACATCCGAAAAGATGAGAGAGGAAAGAGGAGGTCAGTCTGCAGCCACACACACACTCATGCACAAGCACACACAAGCACACACACACACACACGTGTCAAAGGTAGCCCGGCACTGACAGATCCCTGAGGAGTGGAGGGAGGCATTGGAAGATAAGCAGGCCGCACGTGGAAAGAGATACAGGTTCTACCTCTGATACGGGAATATTGTTTAACAGTGAAGAACATTATCTAGGTGATTAGTATGTATTGCAAAATGAACCTCAGGCTCTTGGTCTTATCACACACCCAGTGTGACTTTCCATTCCTGGAAATCAGTCTTGCTCCCCGTAAGGCCGTCTGTTAAAAAATGATACTGGAGGTTTACTTACAGGAGACACCATGCAGAGACCAAAGCCCGGCTTGGTCTGAAATTTGACCTTTACATGAATTAAACAGAGGGAACACGCACTAAAGGCTACAGCTCTGCTAGACACATGGTCTTCTGAGCTCACTTGCACACACACAGGTACACTGTCTATCTATCTATTTTATTTACTTCCTCAAATGTAACATTAAACAATTCTTAATCCAACGTTTGTTTATTCCACAGACAAACAATTGAATGGTTCTTACAGGTAAACAGTGAGTGGAAAATGTGGACCAGAGGTCTGTTTTTTAAACCCTATTGCAAGGATAATGCTCTGAATGATAGTCCATCTTTCAGATTACAACCTGGAGACAAAGAAAAAAAACACCTTTACTCCCCTGTTGCCTTGAAAACAGACATCTCAAATCTCACACTGTGCTGGCTTCAGCAGCTCTCTCAGATAGAGAGACGACACCTTGAACTAAGCTATCGGGAGGTACTCACACAAAGACACACACATGCACACTGTCACACAAATAAACAGAAGAAAGAGAGCAAAAAGGCATGGTCAAAGAAATGATTGCCGGCCATTTCTGGCTTGGATCCAAAGGGCAAAATATGTATTAGTCATACAGTGTCTTCTTAAATTATATCCAACAACGCTTCAATAGAAAAACCTTCTTTACGATCACCCTTCCTTATGTCATGTTATGTCCCTTTGGTCTTGTTATACAGCTTAGAGTTATGGCAAAAGTTTTCCAAAAACAGATGATACCCAAGAAATGATTAAAAAAGGTGTACTACTGTTCACTGTTTGGGCCAGAGATAAAAAATGACCTCTAAGTTCAGGCTTGGCAGCAAAATCCTAATTTTAATTTTCCATCATAAAATTGAAGAGGTGTGCTACGTCATCGTCTCCCGCTTGAATCATATTCTTTTTTTTCAATTTCTTTCCCCTCTACTCGCTCTAATATCCTCTAATAAAACTCCACCATCGACAACTCTCCTTGGCTTGAATTTTTATGTCTTTTTGCAGCCCATCTCAGAGGAATGTTGTCAAGGTAATGTGATGATGACCCTAACACCCCTCATTAAATCACTCAGTATCTGAGCATCATCTTAATTACTAAAATGTTAATGTAAAAATACTGAGAAGAAAGACGACCTTACAAAAAAAGTGGCTGGGAGTTTTCTTTCATCCGTCTTAACTAAAGGTCTCAGTCACTATCTTTACATAAGCACTCACATCAGCATCCATGTCACAACCTTATTCAGGCAGCCAGACAGGCAGTCCAAACAAAGTCAGTTAGATTCAACAACACTAAAGAGATGGGTGTCAAAGTGACAGATGGAAAGTTGAGCATCTGTCACTGTGCTGAACCGTTTGGCTGAAATCAAAGGGAGATGAGGGCCTTCAAAGGACAGGCAAAGCCGTGTCTGAGGCCAGACATGCTCTGGTGTACTCCGCAGATAAGGGCCAAGAGGTTATATTGCTTTTCTTCCCTCGCTCCCTTTGTTCTTCTCTGTCTTAAGGGAGTGGGAGGGTGACAGAGAAAAAAGACAGAAGAAAACAGGAGAGACAGAGAAAGAGAGAGAGAGACACAGTGAGTCACGAACAGGTTCGCCCTTCTCCCTTTGCCACAGCACGGCGTGTTGGTCAAACACTTGTTAGTAGAATTTTCTCCCGCCAGGCCATGACGTGATAATTTTTGACAGTATATGAGAACTTTTCCCTTCCAGCCCTTCCCTTCCCCTGCCTTCTTCAGCTTGCTGCAGCAGAGCTGTTGCCTCAAGCGTACCCTCGACTAGGGGCACTTTGACTCAGCTGGATGCGAGGCATGAGCTAAATAGCAGAGTAATCCCCAGTGGAGTTTTGAAGGAAACGTACACAGTACTTCATATCTCAAAGGGTTTGCAGGTTTACTTTCTTGGCACTGGGTGAAGAACACCACAGCCCTGAAGCACCATCTGGAAAGCTTACTGCTATGCCTTTCAAACTGAATTCAGAGAGCAAGGCAAGAAGGTGGCACTGCTGCACTATAACTCTAACCTCTCATTCCTCTTCTCTTTAGAGAGAATATTCCCCTAATCATTTTTCTAGCAGAAACAGATTTTCTATTGTAACATACTGGTTTTCTAACATTTATAACCAGGAAGCAGTTGCTATGTTTCCTTAATGTACAGTGCATTTTATCATAGTCCTTGAGGAATAGCAGACTTACAGCCCATTTTGGTCTCTACCCTGGTCAGCAAAATTCAAAAGGTCAGGTACCAGGCGGTGTTGTTGCGCTGATGGTTATTTTAGAAGATTTTCAAAGTGGGGGGTAGTGAAACAAAGGCCACTGTTTAGCCATTACTGGACTGAAATAACATTGTTTGTCAGATACATTGATTTCCTGCTACTGGTTCCTATTATGTTGATGTAGGCAGTATGTGAGCTGCCAGGTATGACCCTGTAGAAAAGTGAAGTACTTGCCTAACACAGACAAAATAAAAGAGCACTAAAGTGGCTTCTCTCCTCTAACAAGGTCAGTGTAATGGGTAATAATATAGGATAATGTGGTAATGAAAGACTAATGTCCTGTCAGTTTAATACTCTTTCTCATTTAGGTTCAAATTCAGTTGACATCTCTATGTCCGGAGTATACACATCAGGGTAGTCAATTGATACCAAAGTAGTCCAAATTGTTGATACTATGATACTTTTCAAAACCGAATGCTTTAAAACAATAATATCCATTATATTTACTTTGGATAGTACCGAAAAGTACAGCTGCTATGAAAGAAAGTACAGATATACAATCGTATTTTCAACCCACAGCTGCCACAAAGGAAAGAGAGAGAGCGAGAGAGAGACAGAGAGAGAGAGAGAGAGAACCACGATAGTCGATCAGCATTGGGATTAAATAGAGAGCCACTAATGCCAAAGCATACTGAGAAATGAGATGTAAGTTTATGATTGTTTGACATCGGTGCTGTCTAAAGAACCTCCACATAAACGTGCAGGAAAGTGCAGGATTTTGTTTGATTGCTATTGAAGTCACGTTCCTTCCTGCGCCCTGAGTTTGTCTCTGCTCGGCCCTCTTTGACAGGCGCTACACCGCAGCGCTAACTGTTATATTCACCAGTTGGCAAATACAAATGTTTTGTGCAGTCCTTTTAGCATCCCATGAAGATGCACACATTACGTTAGTGTCTATTGCTGACAGATAGAGAGCAGAGGAGAGAGACAGCAATGTCACTTGGTGACAGGTCCCTCTGTTTTCTATAATTCCCGACCTGTAGACTGTTGACTGTGAGCTTCACATCAATGCCAACATCCATAAAATGTGCTCAATAACAAAATAAGAAAATACACACAGAGAGCATCTTCTAGATTATTAAAATTAATTCAGAAGATTTTTTATTTTTGTGGTATACATTATATTTCCGAAAATCTTATTTATTTAGCCTTTCATTGCTATAAACAGTATGTCTAATTCTGGTATGTGTTCAGTCAAGGAGTCAGAAGACAGTAAAAGCCAATAAGCAGTTATTTGACTGTTAAAAAGGACGTCAGACACAGCTGTCTATAGGGGATGCATTTGCAGAAACATTAATTTGGGCAATACACCTCAAAAGTAGGTATTAACATTTTTATAATGTTACAATTTTAAGATGCACCCCACATGAAAAACAAACTGCCTACATGTAAAAATACTTTTAATTGATTGTGGAGCGTGCACTATACTGCTGCTTAGAATACAACAAATAAGAGAAATCACTGAGAGCTTGAAAGTTAGTCAAACTTAATGTCCTGATTAGTGCTTCATAAAATGATCACTTTAATGTCAAACTGTCAGATCTCTGTAACAGCTGGGTAACACAACATTAGCTGGCATGCATTTTAAGCAAATTGATTTTATGGTAATTCATTTACTACATACTTGGCATGTAATGTAGAAAATAAGCCATGTTCACCTGTGTCTGTGTGTGTATCTTCATGATTAGCATCCACTTACTCCCTCATATTCATCCATGCTTTAAATATGAGTGAGACTAAGTGAAAACAAGCCCATCCTTTAGCCAACGCCCTGCATCATTGATTTTGATACGAGAAGGACATTGCTCATAGAAGAGGCATAGGTCTAGATGTCCTCTGCATTGGTTATCACATGACATCGGGCTAATTAACTTGAGAGCAAAAAACAGGGGGCCTGCAAGGAGCAATAAACAATCTCCATTAAAAGCCTTCTAATTAGAATGCAGGCTACAAGGGCTTGAAGGAGAACATAACAAACACAGAGGCCAGTGTAATTGTCCACCAGGCTTAGAGGAAAGAAAGCATAATAGACACAATCAGTCGAGCACTATAAGGTCATAATGGGATGCTATGGAGGTACTTGTCCATATCTGACTGAAGTTTCCAGATAGTACTTTCCTCAACCACAGAGAGGGTCACAGACATTTTAAAAGTCATGTACCTAAGATAGCATGCCATCAATCTTGACAAATCTAGATGTAGATATCAGGTAAAAAGAGCAAGGAGCTCAAACTTTTCAATCTAAACAAAACACTACATTTGGCATAGCTGACTGCAGAAAAGACTCGAATAAACAACCGTTTAAAGCTAAAATCAGTATCACTTAAGAGAAGTGAGAACATCTTGTAAAAAAATACATTTATAAAATACATCAAAAACATATTTTTTAACAGTTTGAAAAATGTTTTTCTATATGGGTCAGCCTTTTCCACTGCCTTAAAAATAAAGAGCAGGGGCGCTGGTGGCGCAGTGGTTAGTGCGTGCGTCCCATATATGGAGGCTACAGTCCTCAACGTGGGCGGCCCAGGTTTGAATCCAACCTGTGGCTCCTTTCCCGCATGTCAATCCCCACTCTCTCTCCCTGATTTCCATCTCTATCACTGTCCTATCTCTCCAATAAAGGCACAAAAAGCCCAAAAAATAAATCTTAAAAAAATAAAAATAAAGAGCAAGGCAGCCGAAGTGAATCAAGTCCAAAGTTAGAGGAGAAACTATAAGATATCCAAGTCAGCCAACTCTCCTTCCACTCAAAGCTTCAGGCTCCGTGGTTGATCGATAGTAATGGAAATGCCAGAAGGCTACCAGAGCCCATTGCCAATTTAACCTGTTTTACCATGACTCAATTCCTCCTCATACACCCCAGCTGCTTACGGGGATGCACTACAGGCTTCTGCTGCTGATAAGATGACCGTGCAGCAGCAGAGGGAAGGCAAGATGGATGAAAAATAGTTTTAACACGTGCTGGGGTTGTTTGTCTGCAAGCACGACTGTTTCAGAAAACACTTATGTGAGGCAGTTCAAGTGAGGCAGGAAAGCAGACAGGTAAAGGAATCTAACAGCAATTCATTTACTTGCAAAGGTATGCATCACACACAACACATACACAAAACACCCCAGCTGGATTCATTGGCAATTTATGTACCACACTGGGAACATTATGAGTTCCTGTGTCAGGTAAATGTGTTCCAGGCGATGAAGAAGAGTGATTTTGACTGTGAGTGAAAATGATAAACAGACAGATTCATCTCCATAACATTTTTCAAGCATTCAAGTCTGGGTCCACAACTGTTTGCTTTTTGTATATCTGACATCAGGCTTATTTCTATCTCACATTAGTGCCTGTTTATCCCAGCTGTGAACACGTTCTGTTTGTTAGAATCTTTCCAGCCTGCAGTGTGAGAGGATAGGTGGATAGAGGAATGGATTTAATCACCTTAAATCAAGCTTTAACTAATAAACTTAAGATAATAAAAAAAAACATTGTACTCAATACAATCCAAACTCAATTAGAGATGTTATTTTAACCAGGTTTATACAATGCAATTTAAAGTGAGATTATAATTGATCAGGTGGCAATTAAATTCTAAACTCATTTATAGCCTAATCAAGTATCAACTCTAAATTGTCACTTGTTAAATTGTTGTTTTGTGTCTTCATGCTTTAAGATAGCATTCAGTGATTATGGCATTAAATAATGGCAGTGACAATCTTAACAAAAGATGCTTCTAAAGGCACAACTCAATGTAAGTGCATCTTTGTTCTCTTCTATCTCAATATTTGGTTATAATTGTTATTTATTATTACCATGATTGTATTCTGATTTAGTTTACGTTTCATTTTACAGCCCAGTAATAGTGAGTTCTTGTTTCTCAGTGTAAAACATTTTCCTCTTTAGGAACCTGCCTGGTTGATTGAAGATTATGCAGGAAAGGATAAAGACAGGATAGGGAGAAAGAGAGGAAGATAAAGATGGAGGGAGACATCATCGGGGGGCTGGGACATCTGCTCAGGTATAATGATGATGCTATGGGGGAGGAAAGGAATACAATATGGAGGTCACGTTTACATCGAGCCTCCATCTGTCCCCCGAGGTTAGTGGGGTGAGCCAGGAATGGCGATTGGGCTGGGGGGGGAAAGGGTTGGTTGGCAGGTTGTATGTGTGTGTGTGTGTGTGTGTGTGTGTGTTTGTGTGTGTGTGTGTGTGTGTGTGTGTGTGTGTGTGTGTGTGTGTGTGTCTGTGTGTGTGTGTGTGTGTGTGTGTGTGTGTGTGTGTGTGTGTGTGTGTGCGTGTTGGTGGTGGTGGTGGTGGTATCTGACTTGGGGACTATATTCACCAGCTGAATTTTTTTATCCCAGAAGCCAAGCTAGCAGTAAATGAGGTGCGCTTGTTATTAAAGTTGTCCATCGTCTTAACAATCAGCAGACCCTCACCACACCAGCGTTGAAGTTGGGATCAGGTGTAGTTTTTATTGATTTGCCCTCTGAGGTGAACTTTGAGATAGAGCGTCTTAAAGAGGATCATGTCTAGTGTGTAAGTTCTGTTGTGTATGTTGTGTAGGGGAGGTAGGACACAGGAGATTGTAGATACATTTAAGAACTTTCATATTGGCTTCATGTCTTTACATAGAGGAGTCATGCAACTTTAGACTATTTTTTAAAGTGAAAAAGCAGCACACAGAAAGAGGATTTTTTTACAGGATTTGATATGGCAAACATCCAACAAACTGGATACTACAAAAATCGATTACAGGGCATGATGATGATCTAAGGTCACAAATTCTACATCTCTAAGAGTCTATAAATCACTTGTACTTTATCTTTATGACCCATTCAAACTAAGCTCAATAATTATTGAACAAATGTTTTTACTCATTGAGAGGTGGTTAAACAGAGAGCAGAATAAGCTAGCCTTAATCCACTGAATAGCCCATGAAATCTCTGATTTGTTAAAAGACTCTGCTGATGTTGTGCCGGAGAAGGCTATCTCCCCTTGTTGGAAAAAATAGTTAACATAAGTTATCATGGTAGGAAAAGTCTAAATAGCTGGATCCTTTGCTAAATTATTCATCATCATAATCATTCTCCACAACATGCAGGTGTTTGGGATCTCTCTCCAAACCCCTGTTATAGGTTGGAAAGAACCTCTGACACATAAAGCAACAGCTTTGTTCTTTAACTGTCTGAAACAGAAGGTGACGGCCTCACACCATGTAATGTGCATCCCCTTTTCATGCTTGGGGATGAATCATTAGAAAAAGGGTGACGTTTCAGGGGCCAGTGCTATTGATTCAATTTCTATGACCACAAATACTTTAAGGCATAATAAGCCTATGCTTCAAGTCCCCATACCCTTTCAAGGCTTGAAATGGCCTTGTCGTTACCTACAAATCACAGCTCTCCGCAAAGCTGCCCTCTCTGGAGCGATATGTCAGTGACCACAGGGGAGGGAAAAAACACAAGGCAACAGACACGAGCAAGCCTCAGAAAAATGTAATGTTTTTTTTCGGAGGATTTAGTCAGTGCTGTGGTGGTGTGTGAGCATCATTCATGTTTTCAGACGTAGCAGATCGTCGGGGGAGATGGTGAATATTAAAGGGCTCTGCCGGAGCCTTCCCTGTGAAGGCTCTTGTCAGGAGATTTGTTTATGACCTTCAAAAAAAGAGGAGGAAGTCAATGATAGCGAGGACTGCCTCTTTTGCATCTCAAAGCAGTCTCTTTCATAGAAAGAACAGCGCTGCAGCAGCCCATGTTCAAGTATTTACTGTTGTCATCAGAACTGTGAAGCTCTTCCATTTCTATTTAACTCATAGCCTCTTTTAAGTGCAGTGTGAACACAATAAGGCAACAACTGTCTGCAAAAAAACTTAGCGGCTCAGAGAGGAAGACCTAGTTAATTTTTTTGCATCAAAGAGCCAGAGCCTGGACAGACAACATTTAAGAAGAGGAAAAGATATGGAAGTAAGAGTTGGAGGATTACCAACAGAAAAAAACAGCACTTTACTTCAGCCCTTCAGGTATTGCTGACCATGGAGGCTTCAACTTCTAAAACTGACCCAAAAATAAGTTAAAAATGTTGACATAGACTACAAAAAGACACAAAAAAACAGCAATCTTAATACAAGGTGTCCCTTAAACTTCCTGGATGAGTAGATTTAACTCTATGTCTGGCCAAAAAGAAAAAAAAACATTTTGTCACACTACAGTAGGAAATGTTTTACATAACGTACTGTATGTGAAATATTATCATACTGTAAGTCACCTCTCTTCATTTCCAACTTCAAAAAAACATTCAGCTTGGTGTTGCCTAAAAAAGATTGGGAATGGTTGCCTGAGTAACAAGGCAACTAAAGTGCTAAGTAAAACTGAAAAGTAGGAGAACGTAGTAAATGAGGCATCTCTGCATTCCTTCCATAGATTATTATAAAGCCCTGAAATTAACACAACAAAACTCTCCTCACACGAACTGAACCTCAAATGAACTTGTGAATGAGTCAGCATCACACTGCACAATACCAACAGTAGAGAGTGTCTTTAATTAACAGTTTTAGTGTTAACAAATTGTGATGTTCCTTTTGCAGTTATGTGACCTCACACAACCACCGATTACTTCTCTTTTATGTGTGCTAAAAAAAAAAGGGATGTCTGTGTGAATGTAACTGGGAGGTTTGTTTTTTTCAGCAGACTACAGTCTATCATCTGCTTCCCTTGCCTACAACATCTTCAATAGCACAGCATGTGGCTACACATTCATCTATCATAGGCCTTTGGTGGAAGAGGGTCAGCAGAGGGAAAAGCCAGATTTATGCTTCATCCCATTTTTATGAAATGTAATCATGGACCACAGACACAAAATGTTTGAACTTGTCTTGATCTAATACATTAAAATATTGGAGACCTTCCCCTGGTATAAATAGACCAGATATCTAATACTAATCATTGTTTGGCAGGCTAAAGCTTCAGGGTGTGACTCTTTCTTAAGACTCTTTAGATTTCTGACGTCACAATTGGATAAAAAATAGATTTTCAATTCAAACGGATTTGCTTTATTCAGGTTCTACTCTAGTCTTCTACTAAGAAGCTGCAGTACAATAAAACGCGTCCAAGATAATGCTGCTTTTATGTTTCTAACATTATCAGCTGATTGCAATAATTATACACAGAAACTTAGCTTGCAAAGTACTTTAATATCGTATGAATTAAATGTTTGGGCTTAAGCCAGCTAACCATTTAACAGAAAGGTGCAAGTGAAAAATGACGCAATTATATATCTAAATGTGTTTATTTTTTACAACACTGTAGGGGTGCAGGTTTTTTTCATGAAACATACGATTGTTGTTATTGATTTTGTCTGAATTGGCTGGCAGATTGATAAAGGGATGCTATATGTGTTGATCAGCTGTCGTTGGCCGTGGATCTACCTGTTTCAAATTGGGTGGTGGAATATGCTGTGAGCTGAGGCTTTTGAATCATTCCTGAAGTACTTTATGCAGACGTTGCAGCCATATATTACCGTCACTAATAGCAAGCTAATGTTAGCAGCATAGCTGACGAGCCAGAATCAACAAACCTCTTGTTGCATCGGTGTACCATGGAGTGTAGCGCGGAAGAAAATGCCAGCAATAGGTTAACATGCTCAAACTGGCTGGTGGTAAACAGACTTCGGATTACAAAAAAAGTAGTTTTTAAAAATCTATTTTTGGACGCTTTAAATCGATATAGAATTGTAGAAATTAATAATTGGGATTTGGACGTAAATCGATTTTTTTCTCACACCCTTACTAAAGCTAGTTTTACCAACCAACCTATACAGTTTATCAATGAAGACAAATGTCTTCAGCGATACAAACCTATTATACTTTCCTGATCCATCTTCATTTGCACTAAATGAGAAAAGACCCGACAAAACTGTCTCAAGAAATTAATCAGCTCTTTCCACACAGTTTATAGACATGTCTGGTCTATGATTGGGGCTGCTCTGCGAGGAAACCCTGCTAAGGGAGGCTTTGTAGTTGTTGTTTTTAGCATCAGCCAAGGAGCACAAGTACAAAAACAAATCCACAACAGTTGTTTTAGAACATATACAAGCTTGTGGCTAGAAAATAAATGCACAACTCTAAGTTTGTAAGAATAAGGGCTGTGTAAGACTTCAACTACCCCACAAGCATGTTAGTCTATAAAACATTTCCCTTTTATGTTCATTTGGAAACTCCAAGAAGTCATTAGCATTTATCCTAGCAAATGGCCTCAGAATAGTGTCTAATCATTGCAGTGTAGCTTTGGAGTGGGTTCCAAAAGTGTCTTTTTAGCCTATTAAAGATATTTGGATGTAATTTTGGAGTTCTAAAATGCCCAGACCAAAAGAATTACACACAGTGACAGCAACACAGGAAAGGCTAAATAACTGTTATAGAGAACAATGTTATGTACAGGCTTTCTGGTTAGTTTCCTCATCTAGGCCTATGTAGGCTATTTGATTTGTGAAGAATTTGCTCTGCACAAAGACCAGACAGATGATAGGTGTTGTTGAGCATCTTCAGAGATATGATATAGACATACAGAGTACAGATGATCATTTAAAGCAGTGTGTGCTGTAGGCAGCATAATGGTAGTCTAGGTTGACAGAGTTCAAGTAACCTATCTCATTCAGCACAGCTCTACTTTACCTCTGCCTCTTAAATACGACTCATGTCTGGGCTGTTTCCATGATTCAGACAGTACGGTTAGCTAGTAAAGCATTTCAAAGCGTTAACGCTGGTGTAGGTAAATAGTAGGCTACGTCGTTTTGAGCTAACTGACACTAACCAATTTATTAACTCCGTCACGCTATGATGTCATTTTGAAACAAAATACGACATGTGAGTTTTCCACAACTTCCCTTAATTACACCTGCTATACATTACACAAAGTATTTTTAGCTGTCACCTGTTATTTCGGACGACACTCGAACACCTTTACCCGCTGCCTAACAAACATTGCTAAAGCTAACTTTAGCCGAACGTAAGCTTGAACCTAACGTAAGCTAACGTTAACGTGTATACAGCGTAAGATAACTTTACTCACCTCGTAGTTCTTCATAGTAGACTTCACGGTGAAGCCTAGTGTTTTTAGCTCCGTCTTGTGTCTCAACATATCCACAGGTGTCTTGAAAAAGAATTACGAGCCAAAACTCAAAGTGAAGCAGAAATGTTCGTTTGTGTGGCGCAAGCGACGTTCGTAGTAATTTTCCCCTGCGGTGGTTGCTATGCAACGTCAGAGACGCTCTAGTCTGGTTGCTGCGGAGACGCGTGTTTACTTGTTGCCATAGTAATTCTATGAAACTATGCAGAGCAAAGTGTCGTGCTAGAGGACTCCCTCTTGGTATTTTATCTTCTCTGTGACCTTATCAACATTAGCCTCAAAGCCAAAAAAAATGTTAAAGAGAAGGTTATATTACAGCAAAAATGGAAATTACGTGTATTTTTTTATATTACATGATGATTATGTCATTGTATTTTTTCAAATTGTTAGGGGGTGTCTACGTGTCTAGGCATTGTGATTTACAAATCAATAATTATTTCATGAAATCTTACCAAATATACTGTACCTATATTTGCTTTGTTTGCAAATGTATGCATCTTAATTGACAGTTAAATATCAGGGCATCACCACTTCTTTTTTTCATAATAATAATGTGTTGAATCATTGCTCTCTTTTCTTACTTCGATTGTGCATTTTTTTTAACTACCGGGCTGCAAACAGAGAATAGATGACCTAAGCTCTCACAGAATGGCCAGTTTTTATGTGAGCCACTGCAGCAGCTCGTTGTCCACTTCCATTTAGGACGCAGAAGATCAATCACACCCTTAGCTCACCATTTAACTCATACAGTGCATCCTCATCCAGAATTAAATACTTAATGATGCTTTTTGTCTCGCAGGAAAACCAAGACCTTGACTCTCAATAAGCTGGTTAGAGAGCAGGTTGAGCTCTGAATCACTCCAATTTAGGGACGTGGCACTTTTAATCTTCCAATATCGTTTTTGCCTCTGGAGACTTTAGTGGGTGAACTGGTGCAACTGTTATTAATCTTCAGTGCAAAGGCAATTTCTCTAAAAGCCCCTATTTGTTTTTTATGGCTCCATTGAGAGAGGAGGGTATAGCAGCAGGGAGAAAGACTGTAAACAAGGTATGCAGGGAAAGGCAAGTTATGTCCCTGTCAGCATTCAATGCTGGTCCCCCTCTCTCTCTCTTTCTCCCTCTGCTTCCCCTCAGAGGATTAAAAAGAGGAAAAGGGGAGTTTTCAGAAAGCAAACTGAGCAAACCGGAGCGTCAGCATGAATTCAGCAGGACTGAGAAATGATTGTTCAAAAAGCGCTGCACTATCTCACTGCTGCGAGTGTGTGCTGAGCAGGTCTTTGTGAGATGTAGAAACACATTGCAGGATCATTTGTGAAATGCATTGTTAGCTTGAAGGTAATTTGGTTTGATGTGTTTGCACATATATGTGCATATATGTAGCTCTGACTACCTGCATTAGTCAGCACTCAGGTCAAATTCATATCATAGTTTCTAACAGCCAATTCAAGGACACAATAAAGTGTCCATGCTAATACACTAAGTGAAGATTAAT
This sequence comes from Tautogolabrus adspersus, assembly GCA_020745685.1. NCBI lineage: Eukaryota > Metazoa > Chordata > Actinopteri > Labriformes > Labridae > Tautogolabrus > Tautogolabrus adspersus. The sequence goes on from CM036552.1 coordinate 23,154,890, forward strand.
CGGCATTTTTTGGTAGCTAATGATGTATTATAGATAACTAGGAGGTTCAGCAGCTAGAGAGAAAAATACGAGTAAAAACAATGAAAAATGAGCACGATACATTATGCTTTGACGAGTATGTGTTATTTTGTCTGCATCTACACTGTGCCTTCATCATCATCTTGTTGTTCCTGGTTTGATCTCTAGCTCATTTGCTGGGCCACCTTCAGGCTTGGCAACCATTGTCCACTGTAAGGGAAAACAGCAATTATGATATCATTAGAGCAGGAACCGGTACCTACAAAGCAGGGGACCCAGAGGGGCCAGCAGAAGACTCTCAGCAGGAAAAGATAGCAGAGTTTGGAGTCAGTATCCCCCAATTACCATGGAACAAGACGAACAGCCATTAGAGCAGGCCATTAGGCTGTAGGGAGAGCGGCTGGGGGCTTGTAGGCTTTAACAGTTTGTCAGGTCATTAAAGTCACACAAAGTTTTTAAGATATGCAACTGTGATAAATGCAATTGAATGTAAAAATGTGTATCATATTCATTTTATGTGGCTTTTTTTCAATGTGATTTATTATCATGACATTAAACCAGAAAGAAAAATGTTATTTCAGATATGAAACCCATTGTTCAATAAAGCCACTGTGACTGCAGCATTGAGTCCTCCGCACATTTTCAAAGTATAAGGTTCTTTTAGTCGCCCCGCACACTTTTGTTATACTACCAGATGTGTTTTTACTTAGGCCTTATTATTTCTCTGCTCTGGACTTTGTACAGCATCTCCTTGACTCTCTTGTTTTCATTTTTCTTGCACCTGTTGTGCCTTTAAAGACTTACACCTTTACAATATTTTGTAAGTTCATTAAGTACTTTGGTGACCAAACATAATGCCCAAGCAGGGCGATGCAAAACTTTGACCTCACACACAGATCTAATCAACCACAATGAGTAAGAACAGCTGTGTGGGTGCATTGGGCCTTGTGGTTTAGAGAGGAAACTAGGTGCTCAATTAAAGTTTAAATTAGACACAGAGTGGTCTGGGTTTACGAAAGTGTTCATTATATTGATACTTAATAGTCGGTTCAACATGTAGGAGATTTAAAACAAAACCTGGCTTCAATACTAAAGATGTGGTCGTCTGTTGTTTTTTTCTCAATCTGAGTAATACAATAAAACCAGAAAATAAGACTTGAACATAGAAAACATGTACTGTTAGTGCAATTTCTTTTGTCAGCTATCAAGGGTTCATCGCCCATACAAGTGATGGCATTCTCTGCTGTTGTGGACTTGACTGATGAAGATGTAATGCTTCCCTTCCTCGCACTCCATATTCCACGTGTGTGTACTTTCTTTCTGTTGCAATAGAGGCTTAATGAGATGCAGTCTATGACCCTGAACCAGTCAAATACATGCATGTTAAAGGCATGAATGGATGAGTATGACATCCATTCATGCCTTTAACATGCATGTATGACCTTTAAAGTCAATTGAAGGTCGTCTTTGGACGTTTTGGCGACTTGGGTAATGATGTGAAATGTTTTGATTGGTTGCTTTGTATTAAATGGTGTATAAAGAAATGAAGCTCACTTTCTTTACATTGGAAAATGCTTTACAGAAAACATGTTTGCACATTAATGCATCCACTAATGTTGGAAGCACCCATTTTCTATACAAAACCAATGCACTTCAGCATTTTTAACACTCGGTGTCCTTAGTGCAAAAGTGCCCTCAGCATCATGTCCCGCACCCAAAGAAAGTTTGATTGTAAATAAAGTTCAAAATGAAAAAATCTACCTTACCTTTAAGCAATCTGGACTCAACCTGGGCTGTGTTCATGCAATAATACAACTGTGACTGAACCAGGGTGAGAGGTGTACTGCTTTTGGAAGCCAGTTGACTGAATATGACCAAACTCTCAATCACACTCTTTTATGATTCTTCAAATTTGACCTTATACTTTGGGAATTTGCTGACATTGCATATAAAATAAGCACATACACTTGGAAGAGCCCTTCATCACTGATGTCTTTAATATGTTCTTCTGAAAGCTGAAATCAATCTCTGCCATAAAAACTGCAGAAGTCAAAAATACCCCAAACACAGCGCTACTAGCTTTCTTGTTGTCGTTGTTGTTGTTTTTTGTTGTTGTTGCTTCAAACTAAAGCAGTTTGGGCATCCAGATTCGTTGTCTACGTTCCCCTGGGCCCTTCTCAATCCAAAGGCAAAGATCTCTTCAAACGGCAGGGCAGTTTGTGAGAATACTTGATATGGGCACGGAGTTGCAAGACCTCACTCACAAAGCCACAGAGTATTGATCTTCATGCATTATAGAAGCAGCTCTGAGGCCAGCTGATATTGGACGGCATAGCTTGCTCTCCCCCGGAGCGTACACTCAAACATGCCTGCTGGACCATAGCAGCATTTATCAGACACATGTCCAGATGATCAACATATGGATACTACATCTATTAAAGGATGGCTGACGTCTGGTTGATTATTGTTTACATGATTATGTTTATTCCAGAGAACAGCCATTTTTTGTGTCCTCTATGTTCATGCCAAAGCTGACACACTTAAATACTCAGTAGATTATAGGGCATATTGTCACTGTGGGCTTTCAGGCTTTTTGAGTGTGTATCATCACAGTGAATCCATTGAATTCATCATGACTCACAGTATGACCTTAGTGGTGGTGCTTTCAGCAGCCTTGGCAACACCTTACTCTCCAGAGAATTAAGCTTCCCTGCCACCCACAGGTCAGTGTCGCATGAACCTGAATGTGTGAACAGAGACACCAGTGATCCCACCGGGGTGCACAAAAGACGGCCTCTTCTCTCTTTTGTGCATGATTCCACTTTGTACATAGTCTTAAGAATAGACAGAAACAGAGCTAGACAGGGAGAGAGAGGTAAGGGTGAAGGGATAATAGTAATTTTAAATTTGTATTATCAGCTTTGGAGTGTGCCATTGAAAGGATTTTTCTAACATACGTGTTTTATCTAGACTTGTCCTACTGTGTGTGGGTATGTTCATGTCACATCTTGTTTTTACTATATACACTTGCTCCACATTTTTGCATCATGAAACGGTTTTAAAATGATATTTTATGTGCTGTAATCTATCTTGAAACATTACATTTATTCAACAAAATATTTATTTTATAAGCCTAATTTGTATTGATTGATCAATTTGCTTTGATATGGACTCCTCTTATTCCTTTTTACAGCACCAAGGTCAGCACCCAACCAAAATAACAACACAAAACTGTGTATGAAACAAACATTGTCAAACAACAATCGAAGGTTTCCAGTCTGGCCTGTTCAGCGAGGCTTTTTGTTCAGGGCAGCTATAACAGCAGGGATCAGGCTTTTCCCAAGGTGAGCCCTTCTGCACCTCGGTGCTCTGTACCTCCATCCTGAGGGAAGTGGGGTGAGGTGGATGATGAGTAGATGTGTGATGTCCTGTTCTATTGTGTTTTAATTTGTGTAATAACAGCCGTGTTGTTATGTTCGGTTTTTGGGTGTGTTGCAAATTAATTATTATCATTTTAGCTGTCAGAAAACTGTGGAGCCCCGTGAAGTCCCAAAAGTAAAATATATGTGCGCACAGGTTACTGTCTTGCTGGAACAAAATATGATCTTGTGCGTGTAGCCCAGGGAGTCAAGGCAGTCATTGTAATGGCATACATTCTTTTTTTAGATGGAAAAATAACAGTTTAAAAGAGTCAAAAGTCAATAAAAAGTATTTTCTTCATCAAATTAACGTCCTTTATTTATACAGCTGTGTGTAGCCCCTCTCTGCTGGTGTAACTTGTTTGTTTTTTACTTTTAAAATGTGTTCCTTCTTTGCAATGACGCACAAAAACACAAACATAACAACCCTGCTGGAGATAGGGTGAGTATGGCAGGGCAAATGCAATCTGCTTCGACTCCTGAAGGAAAAGAAAATCAGCTCATTCATCTAACTGGTGCGTCTCTGCTCTGTGTTTTTGAAATACTCAAATGTAGAGAGACAGGCATTTATAAAGGCAATGTAGATTCCCCTTAGTTAAGATGATCCTGGGGATCCTATTGCATATGGACATATGGAGGTAGTGGGAAAGGGGGACAGGGGGAGTATGTTTTCTCTACTCACAAACAGAAAAGCCGTCTCTCCTCGCATCACATCTGCCTCTCGTTTCCTGGAGCAGGAGGCTTCGAGCGGGCCTCTCCTGCATTCCTGACATCTTGGCTCTGTTAATTGCAAAGTTAGCCCGCCGTATTGGTATTCACGTTAGGCCCTGGGAACAGATGGCGTTTAACTTTAAATATTATTAACACTTCCAAGCATTCTAAGATGCTACGTGGGAGGTTGTGAGGACCAGCAGACGTACAGGTAAAATTACCTCAATTTCCATGACTGCATCAAACAGGAAATACAAGTTGGAATGATTTTACAGGTGTTGTGATTTGTGTGTGTGTGTGTGTGTGTGTCTTTAACATCCTTTTCATCTTTGATCTTTTCATTACCATTCACACTGTATTTTTATCTGCACTTTTGTGTGTATTCAGTCTTATATCTTAGTTTTCTCATCTGTCAAAATGACGGAAAGCTTCAGATTTTTCTGTCATAAAAAAATTATAAGTCTGTCAATGACGTAAAATACAAAGTAAACACAATCTCTGCTTCCAAATATGGTCACTTCTGGCTCCAGAAAACAAGCATGGACAGAGCAAATTGCCAAACTCAAGACTAGAAACTAATGGGCTTGCCCTTCATTTGTTCAGTCTATGACCTGTAAGACACCTCAATAGTCTATTGACCATCAGAAAATCATGAGTACACACTATTGCTTGAGTGACTTTAAATGCATGAAAGTCGAAAAATGTCTTATTCAAGAATGACAAATTCCTTCAAGAACCACAGCATGAATGTTCGCCCTGGATAGCCTCTTGGCAAGTGTGCATTCAGTGCGTCTGAATGAACTTAGAAATGCCTTTGAAATATATATGACAGCCTAACTGAGAGGGTCCGCAAATGCACTTTACCTTTGGGTGGTGGGAGAGGTGTTGTAGAGGTGGGATGACATGGAAATAACTGGAAGGCACTACAGAGACAGAGACCAGGGAGAATAAAAGCAAGCTGTTACTTTTGTGAGTGTGGGTGTGTGTGTTTGTGTGTGTGTGTGTGTGTGTGTGTGTGTGTGTGTGTGTGTGTGTGTGTGTGTGTGTGTGTGTGTGTGTGTGTGTGTGTGTGTGTGTGTGTGTGTGTGTGTGTGTGTGAGTGTGTGTGTGTGAGTGTGTGTGTGTGAGTGTGTGTGTGTGTGTGAGTGTGTGTGTGTGAGTGTGTGTGTGTGTGTGTGTGTGTGTGTGGGGGGGGGGGGAAGAAAAAGAAGGGGCAAAAAAACATGCTCTACTATGAGTGAAGGAGAGCGATGTTCCCGAGCATGCACTGTCATGTCACATATTTGTCACATTGGAAGCGACAGCACCCACAGTACCTGCTGCCCTGGCCCTGCAGTGGGGTGTTGCTGTCTTGCTGTGGCCACACAACAGTCACCATCTGTGGGATTGTGGAACTGGAGATCGCTGACCTTAAGTAACCCTGCCAGCAACCTCTAGAGTGCCGGGCAACTGTCTCCTTCTCATTCCACATACTGAACTCTCCCATACACCACACAGAGACATGGTATTGTATGAGAAATATGTGTATAAAATCAACAAATATATCACCGATCAGCTGATTGCTTAGAAAAAACATTGTGGTGAAGTTAGATTGTCCACAACACCCACCCACTGTATTTCTGCAGGTTGAGAACCACAGGTGGTCAATAATCTATGAAAAGAAGTGATTGCAGTCGGGCTACACGCAGGTGGATCATCTGCGCTCTCATTTCAGTACTTAATAGGTGCGACAGTAGTTACCCTGGAGACAGTGATTTGAAAGGGCAGACCAAAGTGTTTCATGATTGGGTTGGTTAATGGGAAAGGCCATCGTTTCCTGTAACCTGCAGGCTTCCACGGTGGATTACGATATTTTGTGACAAAATTGAGCTTTTTGTTTGATATTTTTTGGTGCCATTTTATAAAAATTACATCGTTTTTTGTATATAATGAGTATTCATAGTAGTTCGTCAAACAAAAGCTATTTCACCCTTTTTTTAGGAAGGTATACTTTATACCTGAAAATCCGTATGCTTTTTTATTAAACACAAAAACACATGATGTATTCTGAATATTCTGAGACGATGTAACTGGTGAAACTTTGAGAAATTATTGAACATTTTCAATGGTCTCAGAAATTTTCAAAGGAAGCTTAAAAATGAATTACCTTTTCAAACATTTCCACTGAAAATTTCCTAGAATGTCTTTTTTCTAAGATAATTTTTTCATAAAGAATTTAGGAGTTTCTGTCAAAGATTTCTAGACTTTACATTGCAATTTTCATGGCGATTTTAATGCAAATTGTCAGGAATCTTAAGAAATTTTTACCAAAATTTCTGGTAATTATCTTGGGAATTTTAAGGACATTTATTTGAATTTTTAAAGGAATTTTAATTAACATTTTCAGAAACTTTTGTGGTAATATTCCAGGAAATGTAATTTAATTTTAATGGAATTTATATGAAAATAAATTTGAGGGGGATTTTTGATGAAATATTTGGGAATTGTCATGAATATTTTATAATATGTTTGGTGAATTTTTCATGGACATTTTCTAAAAAGTTTTCATGAATTTTCCTGAGAGTTAAAAAAAAATAGATTCTAGAAGTACATTTTCTCTTATACTCAAGGACTCTATGAATTTTTGAAAATATTTTTGAGAATCTTTTCAGGATTTTTTAGGGGTGAAATTTTCACTGATATTTCCATAGAAATTTCTGTGATATTTTCAGGAATTTCTGGAAACTTTGTTAAATATTTTGTGTGAGTGTCAGGACAAATTATATTGATTTTTTGGAAACTCTAAGATCATTTTTAACAGTTTTGGTACTCAGTCCTAACAAGTCTTTTCGTTCTATCATCAGAATGAGAAGAAGAAAAAAGGGGTCGTTGAAAGGGAAGAGATTTTTCACACTTTATTATGAGGGAATACATTTCATTGTGTTACTACATCTTGCTCAAACTGATCAACGTGCTCTGAGTTTTGAACATTTACAGGAATTAAATTAAGCATTCAAACTAAACCTTTGAGTAAACTTTTGCCCAGTACAAACACACAAACTTAAATCTCTGCACTGAAAAAAATAGCAGATCTTTCTTTTCGCCCTCCTTTTTGACTCCAGGCGAGTGAACAGACTGGTCATTCTGCTCTTACCTCAGGGCACCGACCAGAGCCAAAGCAATTACACAAATAAGCTTCTGCATTTCAGTCCTATGTGAGATGAACAGACGTGCCAGCTACCTTCACAGTTCTAATTGAGAGAAAGAAATCTTTCTGCAGACTCGCACCTCTTAACAATGCCTCTGATTCGTGGCCCCTCACGGGCTGTTAGATGTTTCCTGCCGCTGTTGTTGTGTCTTTCATGGCAAGTGTTCACATCAGTTCTTTCATTAATTAGTGCTTGAAATAACTCATAAGCAGGAGGACAGACAATGTTTATGTATTGTGCTGTTACAGCGATAGAAATCTCACATGTGCTGTTGTCAGTGGTGGATTTAATTACTCTGGTGATAACACCAATAACAGACAACTGGCTTGGGAACAATACGAGTTTCTCCAGCCTCCTTTTTATGTTCAGAATTGGGCAATTATTCATGCAACTGCAACTTCTGACTACATAGCTCCTATTTCTTGGATACGCAGAAGTGGTTTGTAAAGATAAACTTAGCAGTGGTCAGCAAAAATGAGTACCATGAAACTTTTTAAACTTGTTATTTTAAAGGGCTTTTTATGCCTTTATTTAGAGACAGGACAGTGGATAGAGTCAGAAATCAGGGAGAGAGAGAGTTGGGGAATGACATGCGGGAAAGGAGCCAGAGGCTATGGCCTCTGTACATGGGGCACGCACACTAACCACTTGGCTGCTGGCGCCCTAAACTTGTTATTTTATATTTACAAGTGATCATCACATTTGTAATCTGAGATGTGTTGTTTGGAGCGATGAACCCACAGCGAACTGTCGTTTGTCCAAGAGGTTTCCCTCATTTGTTCAGGCCGATACGCCTTCTTCATTTTGAGGCCAGAAAATTCATATAATTGAAAAGTTTTTACCCCATCAGCACCCACAGCAGACTAAAGACTCATTCACACATACTCCGTGCGCGCCGCGGTCCGTCTGCGCCACGGTTTTCTTCCGTCGGACGGCGCGCGCCCATTCACACTGGATCCGTTTCTGGAACGTCAGCGCAGCGAAGCGCACTCATGATCAGCTGTACACACATCACGGGAGAACTACAAGATCACGCGGGAATAAAGAGAAAAACGTGCAGACAACATGTCTCTTTGTCTTTCTGACGATGATGTGTTGTTCGTTTGGTGCCTGTTTTGACGTTATGTTGATAAAGTGATAAAAAATACGATCGCGAGTCCGTATATTGTGTTTTATTTTGAAATTGACCGGATGCTCTGTGCGTTTCCTTGTCTGACTTCCTGTCGGGGTTGTGATATTCTGTCTAGCTTGACGCGTGTCTGCAGCGTACTCCGTCGAAAATAGACCTGCAGCGTATTTGAAACGGAGCAGAGCGACTTGGCGCTGGTGGCACGCTCCGGAGACGGACCGCAGCGCCCGCTGTGTGAACACAATGATTGACTAGAGTGGCGGCTAACTACGGCGTAGTGCGCGGCGCTGACGGACCGCGGCGCGCACGGAGTATGTGTGAATGCACCTTAACAAGGATCACAACTTACTGGTGAACATGACATTTCATTTCCCTGCTGAAGAGTCTGGTATTTTATTGCCTAACAGACTTCCTATTCTAAAGGCGCATTCACACATACTCAGTGCGCGCCGCGGTCCGTCAGCGCCACGGTTTTCTTCCGTCGGACGGCGCGCGCCCATTCACACTGGATCCGTTTCTGGAACGTCAGCGCAGCGAAGCGCACTCATGATCAGCTGTACACACATCACGGGAGAACTACAAGATCACGCGGGAATAAAGAGAAAAACGTGCAGACAACATGTCTCTTTGTCTTTCTGAGGATGATTTGTTGTTCGTTTGGTGCCTGTTTTGACATTACGTTGATAAAGTGATGAAAAATACGATCGCGAGTCCGTATATTGTGTTTTATTTTGAAATTGACCGGATGCTCTGTGCGTTTCCTCGTCTGACTTCCTGTCCGGGTTGTGATATTCTGTCTAGCATGACGCGTGTCTGCAGAGTACTCCGTCGAAAATAGACTCGCAGCGTATTTGAAACGGAGCAGAGCGACGTGACGCTGGTGGCACGCTCCGGACACGGACCGCAGCGCCGGCTGTGTGAACACAATGATTGACTAGAGTGGCGGCTAACTACGGCGTAGTGCGCGGCGCTGACGGACCGCGGCGCGCACGGAGTATGTGTGAATGCACCTTTAAGGCTCATTCACACATACTCCGTGCGCGCCGCGGTCCGTCTGCGCCACGGTTTTGTTCCGTCGGACGGCGCGCGCCCATTCACACTGGATCCGTTTCTGGAACGTCAGCGCAGCGAAGCGCACTCATGATCAGCTGTACACACATCACGGGAGAACTACAAGATCACGCGGGAATAAAGAGAAAAACGTGCAGACAACATGTCTCTTTGTCTTTCTGAGGATGTTTTGTTGTTCGTTCGGTGCCTGTTTTGACATTACGTTGATAAAGTGATGAAAAATACGATCGCGAGTCCGTATATTGTGTTTTATTTTGAAATTGACCGGATGCTCTGTGCGTTTCCTTGTCTGACTTCCTGTCCGGGTTGTGATATTCTGTCTAGCTTGACGCGTGTCTGCAGCGTACTCCGTCGTAAATAGACCTGATGCGTATTTGAAACGGAGCAGAGCGATGTGGCGCTGGTGGCACGCTCCGGAGACGGACCGCAGCGCCCGCTGTGTGAACACAATGATTGACTAGAGTGGCGGCTAACTACGGCGTAGTGCGCGGCGCTGACGGACCGCGGCGCGCACGGAGTATGTGTGAATGCGCCTTTAGCCTTCTTACACTCTATCACAGGTTTCCTGGCTCATCAGGAGCTATTGACTGCACCTGTGAAGTTCTCTCTCAGCTGATGGCTGGTGACAATCAGCTGAGCTGGGAGGCTTTCTTTATAGAGAGGAGGAAGTTTACCTGCTCAGTTGGTTGCGTGTCTCCGGAGAGTAAACATCATCAGTTGGCTTTCTGTGTTTTCTTTCTGAATGAAAATCTCAGTTGTGTGTGTTTTGAAGAAACATTTGCTATGACTCCTTACATTATCACTCTGTCCAATGACTCCCAATTCTCTTTTGTTTTAGCTCAGTATGTTTGTCTATCATTAGAATCAGTGGTTGGTTTTGTAGGGCTGTGTTCTTCTTCTTCCTTTAAGAAACCCAAGGCCAAAGCATTTGGTTCCTTTTGTAACAAGTGCAGTGTTCTGTTAGTTCCCCAACTCGTGACCCCTGTCATTCAGATTTTGTTTTCTGGGGGGAACGTAATAGTCGGTATTGTTTTAGAGACGGTTCCTCGTTCGAATCCCTTTCTGTGTGGAGTTGCATGTTCTCCCTGTGCATGCGTGGGTTCTCTCCAGGTACTCTGGCGTCCTCCCACAGTCCAAAGACATGCTTGTTAGGTTATTTGGTGACTCTAAATTGCCCGTAGGTGTGAATGTGAGTGTAGCTGGTTGGCTGTTAATATATGTCAGTCCTGTGATTGAATGGCGACCAGTCCTGGGTGTAGCCCGCCTTTCGCCCAATGACAGCTGGGATCGGCTCCAGCCCCTGCCAATGGGAAAAGCGGTGTAGATAATGGATGGATGGATGGATGTTTTAAGAACTTGTTTCCTCTTCCCAGAAGCAATGCAAATTTAAAGCAATGACATGGGAAGTAAGCCAAAAAACAAAAGGTCCTGTTGGCCTTGAATTTTAATTTTCGCGTTTCCCTGACTGGTGCAATTAATAATGCAAATTTCACCTGGTTTGGTACTGAAATCCTGATATACTGGGTAAAATGTTGGTTCTGAAGAACATAGAGAAACTGATATTATTGCTGGAATCAACAGCATGTATGGATTGGTCATATATCCGTCATTTGCCCTGCAAATAATCCAGTAAATGAGCTGCAATGCTAACCCCCTGCAGGATGATTGAGTTGTAATAGTAGCCATGACTCTTAATGTGTCCCTCTGTTTAGGACCAGACTGAATAATTTATGCATGAGTAAAATGATCACTTGTAAAGCTTTTAGAATCAAGTGCTACTTCCATTTCTGCAACAACAGCCTTCAGCGGTCATGACCTTTGCCTTGTCGTGCAATACCAGACTGAACTGAGGATGAAAACAGAGAAAAATAGGACAAAAAAAAATCAACAAATGGAGAAACAGGGGGAACAAAAGGAAGAACATGTGAGACAAAAAAGAAGAGATGGATAGTGCAGTGGGAGGTTTATGCTGTTTGTCAGCACAAAGAGAGGGAAATGTCACTTTTCGTGCTGCATCAGTGAGTGATGGCTGCCATTATCCCACCCAATGGGTATAAGCAGGCAATATTAGCACACAGTTTCCACACCCTGATGAAGCAGGCAGAATTCTCCACAGTAGGAATACCCGGAGCCAGCATGGACAATGGAGTGTGAAAGCATGTGACGCATAATGTATAAAATCACTAGAGGGGGGAATAATAAAGACAGAAGAAAAGGAGTAGGTGTCACCAAACATAAAAAGCCAAAAAAAACACACAAGTAGGGCTGCTGCTGTCAAAAATGCAGTAAGAGAGGAAATTCTAACAAAGGGAGTGAAAGGCCCTGCTTTTTCAAAAGTTCCTGCAATGTTTTAAATGTAACAGTGTCTCTTAACATAGACCACATGCTGTGATCTGACATCCATCGCACAAAGTGGCTGAGGCAGAGATGGTGGGATTACCTCACTAACTCACTTAACACAGAGGAAACTACCTGTAATCGTTTCAGCGGTATGGACGGTCGTGTGTGGGTGTGAAAGATACATTTAGAGGTTCAGAGATGGTAATATATTCTGAAATATGAAATATGTTCAAACTGTGTGGACTGCAATCCACTGTACGTGGGTATCATGTCCAGTTGTGTATGGAAATAAGTTTGACCTGATGATGGGCCTGCTGTGTGGGGTAAAAAACAATCTGATATTTCATGCTGAGAAAGATCTGAGTTGCAGACATGATGAATACACTTATAATAAGAACTTTAATGTGTTTGCTCAAAATTAATTAAAAATGTTCTCTGGCTTTAAGGTGTATTTTGTAGAATTTTTACACTAAATAATCTAATTTACGTTTTTTTTTGAGTACTTGCATTGCCTCAAATATTTCTAAACGTGGGGGTGCAGGATAGCCTAGTGGCTATGTCTCGCGTTAGGGTGGCTGTGCCTCAGTTGTTAGAGTCGGTCGTCTCTCAACCGGAAGGTTGGGGGTTCAATCCCCAGCTCCTGCAGCAACATGTCTGTATGTCCTTAGTCAGGATACTTAACCCCAAGCTGCTCCCGTTGTTTCAACGGCGGCGTCAGGGATGGGAGTGGAGCAGTGAGAATCACTCCCACGATTCCCCGCCAACCTCGACATCTTGTTTTGCGTTTGTTTTGATTCAGAGCCCCCTGGTGGGGGAATTTATTGTGCGTTTAATGTACTCAAACATCACTGTACTTTGATGGAATAAATTCTTAAAGATGCATTCAATCAGGTGTTTTAACATCACTATTTCAGACTTAAATGTGTTCTTGGCTTCACTGCAGATGACTCCGTTTATGTGAAACGCCTTTTCAGTGATGTACAGTATGTGGGTATAAGATTTACACACTGTTCCAAGAGCACACATGGACACTTTAAACTTTTCGTGACTCTTGTTGACTTCTTTCGTAGATGAAGGGACACTTGGTTTTATTACCAAACCATCTGGCCCAACATAGAGTTGCAAGAGAAATAGGAGGGCTCCAGCTGTATGACCCTCTTTTCACTGATGGTATACCCTGATATCTGCTGCAGGTCTTTAGGTACTGCAGAAGTAACATACGCAGGATATTTCCCTTTTCAGATACACCCTATTGATTAGTGTCGCTCATGCCATCAGCACTAAAATGACGACACTCTCACCACTTGATATTTTATAGAAAACTTTAATTTGAAGTTGGAAGAAAGATAAATGAATCTTTTGATTTGATTTAGCAATATATTGGCCTCAAAGCTTACATCCTTTCGAAAGGTTACAGCAGGAATGGCTGGATGATGTAATGGTTTGGGTTTCATTACAAGCTTAGGTACAATCTGGGAAGCCTGATAGATTAAAGAGTGCATAGGTATTGATCAATTGCTCGGTCAAATCCCAGCAGACAGGCTGTACTATAATAACCGTGCGACTGGACAGTAAAAATTGACTACAAATCTTATTGTCCGTTCAATAACACTCATGGCTAAAATGCAATAGTTGATACAATGCTGAACATTTATTGACCAGCAGTGTTTACATCTTGCTTTCGCAGTGCAGAAAACACTCTCAAATATGTTATCCAGATTTTGGGGGAAATGCCATCATTTTGTTGGCACACACAGGGAAACATGCTGGTGTGTGAAGATGAAGCTGCAGTGAGATGAATCTGCTTCAGTAAGTGACTCACACACCCCTGGGTCGGTATTTTTCCTCTGAAATTTGTAACAGCATGTGTAATGGTACGTTAGACGTGCTTCCCTTTGATAATGCCGGTTAAAAAAACAACAACACGGAAAGTGAGTGACTCATAGCAAGCGTTAGAAAATGGCATGATGAGTCAGAAGTGCAGAGGACGTTCTTACACTTTCAACAAGAAGCAAAGGTGCATGAGTCTCTTCAAATGTTGCACTGTCTTTGTCAATCCTGTCTCCTCCTCGGTGCAGTAATACAGAAGGGTTGAAATGTAGCAGGGGAATTCAGACAGATAAGTCTTAGCAATTTCAAAGCAAAACAACACACAGTTCAGCCCACATCTGACCCCCCATCTCGGTCCCTTTCACCAGCTGCGGCTCCCTTACTCCATCTCTCTCCCTCAGCGTCTATCTCTATATCAAACAAGTCAACAATATGAAGCCAGCAAAGCAATCAAAACAGAGATCTGGCTGTGTACATTTGATTGAGAACTGAGGGGGAGATGAAGAGAGGTGAGACAGGGAAAACTGTAATTCTAGACAACAAAGACTTCCTCTCGCAGGGAAGGTGGAAAATGAAGCGAAAATGGCAAGGTGTCAGCGTCAATAGGAGATTATTTGTTTTCAGCACTGGAGGAGAGCAGTAACACAAAGCACAGTAAAGGTATAAGGTATGGTGGTAAAGGTTTAAAACAAAATCTGTCAACCTGTTGATACAACATGGATGGATTTCTGAACAGGCCAACGGGAGGTAAGGGAGCCATAGCAGTTTGAAATGACAATATATGAATTTATTGGAAAGTCCATCTACTGACGCTGTGGACTCCTGACTACTAACAGACACAATAAAACTACAAAGGGAGACAAAACAACTGCAAGGAAACACGATTCAACTATGAACAACCACATGAAAACACAAAACGACTGCGAAAAGGAAAGCAGCTATAACAGAGACAGAACCAAAGTCGCAAAATATCTACACCAAGAAAGAAGAACCACAAAAACTTGGAAAGAGAAATATAAAAACAAACAAAGAGAGACACCAAACAACTGAAAAAAACAACTGAAAAAAAACGAAAGCACTGCAAAGAGGAAAAAAACAATCGCAAAGACGCACAAGAAAACCACAGCGAAGAAATTGCAACAAAGATAGACAACAACTGGGAATGACCACAAAGAAAAAAAGACTGTGGAGAGTGTCGAAACAGCTTTGACAAAAATACCAGCACAAACACACACACAAAACAACAACTTTGAAATATCTTTGAAGAGAAACAAAACCATGGATTTTAACGCAATCGCAAGAGACTGACGACATACCCAAAAAGGTATGGACAAAAACTTCTAAATAGAGACACAAAACTACTACAAAGGGACGAAAACTACAAACAATGAGCTTTAAAGGTCACATATTATGCAAAATACACGTTTCCATGTTTTTTCTAACAGTAACACGTGTCCCAATAAACCCCCGTGTTATGACAAAAGTCCATCCTCTCCGTCTTTAACCTGCTCCACTTTTCAGAAAATGTGTGCTCAAACAGGCCGTTTGGAGATTTTCCCTTCATGACATCACAAAGGGCAGTAACCCCTCCCCCAGGTGAGTTTCAAAATCAAAGAGGTACCCAGACAAAAAAAATAGAACCTAAACAACTGAGAGTAACATAAATAGTTTAAAGCACATAAAATGTTTAAACCACATAGACACACACACAAAAATAGGGAAATGTGGAGACACAAATTGACCTCAAAGAGGAAGAAACAACCACAAAGGGACACAAACATTAACAAAGAATCACATTTACAACCCACATAGAGAGAGAAAAACCCAGAAAAAACAACAAATAAAAATCAGGAATAGAAAGAAGTACATGTTGCGGCTCATTCAATCTGAGTGTCTGTGATGTAGGAGATTGGTTGGTTATCTGCTGCCAGGCTTTGGTTGGAAAATATTGTTTCAGCAGAAAACCATCCCCTCTCTTTGCAGGGAGATCCAACGCCTCAGTGGAAGTTTTCTACCTGAAGTCAACTTTAAACCAATGGTTTTTTTTTGTGTTTTTACGTAGTCAGAAGGAAAGACTTGATTGGTCTTTTGTCTTCAACACAACTAGGACACCCAGAGTGTGTTCATTGTGACTGTGATTGTACAAGTGCTGACAGTTGGTTTAAAACAATCTTTTCCCAACAATGTCTTCAAAGGACTGTATCTCAAACAGACCGGCAACCCTTCCCTACAGGAACTTTATTTGTCTCTCTTCCTGCAGACATTTCTGACATTTCTCATCCAGCTTGAACTAAATAAGAAAAGATGTCGTAGAGGTTCATTTTTTGGGGAAATGAGGACAGCAGCACACCTCTTACTCTAAATCAGCTCCATCAGTCGGCTGAACTCCGTCTCGCGCTGTGACAGTTGAAAATGTGTGGGTGACAGTACAAACAAAGGTGAATCGATGCGTTTCCCCAAGGAAGAGACAAAGAGAGGTTGAAAGGAAGACAGAGTGATAGAGAGAGAGAGCGAGAAAGAGAGAGAGTTAGAGAAAAGACGGAGAGATGAAGGTGGCAGTGCGACATCGGGAGTGTGACAGTGTCATGCAGGCTGGTTTCATCGTTTCTCTCCAGCGCCCTAGGGAGATCATTAGCTCACAATATGGAGTCTATCAATCCTCACAGAATACCACTCTCCCCTCCAGATACATGTCCTGTCTGTCTGCCTCTGTCTTTGTCTATCTATCTGTCTGTTCGTGTTCATGCCGCTCTTGAATTTGGGATCACGAAAAAATCAGGTTAAATAGGTTGCATGTTAGCTTGCCCTCTGGGGGTCTTTCATGACAAAAGAAAGTAGCCTAAAGAGGAGCTATTATCTTCAGGGAAAGCTGAACTAACTACACTCTGTGTGGGCTTGTCAACGTCTTGTCTTTTAATTTGACTTGAAGTTTAAGATTTGAGAGGGAATATTTTCACAGCAGAACAATGACAAAGATAAAAGCAGGAAACAAAAAGACAGTTTACTTGGTGTTTAAGAGCAACAGGTTGGTAGTCAGTGAAGGCAAACAATTCAAAATAGAGGAAGGCAGGCAGGCAAGGAAAATCTAAAATACAAAGACTGCTTGAACAATAATGGCTGTCAATGAAGGTGGATCTGGTACTTATAGGAAACAACGGATCACACACCAACTCTTTAGAAGCTGACTGCTGTTTCAGTGTCTGTTTAGTATCCATTTCCTTTTCACAAGCTAACTGCCGGTGTTTTGCACCTGCCTGTCCAACAGTAAGCAGATCAACCCGGCGTCCACAGGTAAAAGCCTTACGAAGGTTCACCCTAGTTTGGGAAAGAGCTCTAGGTGTTTGGCCTCACTGTGATTATATTTTGTCTTCTTTGCTGATTCATCTGCGTCTGTCATCTTCGTCGGTTTGAATGCCGTCCAATATCTGAATTGTATCCACTCCCAAACTCACCTGCGCGCTGACATTTGCACTCCCCAACCAGAAACGTCCAGAGTCAACCAAAACAACACAAAACATCAAAATCCAGGCAGAGGACACAGTCACCACCACACATGTATGGAGGCTCATAAGGGATGATTGAGCAGCATTACTTTTCTGTGAGTCTATATTTTAGGAAAAAGCCACTGACTCTACCTTTAACACATTTCCATTACCCCCCATTGCAAATACATAACTGACATGGTTAGCATCCAATAGAAATGTTTGTCAGGAAGCTGTGTTTTTAAATGGAACCAGGTGTTGCTTACTTGACTGCAAACTTCACTGCTTATTTTAAAAGTCTGACTGAACTTTTCATATCAAAAAGCACTTTGAGAAGTTAGAAAAGAGCTATACAAGTTTAAGTCCATTTACCATTTATAATGGCAGGCTGTTTCACCCATAGTCCTCCTCTAATCAAAGGCATGCTAGGAAGCAATTGAAACCCAGTGACAAGCATATATTATATTAATGCCTGATTGGATAGAAAAGTCGAGCAGATTAGTCAAAAATTAAGAAACCATGCAGAGATGGGTTTTTGTTTTCCAAAAGGAACCCAATGCACCAGTGACCCCGATGGCAAAGAGGTGACTGTGTTCCTAATTGGAAAAGGATGTCACACACACATGCACACACAAACACACCGACAGAGACCCTCTGGGAGGTAATCTCTCTTCCTGTTCCAGCTATGCCTGACCAGCCAAGCGGAGCTGCCACCTCATTGTGTCCTTCTGCACCAAGGCTCTGTAAGATCTTCCTGCAAGCACAAAAAGAGGGAGAGAGGGAGAGAGAGAGAGAGAGAGAGAGAGGTGATATTCTACAATACGACGCACATGACACACAAACAGGGCTGCATGCCCTGCAGTACAAACAAAAAGACTTTACAGAGGGTGCAAAATCTGTTTCACACTCACCATTTCAGGTGCGTGTATCTGTGTGTGCAATACCTGCAAGTGGTTGCTTGCATGTTTATTCAAGTTGAGAGTTTGTCCATTTTTACAGCTCAAATGTGCCATTGTTAAGTAAAAAACCCCCACAAAGGAACATTTCTCAGCAGCACAGTATTTTTATTGTTTATTGTCCTGCTACAAATCAGACACGAATAGTTTGACACATGTGTACAAAGACAGACAGTGACTCAGTCAGAAAGACTTTACACTGAACATAATATGAGCCCATGCTAGATTTGTGGGCTGCAAGAACGACAAAGACGAGGCGTCATTTTGCAATTTCTTAGCATAGCAATTCTGTCCTTTGTATTTTTTTAACAAAAAAATCAAACCTCTCATTACTGATTGAATCATTTGATTTCTAAAATGTTAAATCTGAAGGAAAGACGAGGAGAGAAAACACACATGTGAGCATCCAGAAGGCACATGAACGATCCACACGATATGAAACTCATACTCGATTGCATCAATACGTGTTTTACAGATATCAACCACTCTATGAATGTAAATTAAATGATATGTAGGGAGCGATAAACAATCTGTTTAATGGCTTCCCATCTCCATCAGGGCCACTTGCTCTTTTATTCCTCCTTTTTCACACTCGTGTCACACTGTACGTGATATCCTGCATCCTCTTTACATCCTTCACTTTTTCTATTCGTTTCACCTGGGAGGTTTTTAAAAATTCATTAACGCCGTGCGTGAGAACACTTCTGGGAGTCTCTATATTGATTTCTTATTAATAGGTTGTTTGTTTTAATAAATTATTTTGTTCTCGGGGCGATGAATATGTTAAGTTAAAATGCAGTTGGTGGAAAGAAATGGCTCTAGGTGTTACAAGCAGCAGAGAGGAACAAATACGAATATCTTTATTTATTAGATTTTTTTTTTTAAGCAGCGCTGAGGTAATCGTTTACTGTCATTTCATACAACTCATGCATTAATAACTTTCTTGTTCTGTTTCCCTTCTGAGTGTTTAGCTTGTGATCGATACTCACGTGTTTATGAGTGAGTGTCGTCCGTAATAAAAGGATGATAAATAACTGACACAATGCATATTATGACAATGAATTCATATTGATATAAATAACTCACTGCTAGTGATTGTGTCATGCAATCAATACGGCTTGTCACTTCTAAGCACCTATAAATATTTGTTTTTGCAAGATGTAAGAAGGAGCGATGCTACTGGATCCAAACAGGCTGAACAGGGTGCAACTTTTTGTACACATAAAGCATCATGCAGCAGTTCTCCACAGTATCTGTAAACAGACTTTGATGTGCACAATCGATGGAGTTCCCCTTTAATGCATTACAAGTTGACACAAAGCATCAAGGCAGTGGAGTCTGCAGGTTCTGTGGCAGCTGTTTAAAAGCTTATAAATACAGGAGGTGGACAAAACCAGCAAAGAAGGCCCTCAATAGATCTCTCGACTGGCAGGAGTTTATTGAACTCAAGTCGTATTTTCTGTGGTTATACCTTGTGGTGGTTTTTGTTTTCAGTTAGTCTTTTTCAAATGTTCCTTTTATGTAGCTGTTACACCCCAGTGCAGCGAACTGTAGGGGGAGAAATGAAGAAGGAAAGAAATAAACACGTTGCTGCTGGCTTCCTTTCAACACTTTAATGAATAATAACTAACAAAGCATTTTCATTTAGCTCTCACAACAATGCACTACAGAACATGCACGTTTTCTTTATGTATCAACACTACTTGTGTGTCCATATTTTCAAATCTCCAAATCAGGACACTCTAATTTTACCAAACGCACATGTATTGATTCACAGATCAGTTACTGGTCACACACACGGTGGCGACAACACTCCATTATTATGCCCCTAAACACAGCTTCCATGAGTGGGCGGGCCGTCTTTCTTCCCCAACGTGGAGCAGGTTCACTCGAAAAAACATCTACCACTGTTTCCACAGCGAGCGCCGTGGTCCGTCTCCAGCGCGTGCCAGCAGCGCCACTACGCTCTGCTCCGTTTCAAATACCCTGAGAGTCTATTTTAGATTTGATGTTGTTTGCACGTCATTCTCCTTAATCCCACGTGATCTTGTAGTTCTCCTGTGATGTGTGTACAGCTGCTCATGGCTTCACTCGCGCCCCAGGAACGGACCCTGTTGGGCAGGGCGTGTGCTGTCCAACGGAGCGAAACCATGACAGTGACAGAACAAAGCGTGCATGGAATGTGGAAATTTGCAATGAGCGAAACATAATCAAGCTAAAGGAAGTGCAGTTCTGTCCATTTGAACACAGATCTGAGAAAAACAAATCCAGAGGGAGTTTGACTTCACTCTGTTTTTAGGAACTCCATCAGAACGTCACATATTGTACCTTTTTGATCGAACAAAATCATTGTTGACTTTGTGTTGAGCTACAAACAGAACATGAGCCCCAGTCTTCTCAGTGAATACCTCATTAGTTCGACCCGTTCCCTCCTCATGCTGACTTTCGATACTGTACACTGTGACACCTGACTTCCTCCTTTGCCCCCGTCATTACTACTGTAGCCACTCGACGTCAACACCAAACTATAA
Source organism: Tautogolabrus adspersus (assembly GCA_020745685.1). Classification (NCBI taxonomy): domain Eukaryota; kingdom Metazoa; phylum Chordata; class Actinopteri; order Labriformes; family Labridae; genus Tautogolabrus; species Tautogolabrus adspersus. The sequence goes on from CM036552.1 coordinate 23,175,565, forward strand.
ATGTAAAACTAGGTGGTAATAAGCTGCTTGGACAGACAACGTACACGGTCATGTTTGTGTGAGAGAGGTCTGTCCTTGCAGATAGGCACACTAATACAGTACATCCACAGTAACGCGTCTTTAGCAGCCTTGTGACTCTTGTTAATGCATTATTGGAGCTGTCATCTTGATTCAGTCTATTTACCGCCTGACAGTAACTCATGACAGCAACAGACAGACCATTCCTCTCCTGCACGTATAAAACTTTTACTGGGCTGACAAACTGCAACCGTTGGCTGGGAGGCCGGGAAATTCAGGATGGGAGGGTGCTGGGAAGGGAAGGAGGGACTTTATGGCTGCTTGTAAATTTGTCCATCAGAGCTTTCCTTCTTATCTGCTAGATTTGCTGTATTGGCTTCACAATGAGCTGTCTAGACTCCACCACTCCAAATGAAATCAATTCTACTCTTCACACGAGGTACTTAAAATGAAAAGACTTTTTATTTTGGGAGAAGGAGAAAATAAAAGACATGTTGTTTTGTAAGCTGCTAAACACATTTAATTAGTGGATGGATCGTGTTTCACACACAGGCGAGAATTAGGAGGATAAATGAGACGTAACACAGGAAAGGCTTCAGAGATGTGAAATAATGCAAAGCCACAAAAAAACTCACCTTTCTATCGCACCAGAATCCCACTCATTAGCTTTATGAATTTAACATCATGACTGGAAAAGCCCGAGCATCGAATCAGCCTCTTCTGTTTGTTAGTAAAGCTGGTGATTATTGTTTATTACTTCAATAAACACCATACAATCCTCAGCCTTCCTGCACCCATCTGGTATAATGACAACTTAAATATTCCGAGCTGTGCAGCCGTAAAATAAAAACTAAATGAGTAAAAGATAATGTGTGTTTTTTTAGCTGGCTAGATTCCCCCCAAAGGTTTATTTTTTTCACACACCTCCAGCTTTGGATTGAGAAATAGACTGGCATTTAAAAGAGGCAGCTTGGCTCTACAACAATGATGCATGGAGGATGTTTTTATTCACCTGCATGCATGCACGTCTGCACGCTCATATACACTCCTAAAAGTCTGATCCACACACAAACACGCACACGCCCACACAAACTATGCAAGTACAAACTAATCTCACGCCCAGAGGACATGACATAACGAGATAAACCACCACAATTTTGCATGCACAATAATTACAGCAAAGTATCATACATACTCTGCACCAATTAAGCTAACGCAATTAACTCCAGGGCTGTGGAGGATCTTAGAGGCTCGGTGAACCCTATGAGGATTTGTAGCAAGTTTCAGTCAATCCTCATTTCAAATAATCTCTTTGCGTATCATGCAACCGTCTGCCTCGTGCACCTGTGGAGTATTAGGAGGGCCATTTGGCTCTGATTAGATTCTCTGGCTCTGGCGGGAAATCGTGTTTTGTTGTCTCTGCCAAACTGTTTTGCTTTTGCAGGAACACTTAGATCACCAGTTGTCTCTCTTGGTTTTCTCCTTCCAAACCCTTTTGAGCTCATCTCTGCTCCCTCCTCATGTCTTTCCTCCACGCTCTCTCTCTCTCTCTCTCTCTCTCTCTCTCTCTGTCTCCTGGCTGCGATGAAGGCCACTGTAGGCAATCGATACCTGACAATGTGGCAAAATCATATATTCTTCCTCTTCTTTAGCAAATTCAATTTGGTCCTTAACATTCCAGTGGCTTTAATTAGATGCCCACGGTAGCAAATTGCAATTTACATTTTTATAGTTTTTCGAGTTAATTAGCTTGCTCGCTCAGCCAGACCCGACTTGTTTATGCCCTCCTCCCATTCTTTTCTCATTCTGCCCCCTCGCCTACTCTTTTTTTTTTAGGCCTTTGCTCGTGTTTTGTTTACAAGAAAAGAAAAGAAAAGCTTAATGCCGCACAATTCCTTCTCAATAAACCAAATAAAACATTAAGCCTACAAACGCTCCTTTTATTAGCCATTTAAAGTTAGGCTGCCAGGAATAGTGTGTTGTTCTGACTCTATCAGAAGTTTCCCATCCTCACTGAGGTTACACCCTATTGCACACAACATTTTAATAATCTCTTTTATGCAGACTCTTTTAAGTCACCTTTTTTTTTTTTTTAAAGACTTGTTTGGTGTCTAATTGGTTCGTCTCTATTCTTCACCTCTTTCTGCTCCAAATGGTCGTGCTGTGTGAAGTGTTTATCTTTCCGTGGCACTGACCCCAGCTGTGACCCTTTAACAGCATCAAAGTGAAAATGACTGTTTCTTATTGATTGTGGCAAACACAGTTGTCTGGGTACAATTGTCAACATGTTCTGGTAAGAAGAGCACATGTCTGAAGATCGCACGTAGTGTCTACCAAATGTTTTCCCCTTGAAGTTTGTGTCACGTTAAGTAGATCAATCTACTAATGTGTACACTTGCTATAGTGTCAGTTTGAAGGGGCAGATACAAATATAATGCAAGGGGCTGTCATTCAAGGTACCAGTAACATGATAAAGTATTATCTAGGAAGTTTGAGCAGCAGGTGATAGGGTTTAAGGGGTATTCAGAGGATGTAACAGTTCACAGTAGAATAACTAGAAATGCGTCATAGTGGCAATAATTGTTCCTTATCAATAACTCTGAAGACAAAGGACAAAAGATGTTTGAGCTTTAAGATGTATGATTGGACAATTTAGTGATAACCTGGTCATCTGTGGGTCAGTATAGAGTCGGTCGTCTGTCAATGGGAAGGTCTGGGTTTGGATCTGTAAATATGAATGGACTAAGCCTGAGTGACGTCAGCCATCTGTTCCTGCAGGGGGCTCCGGAGAATCATCGATGGCGATCTCACTGCTGGAAATGCTGTCTCAGCCTAACTTTCAGTCAACCTAACAACAGGCTGAGAGCTTGAGCTGAGGCGGGTTTTAAGCCCCCTGACACACCGTTACATTGCGCCCGCCTGTCAATCAGGTCAGCTACCTGCCTTACTATGTATAACACGTATCGTTCATATAATCAAAACGGATGCATTGTAAAAAAAATAATAATAATCACCCCCGAGTCCAGTGCTGGGTTTCTTTACATTAACATTGTATTGTCAGATTATATCAACTGAATTTCATTGGAATTTGTAACAATTCAAAATCACACTCAGGTGCAGAGGAAAGTCAAGGACACACAGAACAGTAAGAACAAGGTCTTTAATAAAAGAGTCATGGTCGTACACAGAGAGGCAGTCAACGAGGGCAGAAAAATCCAACTAGGGCAAATCCACAAAATCAAAAATCCAAACAAAGTTCGAGACTGGGAAAGAAAAACACGGCTTGAAAGCAAGAACACACCAAGGAGACAATGACAATCTGGCAGAGGGCTGGTGGAAACACACGGGTATATGTACAGGTCAGACTTATTGCAGATGAGACGCAGGTGTGTTTGAACAAAAGGCGGAACACAGAACAATGGCAGGAAGTCAGGCTAGATATCATACAACAGCAGCATATTACAAAATAAAACAGGAAGTGAACACAAAACACAAGAAAACTAAATGGTAGACTAAAATAATATCACATGAATGAATGACTTCTGAGTTATTTCTTTATATATTAAACCAACCCTGGCTCCAACTATTTTTTACCTACAACAGCACTAATACCCTTGTACTTTGGGGCTACACGTGTGGAGGCTGACATATCAGATGTGTACGGTGCAGTAAGTTGAACATGTAGCTGGCAGCTTGGGCACCAGGACAAAAGACAGAACATAAACATCACTGAACACCTTTGCAGCTCTACTTATACATTCATTCCAACTTCATAGTGGGTTCACTTTCAAACAAGACAAAAAAATCAAGTTTCTCTTCAAGCTAAAACACACCCAGGGTTGCCCCAGAAATGAATATCTCTGTAGAGCTGCCCCCTGCCAAAATACAGCTGACCTGAAGTGCTTGCAGCATCCGTGCAAAGAAATAAGATTGCAAAGTGAGTGCTCTGACCTGCCTCAGTCAAAGAAAAAAAATGAAAAGACTCAGTATCTCCTTGTGTAACTTGTCTGACATTTCCTTGTTTCTTCATCCCAACCCCATTACCATGTTTGTTCTAAAACTAAACCTTCTTTTTTTGATGACAGAAATCCACAGGAGAGCGAGAGCGAGGTGAAGGGGGGAGATAGAGAAAGAGATGGAAAAAGTCTGTTAAAAAAAAAGAGAGTCAGTCAGCGTGGGAATCAGCCCAGCAGACAGGCGAGTCACCTCTACTGTCAGTCACCACTCCCCTCCTGTGACCGGAGGACTAAATGAAACAAGGCCTTAGAGGTCCTCTATGTTGTCTTCTATTTCATCCTCTTCCTCCATCACTCTTCATCTCCTTAACACACATCAGACATGGAGCCCTGCAGACTGTGGAGCTGGCCGTGGGACCAAGGGCCTGCCAAGAGAGCATGTAAGCTCTGACCTCCATTACAACACAATTAAACGACCCGTGTCTTCCTCTGAGGTAAGACAGTACTTGACTGCTCTGCGTTTTTTTTCTCTCTTGCAGGCATTTTTCCTCTCTCCTTCTACACCATACTGTTCTTCCTCATTAACACATCACATTCATTTAGTGGCGTCTTCTCTGACATATTACAGCATGTTGTTATTCTGCAAACACGGCTATCAGAACAGACAGGGGCTAATGTCTATTTTAGCTGCTAATTGCTGGTTTATTCTGATAAGAATGAGGTCAGAAGTTCAGAAAAATCCAACATTCCTGCTTGTAGCAAAACATCAATAGATAATAAGTTATAACCTGCATTCTGCCGTGGTTGTGGAAATGGGGCAAGTAGAAGCTTTCAATGACATTATGAAAGAGCCGGTAACAGTGTCAACGTTTAAACGTCAGCTGTCTGTCTGTTCATTTCATGGATCACAGACACCCAGAGTGTTTGCTGCTTCCTGCACTTTTAAATACCACCGAACCAAAGAATCAATCTCTCGCTTTCACACTCAAGCAGTCTTTTCCAATTTGGGAAAGACAAATAACCTCGGCCAAGATCTTAAAACAAAAGTGGGGGAAAAAAAGGATAAAAAAACGGAAGATTTATTTTTAACAAAAAGGCAAAATCCATCAAAATTCAACACTGGGGAAAAACACAGAAGTTCATAGGAAGCCATACTACAGGCTTAAGGATACAAGGAAGGGGGCGCTGGTGGCACAGTGGTTAGTGCGCGCGTCCCATATATGGAGGCTGTAGTCCTCAACGTGGGCAGCCCAGGTTCGAATCTGACCTGTGGCTCCTTTCCCGCATGTCAATCCCCTCTCTCTTTACCTGATTTCCATCTCTATCCACTGTCCTATCTCTCCAATAAAGGCACAAAAAGCCCAAAAATAAATCAAAAAGGATACAAGGAAGGTTGACATATAACGAACTGACAACAAGAGGGAAGGAACACTGAGACTAAATAGACACTACAGGTGAGACTAACAACACAGGTGAAGCCAATCAGGGCAATCAAAATGAAGGGGAACTAGACGAAGAGAGGAAGTAAGACAAGAAACACTGGGGACAAGAACTACAAAATAAAACAGGAAACACTACAGACAAACGGGGACTCAAGCGTGTAACAGGAGGATAAGAAATGACACACACACACACACACACACACACACACACACACACACACACACACACACACACACACACACACACACACACAAAAGAAAGATACCAGTGTTTTAATTCATAAATAATACAAGCTGCTGCATTGGGGGGGAGGCTCCCTCCTCTGGGTCTAGTGGCCCCTGCCTCTCACATATGCACTCCTTAAACAGGCTGGGTCCTGCAAGTGGCAAGTCCCCTCCTGAGGGTCTGGTGGCTGCTGGACCCGACCAAAGAAAAATAATAACAACCCCCCTTTTCCCTCCCTCTCTCCATCCTATCCTCAAATCAACAGCAGTCGACCTTTGACCCCAAAACCCCGGTTGCATTACACAAACTCTCACCTTTCACACCAAAACATTAATACACACATCAACTTATTCAAAACATACCACACACCCTTCTCAATTCTCTCATCTCCCTCTCAAGTCCACCTTAAAAAAGCAGCATCTCTCTCTCTCTCTCTTCTTGAATCCTTTTTCATGTATTTTGTATAATTTAGTAATGTCTTTGCTGGTTGGAGTCTGTCAGCTGATGTCTCAGTATTTTGCAGTATATTTTTTTGTGTCTTTGCTGTCCTCCTCCTCTGTTTTGTTTGTATCGTCTAGCACTTGTACTGATTTCACAATTGCACAATAAAAAATAAATGTAAACATTTAAAAAAAAATATACACAAGGGAAACAAGCAACATGAAAGAATTCTAAACACTGAAATTAACAAAATATAAAACCAAACAAGAACAAATCATTCTGTTGCAGGACATAAGATTTAGAGGCTACATAAACAGAATCATCCTACTTAGGCGGTGTTTCTTTTACGCTTTGGAGTACTGAGAGAGCACAATAAAGGCCTTCATTTTGAAAGTCTGCAGGGATACATCAACACCCCACAGGCTGCATCATTCCAGCAGATATTTGGCGGATAACATACCCTGGAAAGCAGCTGCTGGCTGTGATGGTTCAGTGTTTGAAAGCACATCGGGTCTTTGAAAGCAGACTTTAGTCTTTCTTTGGAGTTTCTGAAGCCCCGCCCTTCTTCAGCAGTCTGCTCACTTCTATCGGAATCCACCTTTCTCCTCTAATTATAGACCGCTTGTTTGTGTATCAGCCCGGCTGCGCCTTTGAAATCTGATCGTTTTCGTTGTATCGTTTTCCCTGACAGCTTGTTCCTATAGTTCTTTTTCGATTGTCCAAGCCACTTTCTTCTCTTCAAATTGGCATGTATTGCTGCATCTGTTTGGTCCTTAAACCCACAAACAAAAGTGTTAACAGAACCAGAACACATGCCTGAAAAAGGAGGGCTAATCTCTGCCTGAAGGATAGACAGGAAAGTGTGAGGACACGGGGGCTGGAGGGGAATCTGGAGCTTCTGACCTGCTGTTCCAGCCTCTATCTGCTAATTAGTCCTGTTCACTAACCAGATGCTTATAATTAAATTTACATGCAGCGGTGAATAGCCGGATAAAAAAGAACAGATCCATCAGGAGGCCTACAAAAGGAGGCGTTCATCGACCATCACATGCTGCGTGAAAATACACAAGAACATAAAAAGCTCATTAAGAGAGACAATAAAGGGAAGAGACCCCCAGAGCACTTCAAACACCATCTTGAGCTGTGCCCCTGGAAGCATCCGCCCACCTTCACCCCTCCTCTCCCTCCCATCCTTGTCACGTTTCCTCTCCACCATAACATCTCTTTTTCCCTCGAACAAGTTTGTTTGTTTGCACCCTTTGCTCTTTTACTCTGCACCTGTCCAATGGTGGATTTTCTGTTGTCACAGGCGAACCCGCTTTCCTCTAGATATCCAAATAGGGAAAGAATAAAAAAGCTCCTGTTTAAGCAGATTTGGCACAGCGCCCTAGCTGATGGAGCTAGCTGCAGGATCAAAACAACACCCCCACCCGATAACAGAAAAGCCTTTCTCTTACTCACTTACTCCCACTTGGATGCTCTGGCTAGTTACTAATTGCTCAGAGCTATTTGAATACACCTAATTAAAACAAATGTAAAGTAGATCATTAGTTGAAAGATGTTTGCTCCCTGTTGTAGGGGATCTGGCGGTGTGGACACGCAAACAAAAAGGGCATCCAGCATCGCTCTGTGGTCAGCGACCGCTAAGTTATTCATCAGGAGCCGGGCCAAAAGAGGATAAACTAGCGCCAGAATGCCATTACTGCTTTTCCTGTCGATTATTTTAAAGGCAAACAACGGTTTGATTCCCTGCAGCAGCCCTGATCAAACAAAGTACATATATAGGGCAGATCATCAAGAGTAAATATCAAAGGATCTGACAAGCAGAGGTCTAATTGCTGCTATTTTACAGGAGGTCTTCCCCTCTTCTGTAGATAAATAAACTCACAGCAAAGCAGAGAGGAGGTGTGTGTACAGAGAAAACACGCAGAGAACTTACAAGGATGCAGGAGAAAATTATTTAACAGGCCTATTTAAGGTAGACATGCAATAGCAGGAGGCACAACAGTATTGAAGGTTTACCAGTTCGAAGGTATTTAGCTAGCTTTTTTGGCACAGTTTATATGGACCTGAATGCCGTTATCAGCTGCATGTTTTAAAAGTCAAATGTCTGCTTTGAAAAGGTCTATTAGTGCTGTGATGACTTAGTGGATATTCAACTGTTTAGGATGTAAGTAATGGACTGTGTTTCTATTGGTTATAACACTGTGACTCACAAACAGAACATGAGTCATTAGTAGAGATGCACCGATTGGAAAAATCAGGGCCGATACCGATGTCTGATGTAATTACAATTTAGCAGATCGCCGATTGCGATACCGATGTTTGTTTCATGTCTTCTTTTAGTGCAAGACTCCCACAATGCAACATTTTCTCTCATGTTTGACAATGAAAACAAGTCAGACTTTGTTCAACAGGTGACTTCATCTGCCCAAAAAACGATTCTCTGAATCAGTAGTTAGGTGAACTAGATGTCGGCATTCAATTGATTTGGCACAACAAGTAAACATCGGCTACTGACTTCAGTTCATGCCACATTATTGGACGATGTGCCGATGTCTGTCAACACGGCCGATAACGGCTGATAACGCTCCGATGCATCAGTGCATCCTCAGTCATTAGATAATTATAAACAAGACAACAAATGAGCCAAATCATCTTCTCACTTCTTTGGAACCAAAAACTACAAATCAGTTTGTCTAACCTGTGAGTTACAACCCTTTTATTTTAATAGTGTTGCGTTCCATTTGAGAACTCCTTTGTGCGTATGCAAGTGGAGGGATCATGGCAACTATTGCATGTTCAAGATGAGGGAAATATTGGCATACCTTTAATATAAATACAAATGCATTTGCACGTTTGTGTCAAGACCCAGAAGTCAGTGTCTTAGATGAGTAAAGGCTGTGCTACATGCCCATCCACCTCTGGAACTTACACTCCCCTCAATTTTCCAGCTGGCTACATAAAGAACACAACAAATACAGATTTATGGATAACCACAAGAACTATGTGGCAAACAGTATATGTGATAAATTGTTATAAACAAGAAATGTCTTTGATTTGAAAGAGGAATGAAGAGAAGAATAAAGGTTGAGTGAGGTAAATCAGAGCAGACCCATTCCCCTCTTCAGCAGTGAGGTGGAGGCCCTTCTCCTGTGTCAGCCTGTAATTAACTATTGACCGTGCCACCAACAGGAACCAAGAAGCAGTAGACGAAGAACCTAGACTAAAGGCTAATAGCCCGAGAATGTGATACATCCCTTAAAGGCCTTTCCCTCTGCTCCGCTCATCACTTTTCCCAGTTTAGGCAGCGTTTCAAATCCACTCTGCGATGAGCTGCTGCTGCAGCCAGCACACACTGCGACAAGTTTAGTCTTTACAGAATCTACGGATTTGTTTGATCCAAGTCTGAAAACAATTACACACTCACACAAGCGCTGCCAGCACACTCGTAAAAGTATCTCTTTGCACACATACACCCATTTAATGTGTGTGAATATGCAGCCAAGACAAAGCAAGCTAGAAATAGGAGAACCAAACTATGAATCCGGCAGAATTATGCAAAAAACGCATTATGGCTGGCAAAATAAGCATCATAGTGCAGGAACACTTATAGGCACACTCTTAACACAGCATAGAAACACACACACATGCCACAGGGACCCTGTTTGTGCTGCCCACAGTCTGACAGAGGCCCATATGCAAAACACACCCACACACAAATTTTATATGCACACTAGGCGAGAAACAAACAGCCTTGCAGTTATGCACGGCGGCACGCTGGGGTCAGGCCCTTAAGGACTGAAAATATGCATGTGATAATAAAGTGCAGTTTTTAAAACATGACATCCCACAGATGATTCATTTTGTGTCATTTATTGCCATAAAATCATGTATACAGTCCAATTATTTTTAAAGATGAAAGACAGAAAACAAGGGAATAAATGGACCATGAGAGAAGACTTGAGATAATTACCGGTCTGTCATTACACCTGGACGTTGGACACAACCACATAATGCAAATTAACAATAATTAACCAGGAGATATGGGTTTTTTTGTACTCTTCTATCTTCGCCCGTCAATCATTCTCACCTATATATGTGAAGAATAATTACCACCTGCATCAGATCTCCTCTCCACACCTGTAATTACAGCAGTGCTTTGCAGAATGTTCAACCACACATTTGATTGAGGCGCTCTTGCGTGTGAGCTGTCCTCCCACTACCGAGCTACAGTTCAGATATGAGCAAATTGTGTATAGTGTGTGCAGGCCGAGCTGGTGGATAAAGCAGGGGAGATAATTCAAAGGCGCGGGGAGAGGACATGCTCTTGGTTTGCTGGTCTCCATGGTCTCCAAACAAGCCTATGAATTTTCATAACTGGTGGGTGGACCGTAGTTGGCGCAGCAAGTGAGCAAATGGCTCCATCTCAGGAATCATGAATATCAATGAAAAAGAAGGAATGTGACGGTGCTGGTAGAGCAGGGACTGGGAAAACAAATGTCCAGCATGTCCAAGCACTAATCTGGAACACAATGTTTCCCAAGGCTCTAATGACTGCTGTGTTTAATTCTTCATTGTGCCATGTTTATAGAGTTCTAATTAAAAGTGAGTCCGTGCTAAGACTATTAAGATGCAATAAGCACCATACTGACTTTAAAGGAAGAGTGTGTGACTCTCTGATCCAGTAGATGTCGCCCTTTAGCACCAGCATTAAACCAAAACAAACTTCTGTTTGGTGAAACCTATGCTATTCTGAAGCCTCCGCTCTCCTCAAGCGACACAACTACAACCCCTCTCGACTCGCGTTCACACAAAGGAGTTATCAATTAGAACGCACCATAATTAAGCGGCGGACAAAACTGTCCTTTGCTCGAGCTGCAATTGCCTGTGGTCTGCATTGTTGTGTTAGCAGGCTAATGTTGGCACACTTTGGTTAACTCATAGCATTGCCGAGGAAGCACCGGATGTTACGTCAAAGATCGCTACACAAAGAAGCAGCACCATAGCAGCAGGCCGTCCCCACCAACGATCCAGAGGAACCTACGAGACAAAAGAGCTCAGGAGCTCCCAGGAAAATATGTGGTTAGTAACGTACATGGTACATGAAGATTTTACAGATAGTGACATGAAGTGTCAGAGAGAGAGAGACAGGAGCTCAAGGTGCCAGGTCCCCCGGCAGTCTAACCCTATAGCAGCATAACTCGGAGCTGGTCCATATCTGAGCCAGCTCTTATTTTAAGCTTTATCAAAAAGGAATGTTTTAGAGCCTACGTTTAAAAGTACAGAGGGTGTCTGCATCCTGCACCCATGTTAGCTTGTTAAGATAAACAAACAAAGAGTTTGTAATTGTGCAAATTCAATCATTATGAACCATTTCAACCATTGCTAAGAAAAGCGGCAGCACACTCCGCACTGGTTTTTTGTATTTCTTAAGATTCCCGCTGATTATTTCTCATTCATGTCAGAGCACATAATGAAAAGTGAGTTGCTGTTCGTCCAAATCTGAGCGAAAGCTTCGAGAGTTTCTTGTGATAGCAGATGGTGGAATAAGTGAGAGGCTGATGAAAAACTCACTGCCATGCTCGAGCATGTTTATCATCTTCAGACGGAGGAAACCTCGCCAGAAAAGTGACAGTTGCGATGAGAATGTTTTATGTGAGTTTTACTACCAAATCAAGGCAATCAATCATCTTCTCCGTGAACTCATTTTTCAATAGTTTCACTAATAAATCATTATTTATTTGAAAATGATTTATTGGTATTTAATAATATCTGATGAAGCACTCCAGTATTTCTATATTTTGCCTTCATGAAGTTATGGGGACGTGCAGGATCAAGATTTGGATGACAGTTACATTATATAATTAAATCTATGTCGAGCATGCTATTTACCTATAGTACTGTAAGTCTACAGCACAAGAGGTCACAGTCAAGCTCAGACAAATCACAGGCATGCACTGTACGATTGTATAGATGTCAAGAAGGATTATCCACTCAGCAAGCACAACCTAAGCTCGATAATGTGTGCTCACACTGTGCGTGTAATTTGGGATAGAGCATTGACAATATTGTCAATAAAGATACTAGCGTTCATGTCTGTACTGATAGGAACAGACTAGACACTCATGGCTCTGCTTTCACTGTGGTAAAGTTTTGCTGTGTGCCAACCAACATTTTTGGCATGCCATAAATCCATCCGACCATTCAGGAGCAGCTGATAGGGCTGTGATCAGCCCTCATGCCACACTGCACGGCAAACGACCAGCTTTTGAGTTGAAATTCAGCCCAATTTCATAATCATTTGTGCTTCTTCAGGCTCAATCAGCACAGCGGATCCCCGGCCATTTATGTTAGTCAGTATTTTTTTGGAGCCGAACAATGGATAGATTCAGAGAGGTCGAAATTGCTCACCTCGCCCTTTTGTCAAACGGCGTTACTGCCACCCTGGAAAAGCTCTTATTTTAAAATCAATTTCAAAGTAAAAGTCTATGAATCATTGGGCTCCTACAGAAGTGATGTGCATGATGCAGCAAAAGCAGACAAGCAAGAGTCAAAAGCATCTAGTCTTAAATCTATTCTGTTAAAATGTACAAATTAGGAGTCCTGATTTCAATTTTTTTTTAAACAAGCGAATACGAAGCTCGACCTGAGCTTGCAAATGATCTGCTCACACTGAAAGCTTCATCTTTTGAAAGATAAGATAGCTGAAGATAATTCATTTATTCCATCACTGGTGTGTATTTTCTTTCCTGAGCCCTTATTGTATATCTTTCATGTTAAATGTATTTTGAAATGTTGAAGTTTGAGTACCGGTAACTTAGCTGCCAGGCACATTTTTCCCTTTCTCAATGTTCAAAACCTGCTTTGTAATTTCCCACACTTTATATTTAATGTGCTAATTTCCATTGTAATGGAAAAACATTAATGAGTCTCAGAGCTGGTGTCCATGTATTAGAATAAGTCTGACTGTTTAGTAAGAATAAATGAGGAAATGGAAAGTGGTCGTTACCTGTTGAAGAGCCGATCGCTACACGCAGTCGATGGACAGTCGGCTCTTCCACTACAATAGAATTATGAGCGGGATGGATGGTTGAGCCATGACATCGATATCTACTTATCTGTGTGTCCATCTTGAAATCGGCTGAGAGGAGTGTGATTAAAAGCCTGTGTGATTCATGCTTTCAATTCTATTGATCTCCCTATACAAACCATTACTGGAGCCTCAAACTCACATGTGGACACACACAGAAACAGCACACACACTTAGATCCACCATCCCATCCATATCTATAAATATCAACCTGAGGTAGACTGACTGACGACCTTATTTCTCTCTCTCTCTCTCACACACACACATATACACACTAGATTAAAGCTGGCTTTCATTCTGCCCGGGTAAAGCTCGACAGCTAGTTTGCTGTGAATTTAAAGCGATAAGCTGTGCAGTGGCGAGCTGTAGCTATTCCTGGACATAAGGTGCACGGCCAGAGCCTGAAGATTTATCTCCTCCTCTGAAATTTAATTTGGGGGCAGGAATAATAAGGCATAGGAAATGAAAGTTAATCATGAAACCTCTCTCACTTTTCCCCTCTCTTTCTCTGACACCGGCTTTGAGAGCTCAGCTGAGGCCTGCTTTATGTTGTCTGCAGCCTTTTGTCTCTTTCCTCCCCTCGCAACCTTTTAAATGCTTCATAAATCAGAAACAAGGCACTCGCTTCTGATGGTTTGTTGTCCCGCAGAAACTAATTACAATGAGTAAGCCAGTGAAACAAACCAGAATGAAATGGCACCACAGCTAACGATCATGAGAAATGTGGACAAGTTAGGGAACATAGTGTACGACTGGAAAGGGTTCAAGTTGCTGTAGTGGTGTTTCTTTCTTATTATTTCCTTATACGTAGAAACAATGCCTTGATTGTAGAGATAGGACAGTGGATAGAGTCGGAAATTAGGGGGAGAGAGAGTGGACAATGACAGGATAGGAGACAAAGGTCAGATTTGAAGCCAAGCCGCCCGCTTTAAGAACTACAGTCTATGTACATGGTGCGTGCACCCTAACCCCTCCACCTACAGCGGCCCTCAATTATTTTCTTTTACACTAAATTCAATGACTTGTTTCTATGTGAAAAGTTTACTTGTACTGCTGGACACACTTACGTTATCTTCATCAAATGTTCTGTTTTAGCTCCTTTTAGCTCTTCATTTTGGTTTTCCGGCCTGTGCACAATGAAGACAGTGTGTTTCACTGCCCTATGTAAATCCCATGTTTGAATGTTTATTTTAGGATTACCTGCTTGTTCTAAAAACCAAAACATTATGGCTGTTGTAGAGGATAAGCTCAGGAAGTTATGGGTACCTCAAAGAGAGATAAATTCATTCTTTCTAACATCATGGAAGCAAGACAGCTAATAAGCAGAAGTTGCTAATTACCTTTTTTTAATTTGGCTTTTTCGCCTTTATTTGATGATTGGGGAACATGTTGAAGAGGAGCAACAGGTCGGACTTGAACCCTAGGCCGTCCGCTTGGAGGTCTAATAGCCTCTGTACATGGAGCGCGATCTAACCTCTAGGCCATCTGCGCCCCAGCAGAAAGGATTTTTTCCGAAGTAACCAGGGACAGAGGTTTCTGATGTTTTAAACCAATAGAGCAACTAAATTGAAACAACCTATTAAATGATCTCGGGATCGGCTGTTCCCCAATAAAACATTAGAGTAAACCTGATGCTCCATATTAGCATATGTGGATACAGGGCTGTTTATTGCTGTAGTTTATGATGGGGAACCTAGAGAGTGATTTTTATAAGGCACAAAGATTTAAAGGATCAGGTTTTATTGTTTTTGAGCACTGATTGCAAAAAGCAATACAATATTCTGCTAAATCTGGTTTTATTTAGATCTCATTGTTGGGGAATTTATTCAGACAGACACGTGAGCAAACGCCCAGATAACACACACCAAAAAAAAAACACCTACACTGTAAATCATTTTCCTGTAAAATAACAGTAAAGAGCAGCAGAGACGCCAAAACTGTAAATTGACTTTACAGTAGTTGGCTGTTAACAAGAAATACGGTATACTTCTGTATTTCTACAATTAACAGTAAAGAGCTGGCAGCAGAGACTCCAGCAATATACTGTAATTTTACAGTATGAATACTGTAAAGAACTTTACAGTTGTGGGCTATAAATCAGAATTACAGTATATTTCTGTATTTCTACTGGCAGCAAAGATGCCAGCAATATTCTGTAATTCTAAATGATTTAACAGTCTAATACAGTCAAATTAAATACAGCATAATTCTTTTTAGGATGTTACTTCAACTTATCACGGTTTACAATAGACAGGCACAATAGATAATAAAAAAAAACTAAATTTAGCATTTTAAAGGTTATTTATAATATCAGTGCAACTAAGAATACAACTTCATTATTCTGTGGGCTACAAACAACTGCCTAAAATATGCATTATTGTGATATACAAAATAAGCAATAAAAACTTATAGAGGATTGAAATCAAGTTAATTTTATTTGTAAGGGCAATGTCAACATTAATACTGCTACTGTCAAATTGAAACAACAAAAAAACAAACTCTAAGGTGTCCCAGAGATTCCAGCTCAAAAGATTTTGAGTAGGAAACAGACAAAGCTTAGAGTCTACTTTAAACTACGTAAACTACGCAATAAATGTAATTTTTTAAGTTGCGTTTGAGTAACTGCCCCTTACCCTCACCAAACATCTGAGACTATAGAGACGGACTAATTTTGTTTTGGGTTGATGTCGATATCGTACCATATGGGCGAATATAAACAATTTTTTGTGTTTATTTCTTTTCCTCTTTCTTCCCACTCATTTTTTCTCGGCGATCTCCCGCGAACCCGATCTGACTCCCAGTCTCCACCCGGAGGAGAGCAGGCGGGGAGCGAGAGGTCGCACGATCTCCCGCGAACCCGATCTGACTCCCAGTCTCCACCCGGAGGAGAGCAGGCGGGGAGCGAGAGGTCGCGCGATCTCCCGCGAACCCGATCTGACTCCCAGTCTCCACCCGGAGGAGAGCAGGCGGGGAGCGAGAGGTCGCGCGATCTCCCGCGAACCCGATCTGACTCCCAGTCTCCACCCGGAGGAGAGCAGGCGGGGAGCGAGAGGTCGCGCGATCTCCCGCGAACCCGATCTGACTCCCAGTCTCCACCCGGAGGAGAGCAGGCGGGGAGCGAGAGGTCGCGCGATCTCCCGCGAACCCGATCTGACTCCCATCTATAACATCATTATACTGTTTGGGGCCTTTGTCCTTTTGCTTCAAGGTGAGCATCCCACAATGCATTGCTAACTACAGTTCTTAACTGTTTTAGATCAAAACAGTATTTTAGTGTTGAAAATTGGCCGTAAATTAACAGCAATTGCTTACAGTGTACTAATGTGTTAGAGATGGAGTGTAATCAAGAGCTTGAATGCTACCATTAAGCAGTGGTTGATGAATCCAATTTTCCTTCAGTAAAAAGGAAGCCGCTGTCTGTCATTCCTATCAGGGAGTCACTTAACCTGGATGGCTTGTGTAAACACCCTGTGGGATAAATGAGTATTATCTTCGAGGAGGCCAGGAGCCGCCAAAGCAGAGGGGTGATGGAAATAAGCAGAAAAAAAAGCCTATCACTTTCACTTCCTGGACAATGAGGATGGCTGTAGTGTGTGTTTGGGTTTGTTCGTTTGCGCGGCAGGAGAAGAAAGAGCGAGAGGAGCAATTGGGAGAGCGAGACAGAAAAGAAGGGATGAGTGAGAGAGAGAGAGAGAGAGAGAGAGAGAGAGAGAGAGAGAGAGAGAGAGGGGAGTGTAATGAGGTGTCTGGGATGCTGATGTGTTTTCAGTGATACCCACCGTTCCACTAACAGTTTTCTGAGCAGGGTGCTTTGGCATGTCTGCGTCCTGACCAATTCAACCGGTCCTGATTGCTTCTCATTGATGTGATTGTTGTGAGCAAGGCTGTGATTGGCTGCTGTGTTTACCTGTTAGAGAGAAGACATTGAACTACTTCTTCTTTCTTTGTTTACCTCTCCTGTTCAAAAGTTATCACTCCTGTTATTACCTCTCCCCTGGACGACTATTACTCCCTGTACACGGGGGTCAGACACTCCTCCCTCTCTTGTCTGCAGCGTCTCTTTCCCAAGCTCGCCACCCTCAACTGCCTCCCTTGTAGTGAAATAATTAATTTCAAAATCCTATAACCAGTATTTTGTCACTCCATGGATCGACTCCCTCATATTTATCAGACTTTGGAACTCCCTACATTACCCCATTCACTTACTTCTGAAGAGCTGTTATGAAGCCCAACGATGGACTCATCGAGAGTCTCGCAAAGAGGGGTCTTTGAGACGGGCCGAATGAATACATAAACCAATAAATTGGTTGTTGAAAAATGTCTAGGTTGTCCTCTAGCTATATTGGCTTAATTTTTCAAGCAGTGGAGGTTTCCGTACAGTCCGCTCCAAATCTCCCAGACTGCTGGTAACATCATGTTTAACAGTACCTCAATAATGGTCCAACAAAAGACCCTATGGTGATGCATTATGGGAACTGTGGAATCACAAGACCCTCACTCAGCCCAGGGAATAAAGCAAGTTTGCTCTTTTAGGCCTCCCGCCTTATGGACGACTCCTGTCTGTCAGTGGGAGCTAACACAGCGCTGACACATCACCCAGCATGACACCAAAGTGCCTGTGTGTTTATGTGTGCAAGAACAGATCTGTGTGCATTCTCGTGTGTGTGAGTGTTTGAGTAGGTATGACTTTTGAGGCATGCATCATTTTCCAGGCAGACGAATATGAAAATGCATGACAACTCTTGCATGACAGCCCTGTCATCATTCATCCATCAATCAACGTTTCAACGTATACATTCACAGAGAGGGAACGCACACATCATGCGAATGTAGAGATATGCCGATGGGATGTCATGTCATTTATTATCGAATATAGAGCAGGGTTAGAGGAATAGTGTGAAAGCGGTTGAGGGCTGAAGAAGTGAACATGACACCTCACCAAACCAGACCTGTCTTCAAATCAGGTGGCATTTAGGCTTGGCACTGTGGTACAAAACCATTTTTCTGCTTGTTTCTGGGATCCTCACTGTAAGTTTGAAGGATGTCTGATCCAATTCTTCTCCAACACTTTGGGACAGATGGAGACAGGAGCTGCTATTTAGGGAGAATGGTGCTGAAGAGATCTTAACGGGAGGAAGAAGAAGCCAACAGACAAAAATGGTGCCTTTAAGGCTGCTTCCTCCAGTAAAAAAACTCACTCTTGAGTAAGCTGTCATTTCGTTTTTAATAGTTTCAGGCAAAATCTGTCGCTCAACTATTGTTAATCTTATCAGGTTGTAATTATAGCATGGAAATTACAACTATATGCCTATATATCTGCAGCTAAGAGCCAGTTAGCTCAGGGCTTCACTCCTGTGTCTGTATCCGGAGCGAAAATCAGAGCCTTAAGCAGCTAGTCCCTCAGCTCTGTCTTATCTTCCAGCCATATATTGCTTTTCCATTCGGCAATTTCCCCAAACTTACCCCACCTCCCTCCTCTACACATATAAAGATCTGGTTTTTATTGGTTGGGGTCTCCTAGCTTGTGGATTCAGAAAGGTATGAGAGGGGCAGAAGGGTAGGACATATAGATTTATTCGCGGCAGAGTCAGAGGAATGGGCTGCCTATTCAACCGGTATCTTTTTCAATTGTACATAGTAGATATCAAACTGGAGCCCAGCTGTACTGTGGAACTGTTTGGGAAAAGGTCACGGCGCTGCCTCGCTCACTGCATGCAGTCGATTTGTTCAGTTGAAGGGATTCAATTCTAGGCACAGGCCTGAACCGGAATGAGAGGACAAGTGTAGCATTTGAAATGTGTCCTCATGCTTGGCTCCCTCACTATAAAGGATGGTCATTAGTGTGATTAAATGCCATATCTAAAACATGGAACAAGATGCATATTGATTATATCATTACAACTTGCACCATATCCAATTGATTCTCCTCCCTGCTTGATTTATCTGCAGGAAGCTGGCAATAATATTAGTTTGAGTGACAGCTGGGTTCTGCAGGGCAAGAGATTGGAAAGGTTGTCATATGCCAAAGGCGTGGTCATGTAGATAAAACATGGTTCCAGTCGTTTAAAAAAATTAAATGCATTATGCATGGGTAGCTCTCGTTCATTTTGTGCATCCTCGAATCTGATAAGTCCTTGTAAATGAACTGTATCTGCAGCCATATTGTAAATGGAACGTCAAACGAGCACTGCCATCCATCTGGGAAGAATGACAAAAACCAGCAGCCTAAATTATTCTGTGTCTCTGTTTTTATGGCAGTTTTTCATCCTAAATTACAAAGCTTGAAATTCAACTTATTTTAATGCCATTTATAAAATATGAAGCTTAATTCTCTCAAAGCTGGTGGGTAACAAATGTGTTGATGAGTTTTACAGTGACAGACTTGAACTTGAGGGAAAAACAAGTTAAACTTTTAAGCAAATCTGCAAGAGAAATCATTCATTTCTATCCTGTTCTATTCTATGCTTTCCAGTAAGAAACAGTAGTTTCGGGTGGAACAGATCGGCATGAGTCCTGTGAGAGCAGAGCAGATTCACCATAATCTGCAGTATGATGTCAGCATGTTATTGTTCTCCTGGTTTGAGCCGTGATTAGAGAGCAGATTGAAGACATTTGTTGCATGCAATCCAACAGATTACTGAGAGACACAGTGTCAGAAGAGGGAGCAGATCTGCCAGCCATACACCCAAGAATAGGTTGATGGAGATTTGTGGATTGGTGTGTGTGTGTGTGTGTGTGTGTGTGTGTGTGTGTGTGTGTGTGTGTGTGTGTGTGTGTGTGTGTGTGTGTGTGTGTGTGTGTGTGTGTGTGTGTGTGTGTGTGTGTGTGGGAGAGGCTCCTGCTGCACATTCATGAGAGAACAATCAAATGCAGCCATGTAAAAACATGTTTCAGGCTCATCACATAAATTGTCCAGGGTCAGTACGATTTGCACATTCTGCGTGTAGAACAGAGAAAGATAAAAACAAGATAACGAAAGTGCTAAATCAGGGAATATAATGACATAACTTGGTGACAGTAGGTTATAGGATAGAGCCATGGAAGATTATGCAAATCTACACCTTGACTAATAACATAAAATTTACATGTTCATACTGCATTAGCATACACACATATTCACACTCACGCACACACATGCATTAACAAGACTTACATGAGCGTGCCAATGTGCTGTCCGTGACGGATCAGTGTATACATGAGCTAATGTTAGTATGCAATATGCATGTGTGTGTGTGTGTGTGGGGGGGTCTCAATTTGTGTGTCTGTGATAGTGTCTTACTGTCTCAGCTCAGACCTGCATGTGTGTGTGTGTGTGTGTGTGTGTGTGTGCGTGTGTGTGTGTGTGCGTGTGTGTGTGTGTGTGTGTGTGTGTGTGTGTGTGTGTGTGTGTGTGTGTGTGTGTGTGTGTGTGTGTATGTAAGTTCCCAGGCACGTCTGTGTGTGTTTTCCTCCCCTGTCTAGCTCTCTAATAGTGTGTCCTCTGGATTAAGTGATATAAATGGAAGCTTTTCCTCCTGATGCACCATTCACTTGCTGAAAATAAAAATAGGCCCCTGAGGGAGAACTTTGTAGCACAGGGCAAACCCTCCCTTATTGTCAACCCTACACCCTCCCTCCGGGGAGTGGTATTCCAGGGCCACCTTAAGAGTCAACAAGCATCGGGGGAGAGGAGACAAATAGAGAAGTAGAGTTAATCAGCAATTCTGCTCAGACTGGCTGTCGGAGGATGTGGGTCATCATTTGCATCTGTGAGAGGACAACAGGATGAGCTACAAGGAGGGAGCGAAGGCAGGGCTTAGTTGCACAGATCTTGAGTACCGATGTCATAATCTTCAAGCACAATCTGTCTGTATTTACATTTTGGAGTAAAGTCCTGCATCTCAAACTGTTTTCTGCAAAAATATGGTAAAGACGTCACAGGGGAATATTCACATGCATGGGTACAGTAGCAGAAAAATGTGCAGCTATCCAAAAACCTCTCTTGTAATTGTCAGTGTTTTTTCAGAGTGAGTCCTGCAGAGGTTTTCTTTTTACTTTTTTGATATTTCTCAAAAATAACTTGACGAGATCCACAGACAAAATAAATGTACGGTAATAATGTACTTGAGCCAAAACTACGTGTTGCCCTTTTGGAGTTTTTGGAGAGATTTGAAACCTAATGCTTCTTCAATTGAACAACCCAAAGCCTCGTCATCATAGGGTATCACTTTCTCCCACTACATCCTACAGGTTTATCCGTGTGCTAAAAAAAAGGCATTTTAGGACATGTTGGAAAAAAACTACATCAAACACAAATTTAGCAGCTTTGTAAAAGTTGATTCAGCATAAAGCAATATTCAGCACGTCAACACAGAATAATTTATGCTTTGCTTTTTACTGCTCACAATATTTACTCCTCTAAACATCTGAATTTGTACTTAAGTCTTAAGATTTTTTGAGAGATTCACAATAAATGCAGTTCAATAGAACCAATGAGGTGGCAGCAGCTCAGTCTGTAGGGAACCGGAGGGTCGCCGGTTGAAGTCCAGGTGTGGACCAAAAAATGGAGGTTGGTCTGGTAGCTGGAGAGGTGCCAGGGCAGTTCCCGAGTACAGCCGAGGTGTCCTTGAGCAAGGCACCAAACCCCTAACAGCTCTGACACGCTCCCTGTGTAGCCGTGTAGCAGCCCCACTCTGACATCTCTCCATTAATGCATGTCCACAGGTCCTGTTTGTATACCTCAGATTAATTAAATATGTTCAAAAAAAAGAGAAGAAACTAAGTGTCTTAGCCTTGCATTTATTAGCACAAAAAAAAGCAAAAGTTTCTAATTTGCATCACAACATCGTCTCAGCGTTTGCCTCCCCCCCTGGCTCTCTTCTGTCTTCCTCCTGTCTCCCTCCATCACCTCCACACCTTCGCTCACCTCGCTACCACACATCAGTAACAATCTCATTTACCGCCCCATTAATTGCTGGAATCCTAGACACTGGTGAGAGAGGTATGCCTGTGTGTGTGTGTGTGTATGTGTGTGTGTGTGTGTGTGTGTGTGTGTGTGTGTGTGCGTGTGCGTGTGCGTGCGTGTGTCTGTGCGGCTGAAGTTTGCAAGTAGAAGCAGTACATTGAGGGAGGGAGGCTGAGGAAACGAAACATTTCGTATACACTAACAAAGCATTAACGGTACTTATTCATTCTGTTACATATCATGAGATTAATCTCAGTTAAAATCAGCATTACCCTCTAATTGTCCTTATTTAAAGGTCACATATTATTCTCCTATTCTACCACTTAAAATAAGTCTCAGAGGTCTCCAAAACGTGTCTTGTTCTAAATCCACTCTGATCCTGTATTTGATCATGCCTATATACCCCTCTATTTCAGCCCTGCTCAGAACAGGCTGTTTCTGTGTCTGTAGCTTTAAATGTAAATGAGCTGTGTCTGACCACGCCCCTCTCTGGAAGGGCTTGGGTGGCTCGGGCTTTCTCGCTCCATGCCCTATTGTTTACAGTGAGAAGGCAGACTCAGAGGGCAGAACAAACACCTAGCTGTGGGAGTGTCACCCACCTGGGGGAGGGGTTACTGCCCTTTGTGATGTCATGACGGGAAAATCTCCAAACGGTCTGTTTGAGCACACATTTTCTGAAAAGTGGAGCAGGCAAAAGACGGAGAGGATGGACTTTCTCATCATTGGGGGTTTGTAGACAGACTAGGGACACATATTAGTGTTAGAGAATCATGGTGAAGTGTAATTTACACAATATTTGACCTTTAATCCCTCTCAGTCATATAAAAATCAGGATAAAGAGCATTGAAAAGACTTTTTAAGTTTGAGATAATTGTGAAACCTCAACGTTTTGTACATACCTCTTTATGTTGCATTCAAACACCTGCACAAATGAGAAACTCAGATATCTATTCACACAAAAAGATCATCTTTCTGTCTCTTGCTGCCTCTTAATGTCTGACACACAAAAACTAGCAAACACACACAGACAAAGTTAAAAGACAAAGCACAAAAACCAGAGTGGCACATTAGCAGGGGGCTGTTAATGAAGTGAGTCCCTGCTGCAGTAATGAGCGTGCAGATTTAACTACATTAGCATCCCATTCCTCCTCGACTGTGCATCAGGTAGGGCACGACAGCACTCACAGTCAGACACATTACTGTTATTTGTTGCAACATTGATCCGAGCATCAGGATGCTGCTGCTTGGGGGGATGCAGGGGGAACTTTTGCACTGAAGTACTGTCAGTTCAACAGATTTACTTTGAGCTTTGTTTGTATTTTTGGTAATGCTTTGAGAGGAGGGTTTTCTGTTTGCTGCAGGGTTTTCACAGGGGGAGGCTTTTTGTGATCTGAAAGTGAGATATATAAACACTCCAAAAGAACCAAACAAGGAGCTCTTTTAAGAATAAGACAGTCGCTGGCAAGAAAAACAAGGCACATAACTGTTGTAATGCTTAAATTTAACTTACACACACCTTTTTTGTTTGAAAAAGTGTTTTCAGTGTGGGTTTATTTTAGAATCAAGTGCAAACAAAAAGAACACCAGTCCATTTCATAGCTCAGGGATGCCAGACTTCACAGTTGAAATAAATCAAATAAGAACTTCCTTTCAGTTCAACATTCCTGTCCTTAAAGTTATTTCTTGCAATTTTACCCTCTCCTTACACTCGCACTCCACATGCAGGCGTCTCTTACATTTCTGGCGTGCCATAACTCTAATGAGTGCCTCTGCATGCGGGGCACATCATGTGGATACTTGGCCATGAAATGAAAGCATAATTACACCAGGGAAGTGCTTTTGTCTCTTCATTTTCTCTCATCTTCACTATTCTGTGCTCCGTCGCTCTCAGGTGGCCCCGGTTCTTACGTGAATGCACTCAGGGGCAGCCTCTCTCTCTGTCTCTCCATCTTTGTCAGTTTCTTTCAGACACACACACACACACACACACCTACACTCTCCGACACTCTGTAACAATTATTGTCAGGGCAGGTCTGATGAGAGTGAAAAGAAAAAGCGAGAAAGTGTCTGAGTGTGTGAGACGGGCCTGAGTCATGGATAAAGGTCAAACAGATTGATAGCTCTAAAAAGCCCGGCACAAGGACGCAAGGTTATGACATCTTATATCACAGCTGTAGCTGCCGCCAGCGCCATCAGCGTTGTCTCCATCAGTGCGAGTTTTATGTTACCAGTAAGTGGCGAAGGGGTATCTGACATTCCAAGGCTTTCGCAAATTGTTCTCCAGACAGTACAAGTTGGTTTTTCTCCCTCTCTCTCTCTCTGTCTGTCTCTCTCACTTTCTCTCGCAGGTTTTAGTTTGAGATGAATAGGGATGTTTAAGTGGTGGCTCGGGCGCCGTCAAATCGTCCTTGAGTGTCGTACAATAGACACAAAGCGGCGCGGAGAGGGGCGAGAATGGGAGGCGGATAGAGATAAGAGGGAGAGGGTTAACAAAGAGGCTGTCAGAGACTGAGGCGCTTTGTCATTGTCTGGAGCATTTAATGAGCAAGAATTAAACAATGACAGCCCGTAATAACCTGAGAGCAGTGTGTGTGTTTGTGTGTGTGGATGTTTGTGTGTTGTTAGCCAAAGGTTTGCTTCTGCAGATAATGAGAAATGCCTGCCCTACTTTCAAAGCATTTAACTGATATTAACACCCACACCAGAAATAGTTGTGTTCAAACACGAGAGGTATGTTTGAACTCGTAAAAATATGAAAACACGAACCAGTTGCCGAACATAGTTTGGAGCAGTGGTTCTCAACTCGTCCAGCCTCAGGACCCAACACCAACTCCTCCTTCAGAAATCACTTCCTGAATTTCTGATATTTTTCAACCAATCAGATTTATTTAATAAAAGATTGTGCTGTAGACGCTTCAAATCATGTAATGGAGGCAAGAAACTGAACAAAACACCCATGTTTAAAACACACTTCACAAACTATTTTTCCAGGGACACACTTGCGACCCACTGAAAATGTCTCTGTGACCCACTTTTAGGTCCAGACCCACCAGTTGAGAAACACTGGTTCAGAGTCAATAATCTCTATTCACTGATGAGGACGTTCGATTGGCAGTAGGCTGTGAGTGGTCTGGTTTCTGCAAGTAGTAGTACTTGTTTTTTCAGCAGGCTTTGGTCACATGCATGAAGATAGCTCATGTGGAGAGAAGAACTGGCTGTAATGCAATTGTAGTTGAAACACTGTGCAGAGAATGAACGACATGACAGGAACAAATGAAGGCTTTACCCTCTGATTTAAGCATTTCAGTATAAAGAAGCAATTGAAACAGAATTAGTTGTGAAAAGAACCGAATGATGCCGCCAACAGCTGCTAAAAACACGTCCTTTGTTGTTGTTTAAAGGTAACACACATGGACACGGTCTAAGTCCTCATCCCTGTGTCGATGAATGGAAGTAAGCCTTCATCACAACCAGTGGAGCTCAACTGGTGTAGCCTCGACCCACCACCATGGCCTTACAGAGAAATCACGACCAAACCATTACATCACCATTTTTCAACCAATTACATATATTTAAAAAAGATGGGACAGTTTGGACCTCAGATGCTACAAAAGCTGACAGAACAAAGGAAAAAAACAAAACAAACAGGCACACATTCGTGACCCATTGAAAACGGCTTTGTAAACCACTTTTGGGTCCCAACCCACCAGTTGAGAACCATTGGTGGAAACCATGGGGTGAAAACCCCAAAAGAAACAACAAGAAAAATACTTTACATATACTGTAACGCAGCACAAATCCAAATGTTGAAAGGCTAGGTTTCCAATTTTAGTGAATAATGAAGGGATAATAACATCATCACATTAGCTATGATGCTGTTTGTGGAACTGCTTTGAATGGCAGTCTTTTGTAGCTGTACATGCAAGTTCCCAAAACCCTCATGGGGGCACTTACTGTGCATCCCCTCTCCACTGAAAAAACAAGGTTTTCCTAACACACACCAGCAAAAACCATACTCACACTAACTTCTGTTCCACCATGTCTTAATGACTGTAATCTTCCATCTTTGAACATCAACGCCTCGTAAAAATGTTTGGCCACCCAGTCCCTTTGCTTTCCAGCTGATTCCAATTAGACGCTGCCAGTAAATAATATTGTAATGCAGTGTTTTTGCTGAAAAGGGGAACAGGAGCGCTTGACGGAAGTTTCTCATCTCCAGAGGTTAATCCTCCATTTTCAGCCTAATTTACAGCACAATGGGAAACATGCGTGCAGGGAGACTGCGAAAGAAGGAGAAGACAGCCAGAGGTGGTGCTTTTGCAGGGGGGGGAGAGGAAAAGTGTGTTTATATCTAAAGGGACACCAAGGAACAGAAAATAAATAATAATATCAAGAGAGAGGAAACAGGGAAAAGGCCACAGCTCCTCCCAGACCGGGCAGATACTGTAGCCGCATGTAGCATTCATTTGTTGTCTATTTGAGTGGAAAATGACAAGTTGTGATCCAATCAGACTGCCTGTCTCGGGGGAAAGCGTGAGTGAGTGAGTCAATATGAACAAACACATACAGACCAGCCTTCCACTGCCACAAGCATCAATCTCCAGAGTCAGATTAATCAGATCTGAAATTAATCCAGACCAAACGGATGATATACAGATGACACCGGCGTATGTAAATGATGCAGCAGCTGCCTCGGAGGTGGATGGAAACCCAGCTGTGTGGTTTTATCCAAAACGGCTGTCGATCGAAAGAGCAGAAAGATACAGACGTCTGCACTGATTTTTGTAATGTATGCTGTGTGAGACTAAAGGCAGACCTCTTGGTTGAAGGCTTCATATAAATGTCAAATGAGGCAACAATAACGCTGTGAATACATTGAAATAGGTCAAGCGGAGTGCAGTTGATCTAAGGTCTTTACGCAGCAGGGTGAGCTGCATCCGTGAGGCGACTCTGTGTCTGCTTCTAAAAAATCACACACCAACCAGACGCTGCTCCCTGTCTGGATACACAGCACCCCCTAGAGGATAATCCAAAAAACAGGGACTCCCTTTGTGTTTGTGTGTGTAAAAAGGATTGAAAAACAAGTGTGTGTTTGTGTGTGTGTGTAATCGCAAGGCTAGCCCGAGCTGAGAGGAAGACTCAGTGACTTTATACTCCCGATAATCTGGATTAAAACCCTCTGGGACAGCATTAAACACAGCCGGCTGGGCATTACACGCACACACATACACACACACAATATTTCTCTCTCTCTCTCTATTTGTATTTCTCATCCTTTTTGTGTGTGTGTGTGTGTTCTGAAAGATGACGTGATTTTCTTCTACTAAGTCTCTGTATGAACATTTGCATGAATAAATTTAAGCTCTGCATTTATCTTTTGATCTGGATGTTGAAGAATCGGATGTTTACAGTCACTTCAGCCAAACCACTGGATGAAAACAGGTTCTCTTTAAGGCTGAGTCATTTCCCCAAAAAGCCTTTTGGTTTGCAAACCCTCTCTCGTACAAATTACCCGTGTACAAACCTAGAATACGCGTACACCACTTGACAATAACACTCAAACTCTAAGGGATGAGCAGTGATTGCGAGTGTTCGGTGAGGAGGGACGGGAGGTGGATGGGTTCTGCCCATCCTGGCCCAGCGGGGGTATTAGGTTTGATTGGATTTGGGTTGGGGATTTGTGTATTAAACTGAGATTACCATGCGATCCAGCATTTCACTGGGAAATCCACAGCTAGTAGTGAGAGGCAGAGCTTGCAGAGGGAGTCCGCTGACCTCCTGAACGCTGCCTGATTTCATTCACTCCTGCTCCTCCTTGGTGTCTACTCCTTGACTTGTGTTGATTTTTGTATTTCTTATGTCTTTATAGAAAAAGTCAGCACACACACATCACTTATTTAGGATGCTGAGTCTTAAAAAAAATCACAGCACCTGATGAAGAGCCCGGTCAGGATCGAATCGTGTTCTTTAATGCGTATAGTAAATAAATCTGAATATCTTTGGGAGCCACAGTGTTGTGAGTCTTTGTGCATAATATCTACTTATTTATCTATATCCAAGTGACTTTGTTGACTTGTTTTAATCAAGTCCACTTAATTAAGATCTGGACCTTTTCATTCTATTCAACAACATTTCGTTTTGCACCCCGGGACGATCCTTTCCTCTGTTTCATCTCATTGTGCTCGGTTCAGTTCAGGTTTGTTATCGTCACTTATCGTCACACCTACACATTCACACACTGATGGTAGAGGCTGCTATGTGAAGTGACCATCAGAAGTAACCGAAGTAAGTGATTAGTGCGTGCGCCCCATGTATGGAGGCTATAGTCCTCCAAGCGGGCGGCCCTGGTTCAAATCCGACCTGTGGCTGCTTACGCACCTCATTCCCCGCACTCTCTCTCTTTCCCTGATGTCTGACTCTATCCACTGTCCTGTTTGTACAATAAAGGCACGAAAAGCCCAAAACAAATAAAAAAAAATAAAAAAGAAGTAAGTAATCCCATTCATACACATTCACATGCCACCCATGAAGCAGCGAGAGCAACTCGGGGTTAAGTGTCTTGCCGAAGGACACATCGGACATGTGGCTGCAGGAGCTGGGGATCAAACCCCCTGACCTTCGGTTGAGAGACGACTGACTCTACTAACTGAGCCACAGCCGCCCCATAAACCAGCACTTCTTAAACGTTCTTCTTTCTGGAAAGAAATATCCCCACAAGGCGTTTTTTTTTGTTTTTGTTTGTTTTTTTACAGTTCTTGGACGTTCAGTTTAATCCCATGCATGGACTTCATCCACATCCGAGTTTTTGCTCAGCTCTCAGGGAATTTTCATTTCTTCTTCATCTGCCGATGACGATCATCTGAAGTGATTGACAGCTCCAGCACAGCTCCTAAATTGGCAGCTCTGTTTGTGGCGAGACTGTTTTCTCAACTCTGAACCTCAGTAATTAAATTCCACTTCGCGCGCACATGTTGTATAAAACATATTTCTGATGTCACAATCGATTTTAGATTACACTCCCTCGCTGTGAAAACTGTAAGTAAATGCAATAAGGGAAGCTCAGTGGACTTGTGTTCTATACTTAGCTCATAATATATTTCATTGCATTTTGGTTTCTATTTTCTCTGCTGCATTATTGCTTATTTAATATGTCCTATATAGCCATTTTCTGCTGTTGAATCATATTACTTCTGCTGCTGCACCAAGCTCATTCCCCTGCAGGGATCATTAAAGTTTCAATTTTTCTTATCTTAAAATTCAAATTTAACTTTGAGTGTTCACACCTTTCCTGCAGATTTCACACAGCTCCCACGTTCCTTGTCTCGTATTCAAGAAAAAAAAAAAACTAATTTGACTGCCAGAATGCGCCATGAGGCTGAATGCAAGCTGCACTTGTACTGTTTAATTCACTTGATCTCTCCTTTTTTATTTCCCCTCATTTTGGTCTGTCTGTTTTGTTTCCAAGGACTTTCCAAAGTTCCGAGTAATCTGCTTCACCTGACCCCATTGTGGAACGTCATACTCGTAGCCTTACGCTTTTCAGAAATGCAAATGGCATTGTGCATCTGTTGTTCTAATCTGTGTGTTGTCAAAGTCCACAAGCTTGTGTGCGAACAGGAGTACTGGAGGAGATTAGAGCTCCACAATGGAAATCAAGATTCAGTGAAAGAAGATGTGTGACAACTCTGTCATAAGCCACAGACATAAATCCATAGTGTTTACAGTGGGTCAGCTGTCCACAAGCTTTCATCTCTGTCGCTTTCCCTCTCTCTCTCTCTCCCTCTCTCACTCTCGAACACTCTCCCTATGCACAGAGGTAGCAGTATCGGGCCTACCGAGTAGGTCATTGATTTTCTGTCAGCGATGCAAGGGCTGAAGGCCCATTAGGTCGGAACAGACAGACGGACAGATGTGCACACTGACACACACTTAAATACAAACACACACACGCACAAACACAAACACAAGGTTTGGCCATGTGATGTAACACTGCATGCATCCAAATTAACTCTGGGATACATTTTTTCTGCATGCATCAGTTCCCCCTGTTGCATAAGAGTTAAAAAGATAGATTTCATGTCCGACTTTAACTGTGATTTAAAGGCACAGCATGTTATTTCTGATTACGATAACAAAAGATGTACTTTAATGATGCTGTGAGTGATGGATTGTGGGAGTTGTCACAGTCCCTCCTCACTCTTAAAGAATCTGATTGAATAAGGTTACTGTTATCTGAGTTACGGAAGTTGTTGGAAACTTATCTAATAATTCGAGCACACAGGTCCGGTCTGTTTTTGAGATTTTAAAAGTGAAAAGGCTGCACATGACATATTAAACACAGGGCTGTACGAGCAGTATCTCATTGTTATCTCTGACTGTGTTCCACCTCTAAATACACTCAGTATCATGGATGAGCGTTGAGTGCACCTGAAACCACATCAGAGGGTTTAATAGCACACCCTGGAGTACACCTGTACCGCGCCTGCAACAAGATGTGACGTTATACCATAAAAGGAGAGACAAAGAAACTTCAGCTGAAGCTCAGTTTGGGTGTTAGGGTCTAAGTACTCTTACAATTCACTTAACTCAGACCTAAACTATTGTCTTCAGAAATAAATGATTATAACATCTCCCTCTATCCCACTTTCCAGAAGATGTCTGATCAATACGAGTCTTTTTCTTGCCCCTGTAACTTTGCTTTCATGATGGATTAACGTTAAGTCTTTGTAGAGAATACAACTATGAGTAAGGTTACTTACCTGCTCTTTTTGTAAAGTGTCTTGAGATATGTGTCCTGTTATGAATTGTCGCTAAACAAATAAAGATTGGTTGATTGATTGGTAGCAAATCATGAGAGAGAGGTGGAACAAGCAGTACATACATCTGTCCCAGAAGACATTCAGGATATTGCATCTATATTGGATATATTGCAATGCATGGATATTGATTTTGGTTTGGGGCGGCAGTAGCTCAGTTCGTAGTGTAGGGTTGGGAACCGGAGGGTCGCCTGTTCAAATCCCGATGCAGACCATAATAGCAAAGTTAGTCTGGTAGCTGGAGAGGTGCCAGGGCACTTCCTGAGTACTGAGGAGATGCCCTGGAGCAAGGCACTGGACCCCCAATGGCTCTGGTGTGCTCCTTGCGTAGCAGTGTGTAGCAGCCCCACTTTGACATCTCTCCACTAATGCATGTCCACAGGTCCTGTCTGTGCATGTGTGTGAGAAGCATGTCTCTAAATAACAGAGGGTATAACCAGAATTTCCCTCAGGGATTAATAAAGTACGTAAAATTCAAAAAATTCAAATCTGTACACTTAAACGTTTTTAAAGCTGTAGGCCCTGTGAAACCGACTACAAAGGGTTAATTTAGCACTCCTATATGATCCACCAAGCATTTCAATTAAAGCCCATTCACGCCTATGTGCTGCAGATTCTTATATAATGGTCATCAGAGCAGCAAAGCCCAAGATAAACTCTAATTTTTCCCTAACAGAGCCAATTTATGACACAGGCGCTTTTTCTAAAGACTTTAATTTTGAAGCCCAAGCTGAGATACTCCGGGGATGTCACTTTAAGTAATCTTTTCAGGCTCCCTTGAGTGCAACAGAAAAACCTTGTAGAGCCATTTCCACCGGCTGTGTGGTACTTTCTATAGTCGTTCACTCTCTTTGCAATGTAAATCTCTGGCTTGCTCCTTTGGTATAAAAATGGTGGAGCACACGTTTTTAAAATATTCAATTATATGCATGTTTCTGATTAACAGCGCTGTTACTAGTCTTCTCATTTCGCAAAGTCATTACTCCTTAATAAAAGTTTATCACCGCCTCCCCATCCTCCCTCTCTCTCTCTCTCTCTCTCACTCACTCACTCACTCTCTCTCTCTCTCTCTCTCTCTCTCTCTCTCTCTCTCTCTCTCTCTCTGGAGGACATGTGGTTGATTGATGGTGGTCCAGCAGTTTGTTAAGAGGCTCCAGGTGGAAAGCTGTTATCAGCTGTAGGCCACAAGATTACCTCCAGCAGCTTTCTGCTCCAACTTTCCCCCCCTAAATCCTCCCATTCACAAGCTGCTCCCAAGGCACACACAGACCCCCCCTACACATGCAGGCACACACACTAAATGTAAGGACACAGCTTCATGCTCACACATGCAGGATTATAGATGGTGACACACACCCACAGACCTGATTTTTGTTTGATATTTTCTCACTAGATTTCATTTCCTCCTCTGTCTTCTTTCTTCTTAAAGTCAACACTTTTAAGTCAACAAAGCAAGGGGTAATGTTGACTCAAAAAAGACTACCCCCCTTCGGTCCCACTCACTCTGTGTACTGACCCCTGGATTCAATCTGCCGTACCTGTATCTGTCAGTCCATCTGATATCAAGCTGTTTGAGCTGTTAGAATATTAACAGAGGGTATTTTCTGTCTCGCCCCGGGGCAGGTTTGACCTCAGGATGTAAGAGGAAGTTAACACCTTAAGAGACTTTAGGAGCAGCTAACTCGTGGGTCGTCGTCCTCTTTCTTGCTCATAAGTGGGTTCAGACCATAGACTGTAAATATTAATGGACGAACCTGAGTGATGTAACCCATCTGTTACTGCAGGGGGGTTTGGAGGCTCATCGGCGGCTGACTCCATGCTGGAAATCCTGTCTCCCCCTAACTTTTAATCAACCTAACTACAGGCTGAGAGCTGGAGCTGAGGCGGGTTTTAAGCTACCTGACAAACTGTTACATCGCACCCGCCTGTCAATCATGTCAGCTACACGCCTTATTGTGAATAACGCTTATCCTTCATAAATCAAAACGGGTGAGTTATCAAACAATTCTTCCCTCATACAGTGTGCGCCGATGGAGACATGAGCTAATCAGACCTACACCATTTTTTGAACCAAGCTGTGAACATGTAAAATTCTGCTCTAAAAACAGGCTTTTTAGAATTTGTGTGTATGTGACTTTCGGTGCAACGGTTCAGGCTTCCATGTCGTCCATTAATTCCTGATAATAGACATCTCGTCGGGCATTATTATGACATAAAAGGTGTTGAGCGACCAGACAAAATTCTTTACATTTTTCAAGCTGGATTGTTTTTTTCCTGTTTTTTTTTTACCGGAGAAGGATGTTCAGTAAAGGGGCAAATTAAAAGCCAAATATGTGCTCTCACTTTGTGAAGGCTTTTAACATCCTTCACCAAGATTTGGTTTAGTTATACAAGCTAGATAAAGGACAGCTGCTGCACGTCATAGTGTAATCTTGATGCAATGTTTTCCTGTTTGTTTGTCATGTATCTATGGACAGACTAGCTTGGGCCATGTTTTTTCCATGCAGACTTGTGGTTGGTGGGCTTTAGTGGAAGAGATGTCAGTTTAGTCAGTGTGGTCCTCCATCTTTATTTATTTATTTATTTCTATAGTGGCAAGTCTGAAGCAAGTAAAGCGTCGCAACACACTCCAGCATTTATATCCTAAGCTAATTTGAAATGCCCGTCCCTAGATGGGCCTTTAAAATACATTAAACTCGACATTAAAACTGGGACCCAAGTGGAATATAATTATATAACTATAACTATAATTGGATGGCAACGAAAATCTTCCCCTTGACATTTACTGCCTTCAAAGGATGCATCCTAATAACTTTGTTGATCCTCTAACTTTTCTCAGTGCAGTCAGTTCAATATCTGTAAAATAGCTCTTCTGATTAAACGCTGATGATGGATTGCTTTGAACAGGAACAGTTCTAATGCCTTTATTTAGAACAAATACCTGAAAAGTTAAGACATTCAGACATCAGTCTCAGCCTGTGTTTACATCCTTACTAAATAGAAATGGTTGTTGACTTTTTCTTTTGTTATCATACGTATCTTGCACTGATTGTAACACACACACACGGTCAACAATCACTGAAAAGGCCAAAAGAATCACTCATCCTGCACTTGTTTTTATTTACAAATTTCATGTCCATTGAAAGTTCAGTAACACTTTAAATGAAGGTCACAATATTCCCCATTAACTAGTTGCTTTATTAGCATGCTAATTAGTGGCACACTGGCTGCTTATTAGTCATTAATTAAGCACTTATTAGTCGTGTTTTAGTTGTCCAAATCGGTCTTGAGATCACTTTTTGAAGATCTCGGTCTAGTCTCGGAATTAAAAGCATTTTTATTCCGTTTCATCTGGGTCTCAGACTGGGCGGACACCCCCCATTGAAAGGTTATTTTTAACTTCATTACTGTGATTAGAAGGGAAACACCTCTTTCTAAAAGAATGAATTACTTCAAGTCATTTGTAGTTAGATTTTTAGGGGCGCAACCTTCCCGGTGTTACGGTCTAAGTGATGCACACAAGTTGAGGATTTTTCATTGATATTTATGGTCTTGGTCTTGACTCAGTATAGATCCCTAAATGTCTTGGTCTTGTCTCAGTCTCGGGGCACTCTGGTCTCATGTATGTCTTGGTCTTGGTTAGTGTGGTCTTGACTCAAACACTACTTATGACGACATTATTCTACATGACCATAGTCTCAAGCTCATCGACCATTAAGAGTTTGCCCTATACCCTCCTGATTACTGCTTATTGATAGTAAGTTAGGAAGTCGTTGAACATGAATTAGGTTAATCCTCTGGAGACTCATTTAGGGAGGCACAATGTGACGGCAACTTGGGTGGCCATATCCGTCAGAGTGCGCAGTCCCAAAGTGGGACGCACTATCTGTACCGGTCCAGCTCGCTCTCATTTGCATTCACTCCATCCGCCAACCCCTCATTGCATCGTGGCACATCTGGGTCAGCCTTCTATCATCACATCAGGCAGTGGTTCAAACTTAGGGAAGGACAAAGAACAAGAAGGGAACAGACGAAAAAG
This sequence comes from Tautogolabrus adspersus, assembly GCA_020745685.1. Taxonomy (NCBI): domain Eukaryota; kingdom Metazoa; phylum Chordata; class Actinopteri; order Labriformes; family Labridae; genus Tautogolabrus; species Tautogolabrus adspersus. The sequence goes on from CM036552.1 coordinate 23,210,540, forward strand.
AGAGAAAAAAATAAAAAGAGACACAGAGCGAGACAGAGACGGGATGGATGAAGTGAGAAGAGGAGACATACGGACGGACACAGTCCAACAGACGGAGAGCTATGGGGACATTTGGAGGATACATGAGGCAGTTATGAACCTATTTGGTTTCTTCTACAGGAGCGTCGGAGTGTCACTAATGGCAAAGTAGGGGCTGGTAAACACATTTCTGTGGCAGCACGACACCGCCGAAAAACAAATTAAACTCTCTTCTCGCATTTCACACTCACTCAACCCTTTTCTCTCTATCTCCTTCAATTACTCAATTCTTGCTACTTTAGTTTTTCCACCTCTGTCTCTTTGTCTGGACTTCTCCTTTATTTTTATCCTGTCCTTCTGTGTATCTGCCATTTCTTCCTCATCCATTCTCTAGCTCTATCTCCATCTCTTGTCTCCTTTCCTCTGTTTACTCCCAAAAATAAAAAACAGGGCCATATGCGCAGGGACAGCTAGCAGACTTGCGCTCCTGATGCTCCTGCTGAGGCAGTTAAGCGTCTCTGTGCAGGCTGCGCCCACTCCAGCCCTGCCCAGGACATGTGGACAAGTTGGCAAGCAGAGCCGCGCAGAACAACACGGTGTCTGCTTTCTGGCTGGGTGTAAGTGCGATGAGACCGGGAGCGTAATGAAGCTTCTGGGTCCTTGTGTAGGCTCACTTCTCTGTGTACAATGGCTGTCTGAGCTGCTGGTGCAGAACTGAATGAGAGGTGTGTGCTTCTTTTGCAACAGAATAGAAGATGCTGAGGTTTATTGGGAAATTTGTGAGTGAAAAATGAAGATTTCTTAAATGAAGCTTGGTTTGGCAGGTGTCCACGTGTACAAAAATATACACCAACTAACGAAGAAATGCTTATTTTAGGTCTTTGATATAACTTCCCTTACTGAATCCTTAATTAAGTCAGTTCTTCAGCCACTTGGTGTTAAAAAAAAGGCTTCAAAGTAGAATTTAGCGTCAAATGAACACATGAAAGATAGCATTAGCCTCTCCAGAGACATCGTCCCCCTCTCTTCACAACTTTAACTTGGCTTAAAATAATCTCTAAGCGCCACCATACCTCCATCTGACCTTCATTTCAGGAGAGATTTACGGTTTGTGTGTCACTTCTCTTCGCAGTCAAGGCATGCTGGCCTTCAACGTATCGATCCAGGAGTTACATGTTCTTTCTTTCCTCGAGAGGTCAGAGCACGCGAGCTAAATTCTTTCGACACTTCTAAGCACTGGTAATATGTCCTCTGACCCGAGCAACAGAGAAGGATAATTTAGTGTGTAACATCAGACGGCTTTTGAAGGTATTGAAGGGGTTAATCTGCCTCATTTTACGGGGTTTTGAGTGTTTACAAAGAGCAGACAAGAGAGATGGTAGAATTGGATAAAATGCACAACAGACATAGGAATAAACAGGATGATTTAAGACAGAAGTCTTTTGAAGTGCCAGATGTGACATTGACTCAGAGCAAGCAATAGACGAGAACATTACCTTTTTTAATACGTGTCAGGGATACGCAGTGGCGAGTCTAGAGCCTGTTGGGGCCCAAGGCAAACATTCACAGTATTATTTTCAAAATAAAAGCATGAAGAACATTAAGAACCCTGTCATTCCAAAAGGACCGTGACCACTAAGAATGAGAAATAAAGGTCAAAGACCAAACACCGTAACGGAAGTTATGTTATTCAATTTTCTCGTGTATTTAAGGTTAGTTGAGCAACATTCAGTAATTTACTATTTGAGTGAGTGCTGTCAGAAGGGGCCCCCTTAGGGAGGTTTCCTACTGTCTTTGCAGACTTTACACATTTTGATCCACTGCTGTGGTGGAAAGTTTGTCAGCCCTTGGGTGGGGGGCCCCCTACTGGCCTGGAGCCCCATGTCTTGCCCGTTAACAAGCAGCACCTCTGGGGATGAGATGGTGGTTTTGTTTAATCAATTTTTCAGGACGATTCTCCATTTATGATTTTCTCTCATGTTTTACCTTTTTTTGATGGACAAACACGTTACTTCAATAAGAAGCATGAGAGAATCTTGAAACCAGGGTTATAAACCTCATTGAGGATGCAACGTGTCAAACATGGCAACCACATTATACCGAGCGCTAATGGGCTGAGAGTGAAAGCATCAATGCACATGTGCAAAGTTTTTCTACAAGTACGGTGTCTCTGGTAGCTCAATATCGACAAGTGTGAGACACACACAACACAGACTGAGCTTCACGTTTAGTTTTTTTGTCTACGTGCCGCCAAAACGTTCGTCTGATTATAAGTGATGATAGAGATGTGCAACAATTCACGAAGGTGTTTTGTCACAGCCTGAGAGAAAATGTTTAGGCTGTGAAATAAGTCAAGTAAAGTTTATTCATTTAGCAAGAAGCTGTGGCTTTTGTGAAGAAAGAACCACATTGACTTGGAGGAAATTATCTCTCTTATCTCAGAGGAAATGGCTTTGAGTGTTCCCCTTTCATCACTTGCACACTGGGCTGCTCTTCTGATACAACCTTTCAGAATAATAGTTTCAACCATAGCCTAATTTAAATCGATTTATCAATTTAATATCGTAATTATTAACAACGTTATTCTCGTACTATGCTGACCTTGGATAAGCGGAAGAAAATGGATGGATGTGTATAAGTGTTTAAGTCTTCTGTCCAAAAATACATTATTAAATAATAATATTTTACTTCAATACGTATCCCAGCCTCCTGAAGTAAAAGTTGTTGTTTCTTTACATCCTCTGAAGACGTAACAGTGCACAGCTATCTCGCAGGGAATCATATCCTC